>JAMPIV010016202.1:0-335000 GCA_024509875.1 Oreohelix idahoensis | reverse complement strand
CGTCTTGACACAGGGCTCATCACCAACTGGGATGGAGTATGTCTGCCCTTGAGAACACTGCTTATTGTTTAGTCTTCTGGTATGACAACCCGGTAGGATCACCTGGCAGGATCTCTCAGCTAAGATCCATTGCTGTTTAAAATGATCGGGCCCCACTGTATTTCTTAGGAGCAACCATTTTGTCCCGGTCAGTCTGCTGGCTAGCGAGAGAATCCCGCTTTCCAGAATATGCCTGCGCTTTGAGAATCGCGCCAAAATTCCTCCAGGTTTCTGTTTGGTCGCTTTAATTTGCATACGTGAGGGGTGGGGTGCCTGACCTATTTTTGACATTACGTTCCATCCCCCCAAACACACACACACAAACTGGCCGGTACGTGGCATTAGATACCAGGGATACTCCATGGTGGTTGCTAAGGTCAAAGGTCAAAAGACAATATACCGCGCTGCCTATCCATTGGCTGACTGTAATTATTCAGGGCGTGGTTTAAAAGTTCACAGCTTAAAAAGGTCACAGCGGTTTGCTGGTAACCTAGATTTAAGAAAAAAAGAAATTTCAGAAGAAATGGGAGATCTCCTGATGTGTTCTGACGAGTGGTACATATTCTAGAGAATTCAGAGAGAATGAATGTTTTGGTATGAGAAAAGATTGACAGAGAGAAAAGAAGGCGAATACACTTCATGACATAGGCCCCCTTTTAAAAGTTATGCCTACGGTTAACTTAAGTTGAGCCGACTTTTCTCTTCTGTCTGCTAATACCTTCCTGTTTCATATCTCTTGTTAATTCAAACCCATTGTTTCCTCTTTTCCCTCTGTCGAACGGTATGCCTGTAATCCACACATCTCTATCCCGCAATCCTGTTCGTATAATCTTCCCTCTCTTATGTTCCTCCTTGTGGACCTTACATTGTAGCTTGCCTCCTGGCAAAGAGCTTGCATTAAAGCCTACACTCTGCTTGCAATGCGGTCTATAGCAAATAGTTTTGCATGATGAGGTTGCCAACCTCATACACAACCTGGGAGCCGCGCTAGCGTAGTGGTTACAACACCGCTCTGGCGACCGGGGGATACAGGATCAAACCCGGGTGACGGCATTTGAGGATTTTTCGTTGCACCGGGATTTGGACTGGATTAACTCGAGACCTAGCGAGGACATTTGAAGGAGTGTCGTCGATCAGGGACTGGCGGCTCCTGAGCCGACCCAGCTGCAATGGGTACCTCCGAAATCGGCGAGTATTTGCCTGAATGGCGAGGGACACCTGTCTCTGTACAAGAAATGAAGGGATACTCACGTAAAATCAATGTCAGGTTAGACATAAAATAATAACCTGAGATTTCGCCTCGAGTATTAGCGGGCGAACGCAAAAAAAAATAAAAAAATACACAACCTTATTTTAGTCATATTACTTGACCTGCCTAAGGACACATACCTATCTCCCCAGGTATGAGAGCTTGTATGTTCCTCTATCGCTTTTTCTCCAGTGACAGAGAAAGATATGTCTACCATTTGTTCCTGCCCACCAGGTACCAAGGAAATTTGGACCTGCTTCACTTTCTGATCCCAGAGAGTGGGTGAGGTTATCGGAACTGAGTGAAGACTAAGTGCTTGAAGGTCATGTTCCTCTACAGCCGTTTCTTCTGTGTTAACGGAAGATATTTCTGAAACCTGTTTCATCCCACCAGGTACCAAGAAACTCTGGCCCGGCTTCACTTTCTGCATGCAGATAGTGGGTGAGACTATCAAAACTGATTCAGAATTAAGTGCACTGGGGTGGTCATCCCCATTGCAATCTTCCAACTTTTCAGTGAAAATATTGGAAGATGAGTTAGGCATTGGAGTCTCCATAGCCTGTTCAGTCACGCTGTCTCTGGGTCGTGCTGAGTCTCCTAAGATGATATATTTCCCTCCTCGAGGTATGGGGTAAATTCGTTCATCTAATATTGCGGCCTTTACTTTGCAGTTTACAAAGTTCGACCTAACTTCTACATAAGCTAAAGGCAAAATCATCCTTCTGTTGTTTATCATGGGTGCTGTTTCCTCAACATCCTCTTCAGTGACTTGATCAAGGTCGATGACAGAGGCTGAGACAAGGGCATCACACCCAAGACCTTGATAATACAAACAGGTGATTTCTTCTCCATTTACTGTGGCAGTCTCCACATCTTGAGAATCCCTGTATCCACTCCGGGCCTTCGTCAAGTTCTCATCCATGGTAGGGACCTTAGCTTTGTATGAAGTCTTTGGGATTGGGTCTCGGCGCTTACAGTCTAACTGATATTACACATAAGGGAGGAAAAACCGAGGCCTGTAAACAGTAAATAAATATGAAACAAATATAAAGGTATGTTATCAGGCACTCGCAGGAAATAAAGAAGTAGAACACCAGACAACAGAAAAACAACAGACATGAGTGGCTTACCCAGGATTTGAACACTGGACCTTCCGTGCGACAACCCCGCCTAGCCATGCAAGCGAATCACACTATCCGCCCTGCCATCAGTCTAACTGATGTAGAGTGGCCGACAGGTGATGTTCAAGAACACCCCTTCCCTTCCCATAGGTTTGCGTACTCCTTTTCCGTTGAGTGATCCTATTTGGTTGAGCGATCCTATTTACCAGGTTTTTGGTGCGGTTGTTTTCAATATGCCTGTTGTGAGTTTTTGCTGAGGATGAGGAAGGTCTCTTCAGATTATCAGCACTCTTGTGCTTAATCTTGTTCTCAGGATGGTCTAGCTGTCTCCGTTTGGATATAATACCTCTGCTCTGTCTGAGCCTAAATTCTGAGACATAGACTTGGCTTCATGTGGTGCAGTTATATTTACCGCTGAGGGTGTTGATGCAACTGGCAAAGGAGTGGCATGATGAGTATTCCTAGATTCATGTTTATCACTAGATTCCATTTTTGTAGGTTGAAACTGACTTTCCATTTCTTGCAGTTCTTCCTTACACTGGAGGGATTTTTCTTGTCTTTGTCTCTCATGTTCCACATTCTCTTCCTTGCATTTTGCTCTCCATTCGTTCTGTTGCCCCATTATGCTCATGAAACCTTCTACCTGTTCCGAGACATAATTTTCCAGCAAACTTCCCAAGAAGCCACATAATTTTCCAATCTTATATGATTGCGCTGTCCATTTCTTCAGTCCTTCTATCTCATCCACTTTAACAGCAGTGGTTTTGCTGAGCGAGTATGAGATCTCTAACTCACTATCAAATAAATACAGGCCTAAATACTTTTTATAGCCGTAACTAAACTAAAGTATTTTAAGAACCTATGTTATTTAAAACCAGCAAATATAAAATATAACTTAAATATTAGTTAACAACATATAGCTAATAACCAGCAGTACCACCAAGAATAGTTTTCATATCATAACTAAAATCTTTTTTTCTTGTAAAAATGTATATGTAATTTAGTCTAGGGTAATTTATATGTCCCTCTTTAATCTAATCCTAGACTTGGACACTAATAAGTGACAAGTACCTACAGCAGTAGTGGTCTAGGAAAGATAAGAGTTTTCATATCTCAGACAAGTGTCTAAATATGAAAAAAGTAGATCCCGGACACGAGCGTCCCAGTGTAGCGAAATGGTTTTTGTTTAGAGGGAGAAAGTGTAAGTATGACAGACTTGATGGAAGAATAAAAGATAATCTCTAGAGGAAACTCTTCCAGACTGCAAGTTGAATGCACAGTCTCTCCTCGGGAATTAGTCCACTAGAAAACTTTCTTAAAAAAGAATTCTGGTGAAAGTAACAGGATATTCTCTAGGCGATAAATTCTTGATCCGAGATCCTACAAAGGAATATGTATTGTACATATAGTTGGATAAGAGATTTGGTGCCCAGCCACATTAAAAGTATACCGACCCAATAGTGTTATTTAATTTTGGCTCTGCCCCCAGGGTGTAGATTTATGTTACTAAAACTATACAACCCATTTAAATATTACAAAGAAAATAACAACAGACTCTGTTATGTAAAGTTTACAACAAATGAAGATAGAATCTCACATATATTCAAATGTACAACTATATGTTCCCTAATCTATGAATGGTTCTGAACCATGTCAGAATTAATTTGTCATCATAGGACAATAGGAATATTCTGTAGTGGTTCTGCTGGCATGTTCAGATACTCATCTCAGATGCTGAATTTATGTAGTCTTGTTGCCAGGGGTTCAATATGGCCCAGCACTCCAGGTCCAGCAAGTTCTTTTTAGGGTTTCAGAGGATGGCAAGTTGCTTCTTCTCCGTCTTGACACAGGGCTCATCACCAACTGGGATGGAGTATGTCTGCCCTTGAGAACACTGCTTATGGTTTAGTCTTCTGGTATGACAACCCGGTAGGATCACCTGGCAGGATCGCTCAACTAAGATCCATTGCTGTTTAAAATGATCGGGCCCTCTGTATTTCTTAGGAGCAACCATTTTGTCCCGGTCTGTCTGCTGGCTAGCGAGATAATCCCGCTTACCAGAATATGCCTGCGCTTTGAGAATCGCGCCAAAATTCCTCCAGGTTTCTGTTTGGTCGCTTTAATTTGCATACGTGAGGGGTGGGGTGCCTGACCTATTTTTGACATTACGTTCCATCCCCCAAACACACACACAAACTGGCCGGTACGTGGCATTAGATACCAGGGATATTCCATGGTGGTTGCTGATGTCAAAGGTCAAAAGACAATATACCGCGCTGCCTATCCATTGGCTGTCTGTAATTATTCAGGGCGCGGTTTAAAAGTTCACAGCTTAAAAAGGTCACAGCGGTTTGCTGGTAACCTAGATTTAAGAAAAAAAAAGAATTTCAGAAGAAATGGGAGATCTCCTGATGTGTTCTGACGAGTGGTACATATTCTAGAGAATTCAGAGAGAAGGAATGTTTTGGTATGAGAAAAGATTGACAGAGAGAAAAGAAGGCGAATACACTTCGTGACAAGGCGTAAGATGCGAGAGGAAGCCGAAAGGAGGCTGAGTTACTGACTAACCTTCTTTCTTTTAGGAGAACCTCCAGATGTGGCACCTGGAATGTTCGGACACAAGGAAAAGCGGGACAAGTATCAGCAGAAATGAAGGAATATAAAATCGATGTTGTGAGACTGTGTGAAACAAAGAGGAAGGGGGTAGACAAGAAGAAACTCATCACAGGTGAATTGGTGCTGTCTTCGGGACATGAAGACGAAAGTTCACACCACAGTGAAGGGGTAGCTCTTATGTTATCTAAAGAAGCACAGAAAGCACTTATTGAATGGGAAGCCGTTGGACCCAGAATAATAACAGCTACTTTTAAAACAGCTAACAAGGAAATAAATGTAAATGTCATCCAATGGTATCCACCAACTAATGACAAAGAACAGTCTGTAAAAGAAGCATTTTATACTAGACTGCAGGAAATTATGGAGAAAGTAAAATGAAGAGACATCACAATTTTGATGGGTGACATGAATGCAAAGAGGGGTACAGTTTTGAGGAAGTCATGGGAAAACATGGGCTATTAATAATGAATAAAAATGGGGAACTACTATCAAACTTCTTTGCTTCAAATCAACTTGCTATAGGAGGAAGCATGTTTCCTTACTTACTTAGTCGTTCCTCTTCTACCGTGAGGTGTAGAGGTTTGGAACAGAGAGCGCCAGACTATCCTATCGGCTGTCTTCCTCCTGGCCTGATTTCATTCTAGTCCTCGGTCCTTCAAAGATTGTCTAATGTTGTCCTCCCAGCGGATCGTCCTGGAGGTCTGGATCCCTGGCTCTTTGCTTCCCATGCTTGTCGTGGTAGCTGATCTTCTCCCATTCTGCAGACATGGCCAAACCATCTTAGTTGGAACTGTTCTATATGGGTCTGCAGGGAGTAGGATTTTAGGTCTTGACGTATCGTCTGGTGGCGGGCCATGTCTTTTCTTGTTACTTCAACCCCCTTCCTCAGATACCTAGTTTCTGAGGTTTGGATCTGGCTTTTGTGGGTTGTAGTCATTGCCCATGACTCGCATCCATATGTCAAGACTGGGACATAGATAGAGCGGTATACAGCTATCATCGTTTTCTTACCAACCTCTCTCTTGCTGAGGAATCCTCGATTTACGGCATGAAAAAGTCTCCCAGCAGCTGCTTTTTGAGTCGCCAACTCTTCTTTGATGACTCCCTTTCGGTCTATAATAGCCCGAGGTTTTTAAAGTGGTCGACCTGCTCAAGGACCTGTTCTCCCAGCTTAATCTGATGTCTTCTTTCTTCTCGCGATATCACCATTGATTTTGTTTTAGAGCTGCTTATGACCATCCCTTTCTTCTCCAGCTCTTCCTTCCAGATTTGCATGTTGGATTGGAGATGTGCCTCTGATTTAGCAATCAGGGCAACATCATCAGCAAATGCCAGCTCTGAAATACAGACCTGTTTCATCTTCCAGTACCCCAATGAATTATTTCTTGTTCTCTCCTTATATGCCTTGATGCCATCATCCATGAGGAATATGAAAAGATAAGGTGACAGGATATCACTTTGTCCTACACCAGTGGTTGTCCTGAACTCTTCTGACTTATGGTTTGCTGTCCTCAAATAATTTCTGCAAGACTTGTAGAAGCTCTTTTTAGCACGAATCAGAGGTGCTGGAATGTTCTTCCTTGCCAAACAGTCACAACGTTTGCTCCATGAGACCCTGTCAAACGCCTTTTCCAGATCTATAAAACAAAGATGGATCCCACTCATATACTCGAGGGCCTTTTCACTCAGCTGTTTGAGTGTGAATATTAGGTCTTGAGTACTTCGTTTTACTAGGAATCCGCACTGAAAAGTAGTGGACTTAAGAATAACTGATTATAGAAAATAGAACAAATGAAAATTGATACGAAGGTCAATTGTACGCAAATAAACGCAATAAACAGAAATTACACAAGAAGACAATTTCCTGAAGTGGGCTAAATTGTTGGTAGTTTAAATACACAAACATTTATGTTATCTCTCAATACAGTGTCACTGAGTTTAACACAATACTTCTAATTATATTTCATGATTGTCAGTTTGTGCTGGTGTCGTGGTTGAGTAAAGTGTAGAGTATTTGTCGAGTTGGACAATAGTAGTGAAATCGACAAGGGATAGTGGACTGACAGAGTTATAGATTACACACACAGAAAGGTGTAAATAGGAGATGGACTTGAGACAACCTGGAAGAAGATTTATTAAAATGATCTCTCTCTCCAAGCCTCAACTCACTTTTACTGTGTAAGCACCTCCTGCTATCACTCTTTTCTCTTATCAAACATAGAGATTATAGTAAAGAGCTAAAACAAGTTAATTATGGATGGAAGGGTGGTGAACAGCGCATTAATAAATGTGTAAAATTTATTAAAGAGAAGAAAAGCATGAAAATAATGCATCTCAGCACAAACAACATAAAATTGCATCCAAAAATCATCAATAATCAAAATATTTATCAATAGTCATCAATAATCATCAATAACCACAAGTATGCAAATACACACCCACAAACACACACCACCACTCATAAAATAACCTGTAGAACACAAGAGAAATAAATAAACTGTCTGACAGTCTGTCCGTCTTCCTGGGACCAAGTACAATGCTTCAGACAGTGTCTTTTACGTAAAGATATACTCCATGGGTGATGGACTTGATCTGTATAAATCCACTGTAGTCGCTATTGTTGGTGGCACCCCTGATTTCGCGATGGGGCTGGAAGACTGTCTATCTCCTGCTGACCAAATAAACAAACTGAGTGACAGTCCGTCCGCTTTCGTGGGACCAAATGTAATAGCTCCAATGTCTTTACGTAAAATATATACTCCATGGGTGATGGAATTGACCTGTAAATCCAATGTGGGCGCTATCTTTGGTGACACCCCTGATTTCGCGATGGGGACTGGAAGACTGTCTATCTCCTGCTGACCAAATAAACAAACTGAGCGACAGTCCGTCTGCTTTCGTGGGACCAAATGTAATAGCTCCAATTTCTTTACGTAAAGATATACTCCATGGGTGATGGAATTGACCTGTAAATCCAATGTAGGTGCTATCTTTGGTGACCCCTAATTGCGTGAGGGGCTGGAACTCTGTATTTACCTCTGGTTTACCAAATGAATAAACTGCGTGTCAGTCCGTCCGCTTTCGTGGGACCACATTTAATAGCTCCAGAAAGTGTCCATAAGTAAAGACATACTCCATGGGTGATGGACTTGACCTGTAAAAAACTTTCCTTGTTGGGGCTAACTTTGGTGACCTCTAATTGCGCGTGGTGGGCTGGAGGACGCTGTTTATCTTTGCTGGCCGCTCCTAAGTGCGAAGTTCTACATAAACTCAGAAATACACCAGACGAAGTTACTTGAGGACAAAGCGTCCCAGGCGCTCTAATATGGCGCTATTGCTTGCTTGGCATTAAATCCGGTTTAAAACTGGTTTGGCTGTGGTTTGGCTGAGTGCCCTGTTTAGGCACACAAAGGCGGGGGATATCAGATTCTGCTATAGACATGCTGGGCGGTTTTGATATTCTGGAAGCCGCAATGCTCTGACTGATAATCCAATAGGCGAGTAGAGAACTACTACTGCATTCGATGATTCCAGATTTAGCATTGGCTCGTTGCACTGCGTGAGCGTAACTTGGCGTTGACAACGGGTTTAGGTTCAGGAATGGGGTTGACGACTCGTGATTGCTAGCTGTATTCAGAATACCTCTAGAACGAAGAGTATATGACATTTCTTCGCCTGACTGGA
Source organism: Oreohelix idahoensis (assembly GCA_024509875.1). Classification (NCBI taxonomy): domain Eukaryota; kingdom Metazoa; phylum Mollusca; class Gastropoda; order Stylommatophora; family Oreohelicidae; genus Oreohelix; species Oreohelix idahoensis. Next base: position 326,291 of record JAMPIV010016202.1, on the reverse strand, counting down.
GACTTGACTCTAGCAATTCGGTATCCCTGAAACTGAGACCAAAAGGAGACACCCTTTACATCAAGCGACAAAAAAAAATTACACTACCGTTATCCAAAACAGTTAGGCTCCCCTATGGGATTTAAATCTATTGTACTTATTGCTATGATAGTTCTAGGGCTGTCTTTAACCATGTCTCCTGTTCCTCCCAATCCATCAACTATCAACATCCGCCTGCATAGGTTTAATATCTTTTGTACACCCATGTACCTGTCAGTAAATTTTCTGACAGCAAAAACTACTCCTCTTCTTCCAACTAAACATACAGGAAACCTAACCTTGTAGTTATAGCTGAATGAATTATATTCATCTTACAACATTATAAATGAATTTACATAAACAGATTACAGCATCTGACATTACAACATTAAATCATATGCCCCTTGGGGGAAAAATATGATCCCACAAATGAATACATAGAAAACTGCAATGTTCCTGCTATAATAATACAGCTGGGGCTGAATCATAAGATATAATTATATCTATGCCTGGTGACTGCTTTCTGTGAAAGTTATAGACTAGTGCCTAGCCACACAAGTAAGCATAAAATGATTCTCCCTTGCCACTAGAAATATCTATCAAAAAGGAATAAGTGACTATCTCCTATAATTCAGTGTTTAAGTGCCTGTCCACACCTCTGACATTATCTTACAGAAATGACAGTTAATTAGCCTATTCTTAACCCATGATAAGCATCTGTAGACTGATTCTACGCCTAGTGAGTGTCTGTTATTGTAAGTCTATGATTTAACCCATTATAAACCAAAACAGCGTAAACACCACTTAACTAAGGCTGTAGACAGCGCTACATTATCACTGAACTAAATGACTAGGAGAAGTCTTCAGAAATGAATTCACGTCACTTTCCTATCAGATATATAAAAAACTAACATGAATATATCATATTATAATTATAAGATATGTCAACTCACCCCGAAAAATGACTAGAGATAGGCCTTAACATTTAGTTCTGTGTTAAAGTCTGCCTTATCTCATGATGGTCCATCTCGGGCCAGGAATATATTCACGAGTGTGTTAGTCTATTAAACCCTTCTACTCTTATAGTTTACCAATAAACACCTGGCATGGCTTGTTTCTACAGATGTATCGGCGGGCAACGTAATAAGGAGTAAGACAGAGGTTTCTCTTAGAGACTACATCAAAGACAACAGAAACTTCCCCAGATCGGCGATGCATAATATTATGAACACTACTGCTGTGTTCTAAGGGGCTAAAACTCACAAAGGCTAACGGCGGGTTTTATCTCCCCCTGAAACAGATCAAACTCGTTACCCTGGCCTCAAAGGGTACCAGCCGCTCGTGATCAAAGACTTAGAGCGACCAGAGAAATTCCCCCCTGGTCAGACGGACCACATGTGCGTTTAGATAACATTACCGCTACCGCTACGCTGATCGTTGAAGGCCAGAACGTAAACAAACGTCGGGTGGGGTTTGAGAAGGTGAAAAATGAAAGAAAAGAAGAATACAAATGGCGAGGAAACCAGGACATTAAAAAAATAATAACATATGGAACGTAATGGTAAAATAAATTATCAGTCACGTGACAGCTGGTAAAAAAATAACGTGGAATAAATACCTGCAGGGCGATTCAGATGTTTGTACCACCATTATATCACAATGGACTGTCCTCTCCCCTGTCTCAACTCTTGGTCCCATGTGTCTGTTAACAATTCACTTGTTGACCTCTCTCGGTTACATGACATGCCAGACTGTTCCATCTTCTCCTCTATTTGCATCCTTTTTTTTTTACTGTGTGTGTTCCAACTTCCCCCTCAAAACCTGTGGAAGGAAAGAATGAATGCTGCCTCTGTACTTTACATTAAGATTACCATGTACGCTATCGTGCCTTGTAATGTCATCCGTCCATCTTTCTCATTTGTTACATTCATATTACAGTATTCGTTGTTTTATCTATAGCTTATGCCACGAAGCAACAGATGGAGATTTAAATACACACGGGGAACGGACGTGAACATATATGTTAAAAAAAATATAAAGATGGTTTCCGTATGTTAAGTCATAATTTAAGTAGGAGTTAAGTGTTAGAGTTTTTATGTACAGGTCGGATTTTTGTACACATGCTGTAAGCACGCTCTTAGTGATGAGATGATTTTTTTTTTTTTTGGGGGGGGGGGGGGGGGGGGGGGGGGGGGGGTTGTGCTCTGTAATTTTGGAACATAGATAAATCTGAGTCTGTGTCAGTTTTTTGAAAAAATAAAGAAACTGTTCGAATGATCTTAGGAGTTTGGGGGGAAAGGCGGATGAATTGAGCTCACATCTCAAGCTGCGAGGAGTTCGCGCTTGAATGAATTTTACTGAGCTGGACTGAGATATAACAATCTCGGGATTACTAAGTTGCTGGCAGGGCTTCGAGACGGGTGTTTTTGTCTTGCTAGTGCGTCCAGAATATATGTATGATTGAAGGGGATATTTTTTCGAAGAAATTATTAAAATGCCATGGATTTTTTCGGCTACGACTATTTATGACGAGTTGCTATTTACGCAACCAATTCCCTATGGATTATTAGCACATGTGTGCCATTGTAACGTTTTCTACAAGTAAAGTCATTATGGATTATTAGCACATGTGTGCCATTGTAACGTTTTCTACAAGTGAAGTCATTATGGATTATTAGCACATGTGTGCCATTGTAACGTTTTCTACAAGTGAAGTCATTATGGATTATTAGTACATGTGTGTCATTGTAACGTTTTCTACAAGTGAAGTCCTTATGGATTATTAGCACACGTTTGCCATTGTAACGTTCTCTACAAGTGACTGTTCCTTGAATCGCTATTCATGCGATCTGATTCATTTTGTAACCTGTAAAGTGTGCTGTCCCTGACGTCGATGGTGCTGTGTTAATAAACTGTGTATAAGTTGAAAACCATCTGTCTTACCCGTTGGGCTATTCATGACCGTATGTTACTGTTGTGTGGGTGGAGAACACAGAATAATACACACCTAAAGAACGCATGACATTCGCGGATTGTTAGATTGTACAACTGTCGGCCACCTGTAAGCTCAACCATACTGACTTCATCCTTGTCAGTGATCCTACACACCACATTCACCTCAAATAAACATTTCACACAGTAGCGGAAGTGATGGCCTGCTATATATATAAAATTGTACATTAACATAAGTGGTGGCCAGTGTTTAACATCAGACAGTGGTCTGAAGTTTGCACAGCCACATACGGTAGGTTAAATTTAAAGTTAACTTTTTTCTCGAATAATATCCTACCGTTACCAAACATAAATTTTGATTTCATTATTCGCAGGAACGGCTTCTCGATGGGAATCGGAGCTGTTTTGTTACATGATTGTGCAGTTTCTCTTTAACCGGTTCTACATGTCGCCTTGCGCCAGTTTGACTGTACCATTGAAGCCAGTCGGCATTTTGACTCCGCATTGGATGATGTTGTCTCTTCATGCTCAGAGGATTATCCAAAACCACTGGAGCTTTTGTTATTGGATAATTTATTTAGGACATTGTGTTCTTTGATTTTCATGTAACATGTTAGTACCATATTATTCATATATGTCAGTATTTTGATAGAGGTTGAGCGTATGATAATTGTAATGACGATACTATTTTAACTTAACGTTTAATTACGATACATTTTGGTATCGTACATTTAAAAAAAGGTGTTTTTCTGACATTGTGATGTATTTTCTTTACCCAGCACTTAGTTGTGCGCCAATAGTAACTATGTATACGCGGTATTATTTTTTTGGGTTTTTATTATAAGCTCATTATTAGTAATTAATAGGTTTATTAACTTGTTTCTCTGGTCTATTATGCTCTATTTAGATTGTAGTTGTCTTTTTTGGTGTTTTTTTTGCTTTATATATGTATTGTTTTTGTGCCATGCTCTTTTGCCATTATTGTATTTATTTTTCATGCAATCCATTGATTAATTTAAATTGTTACCATGTTGTATTATTGCTCTCTGTCACTACACATGTCATTGCTGGTCGTTCTTCATCTCACTTCATCTCTTCTTTTCACTTTTCACTTGTTAGCTCACAGTTGTATACTTGTTATACTTCATCTTTTCTTGAATTTGATTTTCTTTGCATACTTCATCTTCTTATTCTACTCATACTTCCATCCCTCTACTGTTGGGTTATTGATATGATTTAACATTCTCTGTTGTAGATATTAAAATTTCATCGACCTCAAATTTTTGTTCGATGTGATTTTTAAACAAACAAAAAATGATGATATCATTGTTTTTCCTGTGTAAACTGTTAAGTCATAATTTAAGTAGGAGTTAAGTGTTAGAGTTTTTTATGTACAGGTCGGATTTTTGTACACACGCTTGTAAGCACGCTCTTAGTGATGAGATGATTTTTTAGTTGGGGGCTTTGTGCTCTGTAATTTTGGAACATAGCTCAATCTGAATCTGTGTCAGTTTTTCTAAAAAAATACAGAAACTGTTCGAACGTTCTTAGGAGTTTGGGGGGAAAAGGCGGATGAATTGAGCTCACATCTCAAGCTACGATTTCGCGCTTGAATGAATTTTACTGAGCTGGACTGAGATATAACAATCTCGGGATTACTAAGTTGCTGGCAGGGCTTCGAGACGGGTGTTTTTGTCTTGCTAGTGCGTAAAGAATGTATGTATGATTGAAGGGGATATTTTTTCGAAGATATTATTAAAATGCCATGGAATTTTTCGGCTACGACTATTTATGACGAGTTGCTATTTACGCAACCAATTCCCTATGGATTATTAGCACATGTGGGCTATTGTAACGTTTTCTACAAGTGAAGTCATTGGTGTGTGATGTAAGAAAGATTGATTTGCCATGAAAATAATTGTAAAGTCTATATTCCACAGATGATGCGTTGAAAAACTGATAATCACCATCCGACCGAGAACATGTATTACCGCGTTGTTTACTGTCATGTAGCATTTCTTTAAGTTGATTGTCACCAATCGATGACCGTAGAATTGACATAGAAATAAAATACCATACTAATGGCGCAGTGACTTACAAACACCACGTGACTGCTCATTTACTCAAACAATTCGACAACGCAATGGGAGATAAATAGCAATTTTTATATCAACCTTTTTTTCAGTCAAACATTGTCGATGTTTAAATTAAAGGATTGTCTAAGTTATATAGCCAGATACTGCTGTAGGGTAGTGGAGTGTTAGAGACTTGTCTATTCTAGGTTCAGCTTAATGCAGTGGGGTGACCAGTTCTCTTCCTTGCTGCCTTTATCTTCCTTAACTCAAGAGCAGAGCTGGTACCCAATTACAGCTGGGTAGACTAGAGCGTAGCGCTACTACGTGTGGAATCCGAAATCCAGTAACGTTGCTGCAGGAATCAAGCGCTCTAACGACTCCACCAATCAGACACTCACATTAATGAAAGAAAGATCAAAGTATGTGAGAAGAAAAATATTAGACACGGTGCACATGTCACTACAAGAGACAGCTTGAGACACGAATAATTATCATCTTTGAAAGACAACACCATGGAGCAGCTATAGATAGAGATATGCAATAAATGGTGTGGACATTCCGATAACATACAGCCAAATCATTTATCATCAAAAACTTTTAACGGCAGAAGATCTGGCTTTAGCGCAAGAGGATGCCCAAGTGAAGAAGGCGAATAGCCAGTGTTAAAGAAATTCACAAGAAATATGGTATGACGTTACTCTTATAAACACATTGCTTCTCCGTCAGGAATCGTAATGTCTGGTTCAGTTAGCAGACAAGTTTTAGTTTTATATTAACTGTCGAGCAAGTAACCCCGTCAAAACCATAAGGGGAGAAGATTTAACGCCACCATATTAAACTTCCAGCATCTACAACACACTTACAAGACTTGGAAGTGGGATTATGTAAACACGATGTAATTTGACTAATTACTGAGCAATCATGCCCATCAGTCACAACATTTTTGTTGTAAATGTACGGTTATCTTTAAAATGTTGCTTTGGTAGGCTGTGTCTTGAATGTTCAGGGTGGTGCAAGAGTAGGTATACAGTTTATTTACATTTATGTATTTGTTATTACAAAGTAATTAATACTTGCAATATAGAATAAGTAAATATACTGAAAACGTCCATCACATTATTAACAAACAGATTAACGTTAAACCATTCTGTGCTCAAAATGGCTGCATTCATTGTCTTCCTACCACACAGACTCACTCACTTATATAGTTCTCTGTTTTAATCTATTTCATTAAACTCTTCATCTGTGAAAGCAAAGAACACGATAATGAAATCTATGAGTTTCAAAACTGACATAGAAGTTAATAAAATGTATATCTACGTGTTAGTAAAATATTAAATTAAATAAAAAGTGACAATAAATAAAGCAAAAATATGTATTAATTTAATTTATATATACATTTGAAATACACTGTATCCTTTAAGATGATATTTGTTGCTTCCATGCGTAAGTGCTACATTTTAATTTTAATTTAAGAATAAAAATATCCCGTTCAACCTCTGATGGGATACATAGTGGCTCTAATTCTAGATAATATGTTCAATTGTCAGGTAACCATTGAGTCAGGCGTCAAAATAAAAGAAAACACTGAACACATGAGAATTGCACATGTTGAAGAAAACGATTTCCTGTTATTTTCTCGTCCTTTGAGGCATGAAACTTTATTTTCTGATTGTTTTAAAATTCATGTCTTTGTCTGTGGGCAATTTATGGGTGTTCAAAACAATTTTCTGTTGGGTGTTCAAAACAATTTTCTATCAGTTCACAGTGCAATGAAGGTTAATGACGCTTCTACTAAAAGGCGTTTCTCCACTAGATATTCAGAAAAGCTAAAACAATGCTGCATTTTGCTGAGCACGTTAATTCTAGAATCTGCCGACAACTGTTGTAAGGATTAAGCAATGGTTTATGTTAGCTCGCTTAAGCCCACACCTCTGATTAAATCAGTGGAATTAAATATTCTAGTATAGCTCAGTTTAGATTGTGTGTAATAAATTGACTGAAACAAACATGTATTACATTTAAAAGGATTAAATCGAAGTTAAATTTTTATAACTACAAAAAACAAAGTTTAATAATCACTTTAGAATTAACAATTAAAAATTTTAATTGTTATGGATCAAGAAAAACGTTATCATCACGGTTGTGATGGAGTGTAAATTTAAAAAAAAAAGTTCGTGGCAGAATACCCTCGATGAGAATTAAATGTAATCCCTCGGGATAAAACTTTCTTTACATATAAATAGAATTGCTTTAGCTTTACATTACATTTAAATGAAAACGTTAATAATACAGATAAATTATGTTTACCCTTACATCTCCACAGATTGAAAAGTGTTCACAATATAAATTGAATATATTTTCATTTATGTTTACACTGATATGAAAAGTTTGAAACTTTCATTAATTTTACACTGAATATTTTCACATATATATTCACACCGGTTTGAACCTGTAAATATTATAGTTAGAATATACATTATTTCTTTCATCTTTTCCTCCACGTTGAATATGGAACTTGGTATTACCTTTTACTTTTAGTTCTTGTTAAGAAACTAGCAATAAAGCAATCACCCGCCCGTGCAGTGGTGGTTCATGAAACATCATTCTATACGCTGAGGTTGCCAGCCTAAAATGACTTGGACATCCTCTAGCTATTTCACATATTAAAATTCACATGGTAATATATACATATTAGTTCACATTATTAGGACTGTGGAGGCTGAGATGCAATGAATGAACCAGAGTTAGGGTACTGTACGAAGGATGGCTGCCGACCGAGCAAAGTGGAATCAATTTGTTGTTGCCCTACAAGATGCCACTAGGCGTGATGGCCACTGACTGCTTTGACGGTCGGCAGATAAGGATCAAAGAAGAAGAAGGTCACATGTTAGTAATGAGAAATATGGAATGTAAAATGACAAGTTACGCCAATCCTGGCTCACAGACTTTTTGCTCAGATGAATAAAAGGCACTGGAAGATGCCTTATTTCATATGTACTTGGGGTCGTTAATTTTAACTTTAATTCCCTCTCTGAGTCCGTCTTTTTCAGTTTCCTAACCCTCCTTTGTTATAATGGTTTTTCTGGGCTATGTAAGTAATTCAAGATTGTTCCACAAAGTCCGGTCTAATAAATGGAAATTCTGACTATTGGCAAATCTGGTATCTATGGCAAGCGTGAATCTCACAGTAAATTAGACTGGCTGAAGCGTCAGGTTATATTCATTGCCCTACGCCACTCTGTTTGTTATGGAGCTTAAATGATCAGCCAATCTGATTTGAAAATTTTGAATGACGCATCTAGTGTAAAATTTCAAAGATTGCTTTTCTGAAAAAGGCTGTAAATATCCGATTGCCCTGTGTACCAACTCACAAACGGATCGGTTTACTCACGTGACAATGGGTGTAAGATGTAACATATTAATACTTTATCTAAAGTAATCTTGTCAGTCCTGTCTGTCCATAAGGTGTCTCCCATATTACCAGCTTTACGAAGAGTGCAGTCTGGCCTTATCAGCAATTAAACTCATTCGCTGGGAAATTTAATTGTAAGCTGATGTATGATATTGGCCGCAGCCGATATTAACCAACTTGATTGTCAATAATATTCTCTCAGCCGCTCCTGCAAATGTTTAGTATTATCATCCACAAGGAGTGTCAGATAAACAGACAAGAAACAATATACTGAAAGTAGTGAAAGAATGTAGATACAAAATATCTGCTCCAGTAGACAGAGAATGGAAAGGGTGCGACTCGGAAAAATCGAAACAAATTCAGTAAAAAATGTAACTGATTACTGCCGTAGTGAAAGAGATTTCGGAGAGAGGTCGCCCTCCCCTAAGAGATTTGTGGAATTTCTAGCTTTGGGGCTGTCGCTTCTCAGAGCGTTCAACTGTGCACTGGGTTCTCTCTGTCTTCCCCTATCGCGGTGGCGAGTGACTGAGTTTCTAGCCTGGCAGTGTGTACAGCTTTGAATGCACTCATGCACATTAGCCCACCGTCTAGGCCAAAAGTAAATCTCTTTAAGATTACTCATGGTGAGTCCCACGGGAACACGTTCTCGCGATGTGGATTATTGAGCCGCTTTCATAACGGAGGGTCTTAAGGGTAGAGACACCACGAGTTGCTTTCCCTGCCTCGTCCGTCGATAAATTATTCCATCCTCTTTGTGAAAAGTTCCAGCTGAGGCATGAGTTATCTTGATCTGTTCAGAGTATGGCGCTAGAGTAATGTCGTCCTTCTGCGCGCCTGATTTCTAATCACGACGCTTATATGTCTCATTCTTGTAGCGAAATCATTTTTGATGTATATTCACTGAAATGAAAACATCAAACTTTGACTAACTAAGATTCCACAATAATTACCGACCGATAGTGTGTAACACTGTGATATTGACTCAATAAAAAATATACATTGTGATCTATTAGGTAAAAATGTGTTCTTGGTTCAAACGTGACGCCTCTAACAAACCATGCGCCCGTTTAAACCTTTTTTTTAAATAGTCCTTTTACACACAAGCGGAGGTATAACTAGAACGTGAACGTATGACTGGATAGCTCGTGAATATCTTGTACAGACTCCATACAAGTCGATCAGCTGTAGTTGTGGCTCCATGCTAGCTCGTGAATGTCTGGTACAGGCTTCATACAAGTGGACCAGCTGTAGTCGTGGCTCTATGCTAGCTCGTGAATGTCTGGTACAGACTTCAAACAAGAGGTCCAGCTGTAGTCGTTGCTCTATGCTACTAAAGGAGCGCTATATAAAATTAAATAATGATGAGCGCACCTAGGAAGCATATTAACACCACACGGCAGGGCAGGCAAAGACATCAACATCAGAATGAATAAGGCAAGAACAGCCCTCTTTAGCCTAAATAACATCTGGAAGTCCTCCCAATACAGCACAAGCACAAAATTAAGATTATATCAGAGCTGTGTGCTTTCTGTGCTTCTCTATGGTACGGAATGCTGGAGAGTTACAGAGAAGGAAATGTCGAAACTGTCCTCTTTTCACACAAAGTAGTAGGGAATGTACCACTTAGGTATCATTCTGCAGGCGCGTGACTTTTTATATAGCAAAAATTCTGCAGGCGCGTGACTTTTATATAAGCGCAATCTGCAGGGGCAAGATGGCGGACTTGAGATAACAAGGGGAGGTTATATGGGGCAAGATGGCGGACTTGAGATAACAAGGGGGAGATAACTAGGTTGTTGTATTGCATGACTTTTTATATAAGGAAATGTGCAGATGGAGCATCAGGCGGAGGGTGATGACTTTTTATATAAGGAAATACTCAGTGTGCAGGTGGAGCATCAGGCGGAGGGTGATGACTTTTTATATAAGGAAATACTCATTGCGCAGGTGGAGCATCAGGCGGAGGGTGATGACTTTTTATATAAGGAAATACTCATTGTGCAGGTGGAGCATCAGGTGTTGGTACATGACTTTTTATATAAGGAAATACTCAGTGTGCAGGTGGAGCATCAGGCGGCGGGTGATGACATTTTATATAAGGGATTGAGGTGGAGCAGCAGGTGTTGGCGCATGACTTTTTATATAAGGAATTGAGGAGGAGGAGAGGAGGAGGCGCATGACTTTTTATATAAGGAATTGAGGAGGAGGAGAGGAGGAGGTACATGACTTTTTATATATAAGGAAAATGTGCAGGTGGAGCATCAGGCGGAGGGTGATGACTTTTTATATAAGAAAATACTCAGTGTGCAGGTGGAGCATCAGGCGGAGGGTGATGACTTTTTATATAAGGGATTGAGGTGGAGCAGCAGGTGTTGGTACATGACTTTTTATATAAGAAAATACTCAGTGTGCAGGTGGAGCATCAGGCGGAGGGTGATGACATTTTATATAAGGGATTGAGGTGGAGCATCAGGCGGAGGGTGATGACTTTTTATATAAGGAATTGCGGAGGAGGAGAGGAGGAGGCGCATGACTTTTTATATATAAGGAAAATGTGCAGGTGGAGCATCGGGCGGCGGGTGATGACATTTTATATAAGGGGTTGAGGTGGAGCAGCAGGTGTTGGCGCATGACTTTTTATATAAGAAAATACTCAGTGTGCAGGTGGAGCATCAGGCGGAGGGTGGTTACATTTTATATAAGGGATTGAGGTGGAGCATCAGGCGGAGGGTGATGACTTTTTATATAAGGAATTGAGGAGGAGTAGAGGAGGAGGCGCATGACTTATTATATAAGGAATTGAGGAGGAGGAGAGGAGGAGGTACATGACTTTTTATATATAAGGAAAATGTGCAGGTGGAGCATCAGGCGGAGGGTGATGACTTTTTATATAAGGAATTTGGGGTGACTTTTTATATAGGGAAAATGTGCAGGTGGAGCATCAGGCGGGATGACTTTTTATATAAGGAAATACTCATTACGCAGGTGGAGCATTAGTCGGGATGACTTTTTATATAAGAAAATACTCAGTGTGCAGGTGGAGCAGCAGGCGGTGGTACATGACTTTTTATATAAGAAAATACTCAGTGTGCAGGTGGAGCATCAGGTGTTGGTACATGACTTTTTATATAAGGAAATACTCAGTGTGCAGGTGGAGTATCAGGCTGAGGGTGATGACTTTTTATATAAGAAAATACTCAGTGTGCAGGTGGAGCAGCAGGCGGTGGTACATGACTTTTTATATAAGAAAATACTCAGTGTGCAGGTGGAGCATCAGGTGTTGGTACATTACTTTTTATATAAGGAAATACTCAGTGTGCAGGTGGAGCATCAGGCGGAGGGTGATTACTTTTTATATAAGGAAATACTCATTCTGCAGGCGCGCTGCAGGCGCGTGACTTTTTATATAGCAAAAATTCTGCAGGCGCGTGACTTTTATATAAGCGCAATCTGCAGGGTTGCCATCAATGGTACCTATACCTTGTAGCGGTATGGCAGCTTGCATACTCTGACAATCCCCAGAGCTATGCCAGTGGGAGTTTTACTCCTGGTAGGTTCAACTAAGCTGGACTGGTCTGTGTGGGTAGGTGTCAGACAAAAGCTGGTACCCTGGTCCTCCAGGTTGGGGGTTTTAGCATAGGGCTGACACCCCTGTCTATGTAAAAAAAATGAAGTTACGGAAGCAACATCAAATGAACAAACTTTGCTGCGGGATGGACATTCGGAGTCTGTGGCTCGTATGACTGTCAGTGGTGAAAGCCGAAAGGAAGCCACTTACATGAAAACGGATGTCCTGACCGCAAAACAGGATACAAGAATAGGATTTTGGAATGTCAGGACAATGTACGAGACAGGTAAACTAAGACAGGTCACGGCAGAAATGTGAAACTATAGGTTACACATCCTGGGGATAAGTGAGAGCAGATGGACAGGGGCAGGAAAAGTTAAAACAGCAACAGGAGAAACAGTACTTTACTCTGGAAGAGAGGATGGACAGCACAGTGAAGGCATAGCCATTATTCTACAGAAAGGGATAGAAAGGACATTACTGGAATGGAAACCCATCAACAACAGACTGATACGATTGAGATTGAGAGGGAGATTCACCAACACTACAATAATACAATGCTACGCACCAACGAATGATAGCGATGAGGAGGTCAAGGATGAATTCTATCAACAACTGCAGAAAGAAATGGAAGACACACCTAGATATGATCTTGTTATAGTAATGGGAGACCTCAATGCGAAAGTTGGTACACACAATACATATAATGAAAGAACAATGGGGAAATGCGGCAGCGGAACAGCAAACGAAAATGGGGATAAGCTAATAAGTTTCTGTAGCATTAACAACCTGGTCATTGGAGGAACACTTTTCCCACATAAGGAAATTCACAAGTTAACATGGGAATCACCAAATAGTCGGGACAGAAACCAGATAGACCACATCATGGTTAACGGTAGATGGAGACATGCATTACAAGATGTGAAGGTAAGAAGAGGTGCAGATGTGGGAAGTGATCACCATTTAGTAGTAGCAAAACTGAAAGTGAAACTAAGAAGGGCCAGACCAACTGTAACTACACAGAAAAGGTTTGAAATCAGCAAATTGAAGGACCCCCTTACCAGAAAAGCTTTTGCGGCCGACATTAAGAAACGATATCAATTTGCCAAAAGCCAGGAAAAGACATTGACTGATGATATAGACCAGAATTTCAACACCATTTCAACAGTATATAAGGAAAGTAGCAAATCATGCTTAGGATTCCAGGAAAGGAAGAAGCAAGACTGGATAACACCAGAAACACTAAACACCATAAAGATGAGAAAGGAAATGAAAAGAAAGAAAACAGAAGCGAAGTCCCCCAGGTTAAAGCAACTATATAGCGAACAGTACAGCCAGCTGGACAGGGAAGTTAAACGCCAAACCCGAGCCAACAAAAGGAATTTCCTAGACGATCTTGCAAAACAGGCAGAAGAGGCAGCACTGAGAAGTGAACAAAGCACAGTATACAAAATAACTAAATTCATCAGCGGAAAACAAGATACAAACAATATTACATTAGTAAGAGATAAGCAAGGAAATCTCATCAAGACAGCAGAGGGACAGGAAACAAGATGGGCAGAGCACTTCAGAGAAACTCTGGACAAGGAAATACCTGAGACACAATTGAATGGTCCTGAGGCTGAAAAAGATCTAGATGTAAATACAGACATTCCACGAAAAGAAGAAATCATCACAGCAATCAAAGGGTTAAAGAACGGTAAAGCACCGGGCCATGATAACTTAAATGCAGAGCTATTTAAGACAGACCCTGAGCTAGCAGCAGAACTATTAGAACCACTATATGCACAAGTGTGGAAAACGGGGACAACACCATCAGAGTGGAACAAAGGAATAATTGTCAAATTGCCCAAAAAGGGAGATCTTGCAGACTGCAATAATTGGAGAGGAATCACTCTTCTCTCAGTTCCCAGCAAAATACTAGGCAGGATAATTATACAGAGAATTTCAAAGGCAGTAGACTACAAACTGAGGAAAGAACAAGCAGGATTTAGAAAGAACAGAAGATGTGTAGACCATATATTCACTCTCAGGAACATTATAGAGCAGTGCTCAGAATGGCAAAGACAGCTTTACATAAATTTTGTTGATTTTGAAAAGGCTTTTGACAGCATACATAGGGACAGTTTAGGGAAAATACTGAGGGCTTATGGAATTCCAAGCTGCATAGTGACAATCATAAAAAGCCTCTATGCCAACTTTACGTGTAGTGTTGGGCAGAGCAACCTAACCTTCGAGGTGAAGACAGGAGTACGACAAGGATGCCCCTTATCAACCACTCTTTTTTTAACAGTCATAGACTGTGTGATGCGCCAGACAACAGAGGGCAGTCCAAGAGGAATAAGATGGACTACATTTTCTACATTGGAAGATCTGGAATATGCAGATGCCATTGCACTGCTGGCACATTCACATCAACACATCCAGGAAAAAACTGATAGACTTAATAAATTTAGCCAGCAGGTGGGATTGAACATCAATTTAAAGAAGTCTGAGGTCATGACGCTCAATGTGAGCAACCCTGAGCCCATATCAGTAAGGAATCAGCAATTGGTACAGACAGATACCTTCACATACCTAGGAAGCATAGTAACACCAGACGGTGGGGCAGGCAAAGACATCAACATCAGAATGAATAAGGCAAGAACAGCCTTCTTTAGCCTAAATAACATCTGGAAGTCCTCCCAATACAGCACAAGCACAAAATTAAGATTATACCAGAGTTGCGTGCTTTCTGTGCTTCTCTATGGTGCGGAATGCTGGAGAGTCACAGAGAAGCAAATGTCAAAATTGTCCTCTTTTCACACAACATGCCTAAGAAAAATTCACCGCATCTTTTGGCCGAATACCATCACCAACCAAGATCTGCTTACTCGTAGCAAGCAAGAGGACATGCACACCATCATAGCTGGCAGACGCTGGAGCTGGGTTGGTCATGTCCGCAGAAGAGACCCCGATGCCATCACAAGAACAGCTATGCTTTGGACCCCTGAAGGAAAGCGAAAGAGAGGCCGACCAAAAACAACTTGGCGGAGGACTGTGGAGGCTGAGATGCAAAGAATGAACCAGAGTTGGGGCACTGTACGAAGGATGGCCACCGACCGTGCAAAGTGGAATCAATTTGTTGTTGCCCTACAAGACGCCACTAGGCGTGATGGCCACTGACTGCTTTGACGGTCGGTGGTTAAGGATCGAAGAAGAAGAAGAATCTGCAGGGGCAAGATGGCGGACTTGAGTTAACAAGGGGAGGTTATATGGGGCAAGATGGCGGACTTGAGATAACAAGGGGAGGTTATATGTGGCAAGATGGCGGACTTAAGATAACAAGGGGGAGATAACTAGGTTGTTGTATTGCATGACTTTTTATATAAGGAAATGTGAAGTTGGAGCATCAGGCGGAGGGTGATGACTTTTTATATAAGGAAATACTCAGTGTGCAGGTGGAGCATCAGGCGGAGGGTGATGACTTTTTATATAAGGAAATACTCATTGCGCAGGCGGAGGGTGATGACTTTTTATATAAGGAAATAATCACTGTGCAGGTGGAGCATCAGGTGTTGGTACATGACTTTTTATATAAGGAAATACTCAGTGTGCAGGTGGAGCATCAGGCGGCGGGTGATGACATTTTATATAAGGGATTGAGGTGGAGCAGCAGGTGTTGGTGCATGACTTTTTATATAAGAAAATACTCAGTGTGCAGGTGGAGCATCAGGCGGAGGGTGATGACATTTTATATAAGGGATTGAGGTGGAGCATCAGGCGGAGGGTGATGACTTTTTATATAAGGAATTGAGGAGGAGGAGAGGAGGAGGCGCATGACTTATTATATAAGGAATTGAGGAGGAGGAGAGGAGGAGGTACATGACATTTTATATATAAGGAAAATGTGCAGGTGGAGCATCAGGCGGAGGGTGATGACTTTTTATATAAGGAAATTGGGGTGACTTTTTATATAGGGAAAATGTGCAGGTGGAGCATCAGGCGGGATGACTTTTTATATAAGGAAATACTCATTACGCAGGTTGATCATTAGTCGGGATGACTTTTTATATAAGAAAATACTCAGTGTGCAGGTGGAGCATTAGGCGGGATGACTTTTTATATAAGGAAATACTCATTGCGCAGGTGGAGCATCAGGCGGGGTGACTTTTTATATAAGAAAATACTCATTGTGCAGGTGGCGCATCAGGCGGGATGACTTTTTATATAAGGGAAATGTGGTGGCGCTTTATGGTGGCACGTGACTTTTTATATAAGGAAAAGGTACAGGCGCAAGAGGGCGGACTTGAGATAACAAGAAGAGGATAATAGGACGATGGCGGGGTGACTTTTTATATAAGGGAAATGTGGCAGTGCACTGCAGGCGCAAGATGGCGAGATGACTTTTTATATAAGCAATTGAGGGGGAGGGTAGGAGGAGGCGGATGACTTTTTATATAGTAATATATTAGTGTTTATTTTTAGATAACAAGAAGGCGTTATTTGTACACATATATTAATTCTGCAGGAGTGATGCAAGGACAAGATGGCGGGATGACTTTTTATATAAGGAATTGAGGAGGCGGGTAGACGGAGCTCAGGAGAAGTGGGTGACTTGTATATACCACTATATTAGTTCGCTAATTGTGTGTTGTGGTCGAGTGGAGGTTTTTTGTGGTGGGGGGTGACGAGGCATGGGTGTAATGTACCAGGTGGGGTTAGGTTAGGGGTGATATTTTTGTGTGCTGTGGTATGGTTTTGGAGGTGGAAGAGAGAGATATTTTAGATGTTGAGGGGCGATGTGGTGACGTTGTCAGGATGCATCTGTGTACATTTTTGGGGTGTAGCAGGCGAGTGGACCAGCATTGAGAGGTGGGAGTGAAGAGACGTCGGTGATGAGGTACGGGTGTAATGTAGCAGGTGGGGTTAGGTTAGGGCGGATTTTTGTGTGTTGTGGAATTGTTTTGTTATGTGTGTTGGTGTGTTTGTTTATACAGTCTACAACCGCGTGACTTTTATATAACGAAAATGTGTTTATACGTACATATTACAGATAGGTAGCCAATATTACAACAGTTAGACGCTATTTAGTTATACATATATAGAAATATAAAAGAGAAAACACTAGATACATTTTATATATTTATTGACAAAGGTAGTTGATCTATGGGTGACGTATAACCGCACTTCTTTTTCGTATACCACTAGGAGCCCTCAGAACACATGCGGTTCGGATTACTTGACGAGTCTATCACGTCTTTTTCGCGTAACCATCTTCAACAAGATGAAAGTCTGTCGTTATCACGCCATTGTCTATGAAGAAAAAAAACAGGCTTGGGGTGGGTTAGCCAGAGTCTGACTAAGCGCGTAATTAATCGCGAGATGTGTGTTGTATTGTGTGTTGTATGGTTTCTTGGCTGTTGTACAGAGTGGAAGAGCTTGTCGGCCAGGTAGTTTATGTGTTGGTGCATATACCTGTAGGTATCTGTATGTGTGTCTGTAGGTAGTTGTATACAGAGAGTTTAGATGTTGAGCATCACCATATGTCACTTTAGCTTTCTTGGTTAACATAGATTGTACAGGGTTAAATATTTTAGAAAAGTTGTGCCCCGATTGATCGTGTACAGAATACTTTATTATAGAACAAAGTGTCTCAAACGGTTTAGTCTAAGAACCCCATGAGGTCTTACAAATTATTAAGGTCCCAGAGATCTTTTGTAGATAAGAGTTGTACCGCGAGGATATGACAATATCAAAGAAGGTGTTCGATTATAAGGAACATAGTGTTCACCTCGCTGACCCCCAAATAGGCTTTCCGCGCATCATATTTTGAGAATCACCGTTCGTATGTCTTTCTTTATTCAGTCACCGCCTTCCACGCGAATCCAACTTAGAACACGGGGATAATCGATAAGAAATTTCATTACAGGCCATGTTTAATCAGTACGAGATGTGTTTGCTTAAATCAGTCGTCGTAAATGTACTTTTAATTGTTTTCATTGTAATTTCAGTTGTCGCTTACGTACCTTAATTTGTCTTCAGTGCCCTTTCTGATGTCTCGAACGCACTTATGTCTTGAACATATTTACAGTTGTTTTCATTGTACTTTCAGATGTCTGCCGTACTTTCTATTATAAACTGGAGTCTAAATAATCTTTTTTACTCAATTTTTAGTTTTAGTTATTGATTTGTAATGAAAACACACTCGCAGATAATACACTTGTTGGGCTGTCGAATCGTGGGGTGTGTTGGGGTATGGGTTTTTGTGTGCCGGTATTTTAATTGTTGTATATACAATATATATAGATCGGCGTGAAGTGTTAGAGACCTGTACTAGTTCTACCATCGAACTTGCGTCCTGGTAGTGTGTGTTGTTTTTTTTACATATAGACAGGTATACATATACACGATGTTACAGCAGTTATACGCTAAATAGTCATATATACATAGGTGAATAATAGGAAGAAATTGAGATTTTTAGATAACAAGAAGCCGATAATAGGAAGACGATATATTTAGACTTTGAGATAATAGGAAGACGATGTATTTAGATATATTTAGTTATACATATATTTAGACTGATTTTTTAAATGTATGTTACAACAGGTAAAGGATATTGGCGGTATCTGAGGATACTACGTAAGCTGGTACCTCGTGTAAAGTCTTTCCGACAGAGCTCACAAGAAAAACGAGGCATAGAGTGCACGGTTTTTACAATGATATGAACTTGTTGGCGTGGGGGGAAAAAACCCCGATAGCAAAAATACACACACATGTCTATTGATCTCTTCCTTTGGCTATGAAACCAACCTTGTTTTTTGTTTGCGCTCTAACAACTTGCTTAATCGAAAAACTAAGCGATAAGAAATATTTAATTTACTCAGTCATACATTTTTTTCTAAGATACATTTTAGCTGTCGCTATCAGGAAATCTTATACTAACTGTTTCGCCTCTTAAATTTACAAGCTTATTTTTGTGTGAGAGAGTGAATTGTTAGAGATTTACATATACTACGTCTACCATGAAGAAGTGGCGTGATGTGTTAGAGACATGATTATTCCAGATTCGGGAGTGAGAGGTGAATGCGTTTCGTGGTAACAGCTGGTTGATTATCCAGAAGCCTAATCGATACCCAACGTGCTGTTGAACAAATATTCAGTGTTAGCTTTTCTTGATTTGCGAGAGTCTGTCACTATGAGTTATCTGTAAGATTTTACATAGTTTTGTTAAGGCGTTTATTTTCTAAAATATTGTGTGTGTTCATAAGCGGGCTTTACAAATTGATTGTTCCAAAACCTTCAGGCAACTATGTTACTACTTGACTTGAGAAAAAGAACTTTTTATAAACACTCTTGAGTGAATTCCCATTTTTTTTCCTATCAGCTATAGAATAAAGAGGGAAATATATTTTTAAAACTAATACCTGTTATAGAGGCAGATGAGTAAGGGTTGGTATGATGGGGATGTTTTTGTGTTGTGTTGTGTGTGTAGCTAGTGACAATATGATAGGGAATTCCGTTGTTGGGTGAATGTAACTACATATTAACACATGCTATCGGTCACGTGGTAGTTTTCTTTATTATTTATATTATATCATGTGTAATAAAATCTACTTACCCCAATGTTCAGTTAATGTTATGTAAAGCCATCTCGGATGTGGTGGATATGGTCAACACATCGTAGACTTCCCTGTCTCACCCGGTTATACAGACTTTGAAATCCAACACGCGACAACAACTCAACACTTGTGGTTTATCTTTCGACGAAACACCTTCCATCTACCGTGTCTACGGCACCTCGTCGGTATTTCGTCGAAAGATAAACCACCAAGTGTTGAGTTGTTGTCACGTGTTGAATTTCAAAGTCTGTATAACCGGGTGAGACAGGGAAGTCTACGATGTGTTGACCATATCCACCACATCCGAGATGGCTTTACATAACATTAACTGAACATTGGGGTAAGTAGATTTTATTACTCATGATATAATATAAATAATAAAGAAAACTACCACGTGACCGATTGCATGTGTTAATATGTAGTTACATTCACCCAACAACGGAATTCTCTATCATATTATCACTAGCTACACTCACAACACAACACAAAAACATCCCCATCATACCAACCCTTACTCATCTGCCTCTATAACAGGTATTAGTTTTAAAAATATATTTCCCTCTTTATTCTATAGCTGATAGGAAAAAAAAATGGGAATTCACTCAAGAGTGTTTATAAAAAGTTCTTTTTCTCAAGTCAAGTAGTAACATAGTTGCCTGAAGGTTTTGGAACAATCAATTTGTAAAGCCCGCTTATGAACACACACAATATTTTAGAAAATAAACGCCTTAACAAAACTATGTAAAATCTTACAGATAACTCATAGTGACAGACTCTCGCAAATCAAGAAAAGCTAACACTGAATATTTGTTCAACAGCACGTTGGGTATCGATTAGGCTTCTGGATAATCAACCAGCTGTTACCACGAAACGCATTCACCTCTCACTCCCGAATCTAGTATAATCATGTCTCTAACACATCACGCCACTTCTTCATGGTAGACGTAGTATATGTAAGTCTCTAACAATTCACTCTCTCACACAAAAATAAGCTTGTAAATTTAAGAGGCGAAACAGTTAGTATAAGATTTCCTGATAGCGACAGCTAAAATGTATCTTAGAAAAAAATGTATGACTGAGTAAATTAAATATTTCTTATCGCTTAGTTTTTCGATTAAGCAAGTTGTTAGCGAGCAAACAACAAACAATTTTTGCTATCGGGGTTTTTTTCCCCCCACGCCAACAAGTTCATATCATTGTAAAAACCGTGCACTCTATGCCTCGTTTTTCTTGTGAGCTCTGTCGGAAAGACTTTACACGAGGTACCAGCTTACGTAGTATCCACAGATACCGCCAATATCCTGTACCTGTTGTAACATACATTTAAAAAATCAGTCTAAATATATGTATAACTAAATATATCTAAATACATCGTCTTCCTATTATCTCAAAGTCTAAATATATCGTCTCCCTATTATCGGCTTCTTGTTATCTAAAAATCTCAAATTCTTCCTATTATTCACCTATGTATATATGACTATTTAGCGTATAACTGCTGTAACATCGTGTATATGTATACCTGTCTATATGTAAAATAAACAACACACACTACCAGGACGCAAGTTCGATGGTAGAACTAGTACAGGTCTCTAACACTTCACGCCGATCTATACATATTGTATATACAACAATTAAAATACCGGCACACAAAAACCCATACCCCAACACACCCCACGATTCGACAGCCCCACAAGTGTATTATCTGCGAGTGTGTTTTCATTACAAACCAATAACTAAAACTAAAAATTGAATAAAAAAGATTATTTAGACTCCAGTTTGCAATAGAAAGTACGGCAGACATCTGAAAGTACGATGAAAACAACTGTAAATATGTTCAAGACATAATTGCGTTCGAGACATCAGAAAGGGCACTGAAGACAAATTAAGGTACGTAAGCGACAACTGAAAGTACGATGAAGCCAATTAAAAGTACAAGGAAAACAACTGAAATTACAATGAAAACAATTAAAAGTACATTTACGACAACTGATTTAAGCAAACACATCTCGTACTGATTAAACATGGCCTGTAATGAAATTTCTTATCGATTATCCCCGTGTTCTAAGTTGGATTCGCGTGGAAGGCGGTGACTGAATAAAGAAAGACATACGAACGGTGATTCTCAAAATATGATGCGCGGAAAGCCTATTTGGGGGTAAGCGAGGTGAACACTATGTTCCTTATAATCGAACACCTTCTTTGATATTGTCATATCCTCGCGGTACAACTCTTATCTACAAAAGATCTCTGGGACCTCAATAATTTGTAAGACCTCATGGGGTTCTTAGACTAAATCGTTTGAGACACTTTGTTCTATAATAAAGTATTCTGTACACGATCAATCGGGGCACAACTTTTCTAAAATATTTAACCCTGTACAATCTATGTTAACCAAGAAAGCTAAAGTGACATATGGTGATGCTCAACATCTAAACTCTCTGTATACAACTACCTACAGACACACATACAGATACCTACAGGTATATGCACCAACACATAAACTACCTGGCCGACAAGCTCTTCCACTCTGTACAACAGCCAAGAAACCATACAACACACAATACAACACACATCTCGCGATTAATTACGCGCTTAGTCAGACCCTGGCTAACCCACCCCAAGCCTGTTTTTTTTCTTCATAGACAATGGCGTGAAGATGGTTACGCGAAAAAGACGTGATAGACTCGTCAAGTAATCCGAACCGCCTGTGTTCTGAGGGCTCCTAGTGGTATACGAAAAAGAAGTGCGGTCATACGTCACCCATAGATCAACTACCTTTGTCAATAAATATATAAAATGTATCTAGTGTTTTCTCTTTTATATTTCTATATATGTATAACTAAATAGCGTCTAACTGTTTTAATATTGGCTACCTATCTGTAATATGTACGTATAAACACATTTTCGTTATATAAAAGTCACGCGGTTGTAGACTGTATAAACAAACACACCAACACACATAACAAAACAATTCCACAACACACAAAAATCCGCCCTAACCTAACCCCACCTGCTACATTACACCCGTACCTCAACACCGACGTCTCTTCACTCCCACCTCTCAATGCTGGTCCACTCGCCTGCTACACCCCAAAAATGTACACAGATGCATCCTGACAACGTCACCACATCGCCCCTCAACATCTAAAATATCTCTCTCCTCCACCTCCAAAACCATACCACAGCACACAAAAATATCACCCCTAACCTAACCCCACCTGGTACATTACACCCATGCCTCGTCACCCCCCACCACAAAAAACCTCCACTCGACCACAACACACTATTAGCGAACTAATATAGTGGTATATAAAAGTCACCCACTTCTCCTGAGCTCCGTCTACCCGCCTCCTCAATTCCTTATATACAAAGTCATCCCGCCATTTTGTCCCTGCATCACTCCTGCAGAATTAATATATGTGTATAAATAACGCCTTCTTGTTATCTAAAAATAAACACTAATATATTACAATATAAAAAGTCATCCGCCTCCCCCTACCCTCCCCCTCAATTCCTTATATAAAAAGTCATCCCGCCATCTTGCGCCTGCAGTGCACTGCCACATTTCCCTTATATAAAAAGTCACCCCGCCATCTTCCTATTATCCTCTTCTTGTTATCTCAAGTCCGCCCTCTTGCGTCTGTACCTTTTCCTTATATAAAAAGTCACGTGCCACTACAAAGCGCCACCACATTTCCCTTATATAAAAAGTCATCCTGCCTGCTGCGTCACCTGCACAATGAGTATTTTCTTATATAAAAAGTCACCCCGCCTGATGCTCCACCTGCGCAATGAGTATTTCCTTATATAAAAAGTCATCCCGCCTAATGCTCCACCTGCACACTGAGTATTTTCTTATATAAAAAGTCATCCCGACTAATGCTCAACCTGCGTAATGAGTATTTCCTTATATAAAAAGTCATCCCGCCTGATGCTCCACCTGCACATTTTCCCTATATAAAAAGTCACCCCAATTTCCTTATATAAAAAGTCATCACCCTCCGCCTGATGCTCCACCTGCACATTTTCCTTATATATAAAAAGTCATGTACCTCCTCCTCTCCTCCTCCTCAATTCTTTATATAATAAGTCATGCGCCTCCTCCTCTCCTCCTCCTCAATTCCTTATATAAAAAGTCATCACCCTCCGCCTGATGCTCCACCTCAATCCCTTATATAAAATATCATCACCCTCCGCCTGATGCTCCACCTGCAAACTGAGTATTTTATTATATAAAAAGTCATGTGCCAACACCTGCTGCTCCACCTCAACCCCTTATATAAAATGTCATCACCCGCCGCCTGATGCTCCACCTGCACATTTTCCTTATATATAAAACGTCATGCACCTCCTCCTCTCCTCCTCCTCAATTCCTTATATAAAAGTCATGCGCCTCCTCCTCTACTCCTCCTAAATTCCTTATATAAAAAGTCATCACCCTCCGCCTGATGCTCCACCTCAATCCCTTATATAAAATGTCATCACCCTCCGCCTGATGCTCCACCTGCACACTGAGTATTTTCTTATATAAAAAGTCATGTACCAACACCTGCTGCTCCACCTCAATCCCTTATATAAAAAGGCATCACCCTCCGCCTGATGCTCCACCTGCACACTGAGTATTTTCTTATATAAAAAGTCATCACCCTCCGCCTGATGCTCCACCTGCACATTTTCCTTATATATAAAAAGTCATGTACCTCCTCCTCTCCTCCTCCTCAATTCCTTATATAAAAATTCATGCGCCAACACCTGCTGCTCCACCTCAATCCCTTATATAAAATGTCATCACCCGCCGCCTGATGCTCCACCTGCACAATGAGTATTTCCTTATATAAAAAGTCATGTACCAACACCTGATGCTCCACCTGCACAATGAGTATTTCCTTATATAAAAAGTCATGCAATACAACAACCTAGTTATCTCCCCCTTGTTATCTCAAGTCCGCCATCTTGCCCCATATAACCTCCCCTTGTAATCTCAAGTCCGCCATCTTGCCCCATATAACCTCCCCTTGTTATCTCAAGTCCGCCATCTTGCCCCTGCAGATTGCGCTTACATAAAAGTCACGCGCCTGCAGAATTTTTGCTACATAAAAAGTCACGTGCCTGCAGCACACCTGCAGAATGAGTATTTCCTTATATAAAAAGTCATCACCCTCCGCCTTATGCTCCTCCTGCACACTGAGTATTTCCTTATATAAAAAGTCATGTACCAACACCTGATGCTCCACCTGCACACTGAGTATTTTCTTATATAAAAAGTCATGTACCACCGCCTGCTGCTCCACCTGCACACTGAGTATTTTCTTATATAAAAAGTCGTCACCCTCCGCCTGATGCTCCACCTGCACACTGAGTATTTCCTTATATAAAAAGTCATGTACCAACACCTTATGCTCCACCTGCACACTGAGTATTTTCTTATATAAAAAGTCATGTACAACCGCCTGCTGCTCCACCTGCACACTGAGTATTTTCTTATATAAAAAGTCATCACCCTCCGCCTGATGCTCCACCTGCACATTTCCTTATATAAAAAGTCATGCAATACAACAACCTAGTTATCTCCCCCTTGTTATCTCATGTCTGCCATCTTGCCCAATATAACCTCCCCTTGTTAGCTAAAATCCGCCATCTTGCCCCTGCAGATTGCGCTTATATAAAAGTCACGCGCCGGCAGAATTTTTGCTATATAAAAAGTCACGCGCCTGCAGCGCGCCTGCAGAATAAGTATTTCCTTATATAAAAAGTCATCACAATCCTCCTGATGCTCCACCTGCACACTGAGTATTTCCTTATATAAAAAGTCATGTACCAACACCTGAAGCTCCACCTGCACACTGAGTATTTTCTTATATAAAATGTCATGTACAACCGCCTGCTGCTCCACCTGCAAACTGAGTATTTTCTTATATAAAAAGTCATCCCGACTAATGCTCCACCTGTGTAATGAGTATTTTCTTATATAAAAAGTCATCCCGCCTGATGCTCCACCTGCACATTTTCCGTATATAAAAAGTCACCCAAATTTCCTTATATAAAAAGTCATCACCATACGCCTGATGCTCCACCTGCACATTTTCCTTATATATAAAAAGTCATGTACCTCCTCCTTTCCTCCTTCTCAATTCCTTATATAATAAGTCATGTGCCTCCTCCTCTCCTCCTCCTCAATTCCTTATATAAAAAGTCATCACCCTCCGCCTGATGCTCCACCTCAATCCCTTATATAAAATGTCATCACCCTCCGCCTGATGCTCCACCTGCACACTGAGTATTTTCTTATATAGAAAGTCATGCGCCAACACCTGCTGCTTTACCTCAACCCCTTATATAAAATGTCATCACCCGCCGCCTGATGCTCCACCTGCACATTTTCCTTATATATAAAAAGTCATGCACCTCCTCCTCTCCTCCTCCTCAATTCCTTATATAAAAAGTCATGCGCCTCCTCCTCTCCTCCTCCTCAATCCCTTATATAAAATGTCATCACCCTCCGCCTGATGCTCCACCTGCACACTGAGTATTTTCTTATATAAAAAGTCATGTACCAACACCTGCTGCTCCACCTCAATCCCTTATATAAAAAGTCATCACCCTCCGCCTGATGCTCCACCTGCACACTGAGTATTTTCTTATATAAAAAGTCATCACCCTCCGCCTGATGCTCCACCTGCACATTTTCCTTATATATAAAAAGTCATGTACCTCCTCCTCTCCTCCTCCTCAATTCCTTATATAAAAAGTCATGCGCCTCCTCCTCTCCTTCTTCTCAATTCCTTATATAAAAAGTCATGCGCCAACACCTGCTGCTCCACCTCAATCCCTTATATAAAATGTCATCACCCGCCGCCTGATGCTCCACCTGCACACTGAGTATTTCCTTATATAAAAAGTCATGTACCAACACCTGATGCTCCACCTGCACAATGAGTATTTCCTTATATAAATAGTCATCACCCTCCACCTGATGCTCCACCTGCGCAATGAGTATTTCCTTATATAAAAAGTCATCACCCTCCGCCTGATGCTCCACCTGCACACTGAGTATTTCCTTATATAAAAAGTCATCACCCTCCGCCTGATGCTCCACCTGCACATTTCCTTATATAAAAAGTCATGCAATACAACAACCTAGTTATCTCCCCCTTGTTATCTCAAGTCCGCCATCTTGCCCCATATAACGTCCCCTTGTTATCTCAATTCCGCCATCTTGCCCCTGCAGATTGCGCTTATATAAAAGTCACGCGCCTGCAGAATTTTTGCTATATAAAAAGTCACGAGCCTGCAGCGCGCCTGCAGAATGATACCTAAGTGGTACATTCTCTACAACTAACATGCCTAGAAAAATTGTCCGAATCTTTTGGTCGAATACCATCACTAACCAAGATCTGCTTACTAACCAAGATCATAGCTGGCAGACGCTGGGTTGAGCTGGGTTGGGCGTACAAAAAAAGAGAATATTGACAACATGAGTTCAATACCGAAACTTAATCACATTTTCTAAAACATTATTCAAAAGACGCAGCAGAGATGACTCGTCAATCTAGTGAACTCACAATTACTATCAGCTGTTATTAGTTTACATTTTATACATTCTAACATTTGTTCTAAAAAATATATACGTCAAACATATTTAAAATTTCACAAAAGCCGGCTCTAAATGTCCGAAATAAGAAATCTGAGGAAGATTGTTAAAGTAACAAGAAGAGACATGGTCCGCAACCAGACAAGGAGTCAAAACCTAATACATCAGACCAAAGTAGAACAGTCCACACAGCGACTAGATTGGAACCAGACCAGGAGGAAGCCAGCTGATAGGATACTATGGCGATCTCTCTGGCAAACTTTTGCACCCAAGGGTAACAGAGGAATGACTAAGTAGTAGAAGTATTTTTGAAAATTAATGTATATACCACATAGAACTTATCTTTCACCGTGTTTCTGTAGTCACAAGGGTAGGTAATAGTTCAATGTGCTAGGGGAAATAATCTATCTCAAATAAATAAAAATTTCGCACATTAATTTTTAGTTAATATGTCTTTAACAGCTTCAACCACAGCTTATTTAAGATTAGCACTAGCATTATTACATAAAATTATGTACTTTTATTTGTATTGTATTAAAACATTTAGTACTTTTCTGTACCGACTAAAATAACGTTAAAGTTTTTAAGGAATAAACATTAATCTGTAGTGTTAATTTACAAAGACTCGGTTATCTTTTTATGAAGTGCAGTAACCAAACAACTGAACAGCGTATACCAGCATTATATCTTGATAGATATAATCTACTTCTACCTGACTCCTATTGGTCCCGACCATTTGTTAACTTTGCCGTAACACCCCCACCCCCCTCCCCCAACGTTATGTGTCTGTTCTGGTTGCAAGTGTTATCACTTTCCCTCTAATAACGTGTGCAAATAAAAGAATACTGACTGTCTTTGAATCTTCCAGTAACACACCCATGCACGCTGGAGGTGGAGTACGGTCTTGACCAGCTATGGTTCGCTGGTCCTGATGCAAGCAGTCAAGCTTGAGTC
The DNA here is from genome assembly GCA_024509875.1 of Oreohelix idahoensis. Classification (NCBI taxonomy): domain Eukaryota; kingdom Metazoa; phylum Mollusca; class Gastropoda; order Stylommatophora; family Oreohelicidae; genus Oreohelix; species Oreohelix idahoensis. The sequence continues at coordinate 298,117 of JAMPIV010016202.1, read as the reverse complement.
GCTGACTGCATTCACTATTGCTGCATCTTTGGGTCCCTATTCGATATTCAAACATTCTTAATCAAATGTATTTTCTTTTAATTTGCTTCATATTATTCTTTCTTTTATCCGTAGCTTACGCCGCGAAACAAGAGATGGAGATACAAAAACACCTAGACAAGAGAAGTGTAAACAGAATAACTACAACAAAAAGACAGAAAAGATAACAAAAATAACTCTAACCTCTATTGCAGTGGTCGGAAACGCAGGAGCTTTTGGGATCTGCTATAATAACACTGAGCCATCTAAAGTCCTGTATATATATGTGTATGTGTGGGTGTATGAGTGTGTGTGTGTGTGCGTGTGCGTGTGTGCATGATTTTAAACGGAAAATGTTAAGGGAAGAAGAACCTTACAATAAAAAGATCGCGCTCCTATATCTTGCAATTCACGAATATATTTTAGTAGCCAGCTCGAGAGTTTTCATTGGGAATGCGGAAAAAGTATATCTGATCCCGGGGACATCGTAGTTTTAAATGACAGTTAAATGTTTTTCGATCCAGTCTGAAATTTTTCTAGTTTAACTATTTTTTTCTATTCTTTTCTCCCTTTTTTTCTGTTTTCCCACAGTCGCGTAAAGATTTATTGAATCGTCCTTTATTTCCTATCTTCCATTTTAAGGATGTATAGTAATGTTTCAATAAAATATAGTTGACTGCAGTAAAGTTGATTATTAAAACATTTTTAAACAAATAAAAAATGATATGTTGGTCAGTTTTCATTTTGCATAAAACAACTATTTTTAAAATTATGTCCATATTATGTTTCTTTTTTTTTATTTTTTCGTTATTATGAGGTTGCACAAGTATAAAACGGTTTCATCGTGACAAAAATGTGCCACACACAGACGCTGTGACTCATAGAACATAAAAAGGTACTTATCATACTACGTCGATGATTCAACAGATATTACGCTCAAAGCAAAAGTTCTGACGGCCAGTAGACATCCACTCTCTTCTTCAACATAAATACATATCAACAGTACTGTAATCAATTTTTCAAAGAGTTCTTCTTCTTCTTGCGATCATATCTTTGATGTTTACACCGTCAGACGAGTTCTCATGATGAATTCGACTGTTGTTTGAAGCTCCTCTTTAGCTCCATATAGCTTTGAGTTTAGTGTTGAGTCATTGAGCCAGTATATCTTTCTTAACTGGTCATAAAGAGGACAATCCCGTAGAACATGCTCGGCAGTTTGTTCGTTTAATCCACATGTGCACAGTGGTGAAGCAGACAATCGTAGCTTGTGCATGTGTTTATTCAGTTTGTTATTATGCCGTGTCCTGAGGCGAAAAATGATTATCTGTCCATGTCGGTCAAGAGTGTGGTAGTCGTCGTTGGGTTGGTTCTGTTCTCTTCTGATAGTCTGGATAGCTCTCTTTTTCTCAAAGTATGTGACTTCATTATCTTGTTGTTCACACTCTCCTCCCTTTTTTGCAAGTTTATCTGCCTTTTCATTTCCAGGTACACCACAATGGGATGGTAAACACTGAAGTATGATTCTCTTTTTTGGCAGCTACCTTGTTTAGTTCATTTCTCAGATGCGGGAGTTTACCACCCTTGAGAGCTTGCAGGACAGACAGTGCATCTGTGAGGATGACTACCTGGTGGCAGTCAGAGTTGGTGTTATAAATCATATTTGCAGCTTGCTCTAGAGCTTGAACCTCAGCTGTATAGTTGGAACAGAATTTACCAGTGGGAATGTGCCTAGTCTCATAGTGGTTGTCAGGATATGAGATAAAGATACCGGCACCTCCATTCCTAACAGCATTAGTTGCTGATCCATCTGTATAGGCATGTATCCATGATTGATCGGGATAGCTTTCTTGGATCATACTCAATGTAGCAGTTCGTTTTTGCAGATCATTATACTCACATCCACTTGTGAGACCACTGACTGATGTATTAATTTGGAGGGCACTGCTGGCCTGCTCCCATGGTACAGGGTATAGGGTGGGCTTCAGTGGTGTTGTCTTCATGGATAGGTCTTCTTGATGCTGTCTTATAAGTCTTTTTCCCCGATGCACAAAGCTGCTACGCTTTAGACGTCCCAATGCCAGATCATCTAGTCTTGCCTTCATTGGGTGCATTGGCATACTGTTGTACTTTTCCATCTGGATCATGGTTTTTGTGTCTCTTCTATGGGACAATGTCTGTAATCCAGCAACCTTCTGCATCTCTGTTATTGGTGTAGTTTTCATGGCTCCTGTAATGAGCCTGAGAGCTTGATTTTGCACCTTGTCCAAAGACTGCAGATGTGAGTTAGCAGCTGATGACCATGCTGCTGAGCTAAACTCTAAGTGTGGTCTTATTACTCCATTATAAATCTTCTTTAGATTTCGTTCATTTGCTCCCCAGTTGGTACCTGCTAATTTTCTGAGTATGCCTAGTCGTCTTCGGGCCTTTCCTTCTGCATTTTCAATATGCTTATTCCATGTAAGCCTTTGGTCAAATGTCACCCCAAGATAGGTGGGGTAGCTTTCTTCCTTGATCACGGTTGTCCCTAGGTGTATGTTAGCTGATTTGTCCTTGGGGGCGAGGGAGAACAGTGTTGTGGAGGTTTTGTCTGTGTTTATTGTGATAAGCCATTTCTCTGCCCATGACACTAGCATGTCTGCTGCCCGCTGCATTCTATAATTTGCTGTGGTGACATTTTCATCAGCGCACCAGAGTACTAGGTCATCTGCATATAAGGCAGCTTTAACTCCTGCAGGGAGATCTTTCACCAGGTCATTGATGTAAACAAGGAAGAGTGTTGGGGAAATTACTCCTCCTTGAGGTACCCCCTGATGGAGCAACACTTTTCTGCTCTGCAGACCGTCAAGAGTGACTCTAGTTCTCCTGTTATGCAAGTATGACTGGATCCATTTCATCATGTTGCCTTGGATTCCACTTCTCCTAAGTTTTGCAATGAGGCCATCTTTCCACACCTTGTCAAAGGCCTGCTTGAAGTCGACCCAGATCGTTAGGACCTTTTTTTTTCTCCTGGAAGGCATCTTCTATTGCTTGAGACAAGTAAGTAACTTGGTCTTCTATACTGTAGCATTCTCTAAATCCAGCTTGTTCCGGCAACAGGATCTGCTCAGACTCTAAATACCATTTCAATCTGTGGTTGACTATTCGCTCCATAGTCTTCCCAACACAGCTTGTGAGACTGATTGGCCGGTAACTTGCAGCCTCGGTCTTACATTTCCCTTTCTTTAGTATGGGTATTGTGATGGCTTCTCTCCATACTTGGGGTACCGTTCCTTTCAACCAGCTGTGGTTGAATATCTCAAGCAGTTTTGTCTTTGCTGCTGAGCTCAGATTTACTAGCATTTCGTTGCTGATTTTGTCTGGGCCGGGTGACTTTTGAAACTTAAGCTTGGAAATAGCCTTCTGTAGTTCTCCTAGTGTGATGGGTTCCCTCATTGGGGCAGGAGTATCTGTCTGTCCCATGGTTGCCAGTATTTCTTTTCTTATCTCTCTCTGATGATCTATGTTAATGGGTAAGTTGCTTTCTGAACTGTATCTTCTAGCAAACAAGTCTGCAGCTTGTTTTCCTCTGAAAAGTTTGCCACCTTCATCCAATGTGATAGTCTGCCTAGGTGAGGAACGCTCTTCATTTAGAGACTTGACTAATCTCCAAAGTTTCCTGCCGTCTTTCTCAAGGTTCAGCGATGCCGTTTTAGTTCTCCAGCTTTTTTCGTTTTTCTTCTAGCTTTGTTCTCTGAAACTCTGCTACAGCCTTTTTCCATTTGTTGTGAGTTTCAAGTGAAGGCTGAGACTCTGCGTCCTTTCTAGCCCTGTCCATAGCTTCCTGACGTTCTTGGAGTGTGCTGGACCAGTATGGTATGTAGTTACGCCGGCATCCTTTGGGAATGGTTTCTTTTGCAGCTTGTAGTATGCATCTGTTGAAGTCTTTTACCACTTCATTAATGTCTCTGTTCTGTACCTTGAGGGTAGACAGCAGCGTGTTCACCTGATGCCTGAATAAACCCCAGTTGGCTTTTTTGTAGTTCCATCTTGTAATGGCTGGGCCTGTACTGAGAGTTGCACTCTGGACAGTAAGAAAGATTGGGCGATGGTCGCTTCCCCCTAGTTGGTCTCCTACTTCTCTACTAATAGATCCAGCTATATCTGGTGTGGAGAAGGCAAGATCTGGTGTTGAAGTTGTGTGCCATCCTCTGGAGTAGAAGGTAGGAGTATCTGTGGCATTATTGACTAGGATTAGGGAGTGATCATCTTGCCATGTTTCAACCTCTTCACCTCTGTGATCCAGATGGTTATAGCCCCAGCTGTGGGAGTGGCTATTAAAGTCTCCAACTGCTATAAAGTTGGTGGCTGGTACCTGTATAGAGCTGAGACTCAGGGGTTTGTTGTTTGGACAGTAATAGTTCAGAAGTTCTATTTCCATCTTGTCTACCTTTAGCTGCAACAGCTGGTATTCTGCTCCATCCATGTAGGTTTTCCTATCGTGTGCATGAATGTTATTCCTTACAAGAGTTAAGTACTCCTCCTTTTCGACTATCTTGCCTGTCGGATCTGAAGCATTGATATCCCTTTATTTTAAAGGTTTGATCTGCTTTCAAGTGAGTCTCTTGGATACATCAAACACTGACTTGCTTCTCATACAAGATGTTTTCTAGCTCTGTCTTTTTGCTGTATCCAGCCTGCTTGCTTCTCACTCCCTTTGCATTCCACTGCATTATGACAAGTGGCACTCTGGGTTTCTCTTTTTCTGTTTTGTTTCGGTCAGTAGTTCTCCTCCGCCGTCTGCTGACTCCACATGACGGTCTAGAAGGTCCTCCAGTAGCTGAGGGTGGGCTCTGTCGAGGCTCAGAGCACGGCACTGCACATGCCTGGGGGAGCTCCACAGGGCGAGCACCAGCACGAGATTTATTTGACGATGTACTCATCCATAGAAAAAAAGCGTGTTGCGTGATACTGTGCTTTCCGGTGCGCTTTCTGGCCTAGTATCTACGACTTTAGCACCTCTTCAACGTGAGAGTGGTCTCATCCCTAATCTGTTTATGTTCCCAGTAGTGGACTATTCGCAAGCAGCCTGGAGTGTCGCTGCTTTTCGCGGACCTTGTTTACCGAGGCGGCGTCCGAGCTCGTATGGTGAAAATATGGTTGCATTATCTTCAAAATAGACCTGTCTTTCCCGTGGCTTTTCTGCCATCCTGCAACTTTGAGTTAGGGAGTTCTGAGCTCCAGTCTCTTTCCCAGGCATTTTATCCTGGCCTGGCATGCATCCAGAAGACCCCACTTCTGGTTCTAAGTTAGCAGTTGGGGATAGGTGGGGTAGCACACGGTGCATTCCCCGTCATCCAGGGGGCTCTCCAACTATGCAGAGCTTGAACAATGATGTGTTCTGGTTTTGGGCTCTACCAAGGAATCCTCACGTCCTGCACAGAGCCACTTCCAGATACCCACCACCTGCCATCTCTCCATTGTAGAAATCTCATGCATGCGGCCATCCAGTCAAGAGCCAGTATTAAGTCTCGTGCCCATGTGTTCTACCCAAGCTCAGTGTGCAATGCTGGGTTCTCAACATGCTGCAACACAGGGGGGATTGTGGTGCTCAGCCATCTCTCTACTCTGCACCGATAAGCGACATCAGGTAATTAACCTTGCCTCAGTATTGGGAGGCCCCTTTTCCGGGTACACCACACAGAGCCAATTGAGGCAATGGTCGTCGTGAGCGTGTCTTCATTGGGGAAGTTGTGGAGTCTTCTTGTCCATGTTCTTACACATCCTAACACTGCCCGCAAGACATCGGAGGTTAGGAGAGTGGCCTTCTCTGCTTTCTGAGCCGGGGTGGGCTCCTCGGGTAAGTCTCGATGGGGATCAGGACGTGTCCACGTGCCAGTGGGATCAACATCGGCCGCATCTGATGGAGGACTTGCTCTGCCAGAGGTTTCTGTAGGGTTACCTCCCCCATAGCCTAGCGTTTTACTCCAGTAGACTCTGGGGGTCTGGTTTGTTCTCGCCAGAACTCGCCATTCGCCATATCCGTGTTGGTAGAAACAGGGAGCACCGGGTCCAAGAACTGGACCAAGCGTGAAGGTACGGTTGGCTTGGTTGCAGGCATTTCTCATTTTTTTATGAGATCTATAGCAAACCTTACTCCCCAAAGAGTTCAAAAGTTTAAGAAATACATTCCCTGAAGATGTTAGAAAGGATCAAGGAATTAGATCATACGACAGCGCAAAGTGCCGATAAACTCATGCTTGCAACTGAAGGTTGTTGTGTGTACCACGTCATAACTTGTCTCCTTCTGCCTATATAGAGGAGATTTGAAATTCCCCGTTACTTGTGTCCTTCTTCCTTCACGATAATGATAACTGCGGTTACATCCCTTACACAACAGTCGAGTCCCTTTTGATATCACAGCAACTCCATGCAGAGAAAAGAAGAAAGACTAAAGTGCAAATGCTGGACCAACCTTATCATACACCTTCTCTTATATATTCCAGGATGAGTATTCCTATAATTGTTTAAATCTTAACAATCTTAAAATCTTAACAAATCGGCGACGATTCTGCCCTTTACTCTAGCAGAGAAGCCCCAACCTGATTTCTCAACATGGATCCCAGACCCATCAGTACACACAATAGCATCGTTATCTCTAGCATTATCATGTATCAGTTGATTAATTTCCAGTTTAGCTTTCAAATCACCCCAACTTCTGCACTCTCTGCCAGTGTGATGATGATGACTTGTTGGTAGATAATGAAGTTCTCAACTGTCATACCCCACTCTTCCTCTTTGAATATATTTTCTACTGTCGTCACCCGCTTGATCGTTGTCTCTGCCTGTCCCGTCCATGACATCTCTCTTTATTCTTGCTCCTCCGATGTCAGCTATGTGTTCACGCAGGGTGTACCGTTTATCCGTGGTTACTCGTATATAAGCTTTTGCCTGTTTCATCGCAGATCTCGATTTAATCTATAGCACTCCAAGCATGTACCTCATTGTAACACTGAGGGTATCTCGTGTACAGTCCGAGACTATACGCATCCTTTCATTTTGAAAACGTTCTAGTCGTTCACATTGTGTTACTGACAGTGTGAGTATTCCCAGCCCAAACTTGATGACCCATATGACTAGCTGATAATATAGAAGAAATAGAAATCTCTGCTCCAGATGCACTGAAGCCATTATTTTTAGGGCTGCCAGACATTATGAGAGCTGCCAGACATCCTCCCGCCCCCTTGTGACCTCCTCAACTCTTAGCTCCACAATTCTATTTTGTTGTTGACCTTCCTCAGTGTCATATCATGGTAAGCTTTGCCCCTCCGTCTATGGTTTTCACAGTGTATACTTCCATCTTTGCCCTAAAAATCTGTGCAAGTTAAATATTTGGTTGTCTCTGAATGCTACAGTAAGACTTCGATGTAAGCTGGTCTAACCTAGTGTTCATCACTTTTTCCTCTGGATTTTCTGGAAATTCTTAATCAAATGTATGTAAATATATATATATATATATATTTACTTTCTGTTCTTTCATTTCTTTTTGGCTCGTCCCGTAAGGCAAGAGATGGAGATCCAAAAACACTCGGAGAAGAGAAGTGGAGGCAGGCATCAAACCGACAGAGAAGATATAAATAGACCTTGCACGTCTGATACAGTATTGGTTGGACATGTCATGAACTAATTATAGTGACTATGCTCCATAGGAAGCTGAAGGAAGTGGTGATGATGATGATACAGTGAGGCGTCGCAGGAAAATCAACTCTTGGTTAAGAGAATGTATTGTCGTGCCGTGTACTGTCATGAAAGTTTGATGTCAGCCATCCATAATGCTAAAATGGACATAGAAATAAGATGACATACGGATGGCGCAGTGGCTTACAAACTCACATCCGATAAAAATCATTGTTCATGTCAACCCATTGCTTACAAAGACCTCTGCTTTCCAACGTGTGCTCCCAATCTCTCGTCAGGAGGCCCTCAAACCTCACTATAAATCCACTTCGGATAGAGTCAAATTAATCTTGACCTATCACCATCACAGTACTGCAGTCAAACAGATCCTTTTCCGCCACCTATCTATCCTCCAAGCAGATTCTATGATCCAAGAACTATTTGGTGAGGCACCTTTGATGGCATATAGACGAGACAAAAACCTGAAGGATCTTCTTGTTCACATCCGTCTCCAAAAGGAGAATGCCACTCACTTTGGCACACTACCCTGTGGTCGAACACGATGCAACACGTGCAAGTATGTCATCTCAACCCACAAGATGTCTTTTACTGAGGCTACGTACATTATCACCAGTAGCTTCACGTGTGAGTCGCGCAATGTAATTTATACGATCATATGTAAACTTTGCTGCAAAACCTATATTGGCCAAACAGGCAAGCGACTTAGGGACAGATTCAGCCAGCCCTTGAATGACACCTCTCAGCAAAAATCCACACCAGTTGCCAAACAGTTTAATGGTCCTGACAACCATGGTCCCATCGACACCCAGGTCACGGCGATCAGATCCTGCTCCTCTGACGTTGCTAGCCGAGAACAGCTTGAGAACCGTCTTATCCACCGTTTGGGGTGTCTAAAACCAGCTGGCATTAACACTCTACACACCTTTGTCTGAGGTCACCCTTTCCTCTCTTGTTTTATTTTGACTCTTTCCACTCTTTTCCTATATATATATATATATATATATATATATATATATATCTATATATATATATATATATATATATATATATATATATATATATATATATATATATATATATATATATATATAGAGAGAGAGAGAGAGAGAGAGAGAGAGAGATGAATATGTATGAATATATAATACACTGTTTTTAATATGTCTTGTTTTTTTAATTTCATATTTATTTATCTCCAACTCATCCTGTCAATGTCTATTTCCAGTCCCCACTAATATTACGTTTGGGTAGTTTATTGTTCAGTTTCGTTTTTTAGTTTCTTAGTATGTATTGTGTACATACAGTGCTGGCAGTCATTTCCTTTTCATAATTAAATAATGATGAGTAAATACAGAAACATAATTATTTTATTACGCTCGGACGAGCGGGCAGCAAAAGCGTTAGGACTTCGATGCCTTTAGGGAAGTACCTTGGTTTTATTTTTATATTTATTTAGGTTCTTATGTGTCCTATCTAGCCTTCACTTTCTTTTTGTTTCCTGACGAAGGCATTGTGACCGTAACGTTGGCTATGTTCTTGGTTCGTGGCGTAAGCTACAGATAAAAGAAAAAAAAATAATAGGAAGCAAATCAAAAGATAATACATTTGATTAAGAATGTTTGAATATCGAATAGAAGGACATAGGAAATTACAAGAGAAGCCAGCGAGCATGGGTATGTTACTGCAAGATTCAAAGACAGTCAGCATTCATTTATTTGCACACGTTATGAGAGGGAGAGTGATAACACTCGTTACCAGAACAGACACTTAAGGTCGGGGTTGGGGGTGGGGGTGGTAGCGTTTACCCTGGCATGTCATTGAAGGCGGTCAACAACGGCAAAGTCAACAATTGGTGGGGACCAATAGGAGTCAGGTAGATGTAGGAACAGCCTATCATGATATATTGCTGGTATATGCTGTTCAGTTGTCGCGTTTTATCTTGTTTCTTCTTTCTTCCTCATTTGTCCTGAAAAGGACGTTGGTTGCTTATCATGTTTGATGTTGTTGGAAGCACTGACAGCCTATTAGGAAATACTAATTTGAAATACTATTTGGCAGGAGGAGAAAACTTCAAAGAAAGATAGCCGAGTTTTTGGAAATTAACACTACAACTTAATGTTTACTCTTTAAAAATTTTAACAATATTTTAGTCGGTCCAGAAAAGTACTAAATGTTTTAGTACAATACACAATAATAGTACATAATTTATATAGCAATGCAATTGCTAATCTTAAAAAAACTGTGATTGAAGCTGTTAAAGGCAATTTAACTAAAAATTAATGTGTGAAATTTTTATTTATTTGAGATAGATTGTTTCCGCTAGCAAATTAAACTATTACCTACCATTATGACTAAAGCAACACGGTAAAAGATAAGTTCTATGTGGTATATACATTAATTTTCAAAAATCTTCTACTACTTAGTCATTCCTTTTCTACACTGGGGTGCAAAGGTTTGCCAGAGAGAGCGCCATTGTATCCTATCAGCTGGCTTCCTCCTGGTCTGGTTACAAATCTAGTCGATGTTGGGTCTGTTATACTTGGGTCTGAGGGGCTAGGTTTTGACTCCTTGTCCCATCGTCTGGTTGCGGACCATGTCTCTACTTGTTACTTTAACAATCTTCCTCAGATTTCTTACTTCTGACATTTGGAGCTGGCTTTTGTGGAATTTTAAATATGTTTGACGTATACATTTTTTAGAACAAATTTTAGAATGTATTAAAAAAAAAAAAAAAAAAAAAAGTTGATAGTAATTGTGAGTTTACTAGATTGACGAGTCATCTACTGCTGCGTATTTTCAATAATGTTTTAAAAAATGTTATTTGAAAATGTGATTAAGTTTCGGTATTGAACACATGTTGTCAATATTCTATTTTGTACACATAAATTTAAGTTATGTTTATCATATTGCCTTCATAATGATTCGCCTTCTAAAATATCTGGCATGTCTCACAACCCACAGATGTCTGGTTACTCTCCCCAAGAGTACACAAGTACCCACGAGTTAAGAAGCACAGATATAAATAGTACAAACAAACACAGATCTCAGGAACAAAATCCAAAAGTATGACGTCAGTGCTGTAATAAAATAATTATGTTTCTGTATTTACTCATCATTATTTAATTTTATATAGCGCTCCTTATGGAGCATGGAGCTACGACTACAGCTGGTCCACTTGTATGAAGTCTGTACCAGACATTCACGAGCTAGCATAGAGCCACGACTACAGATGGTCCACTTGTATGAAGTCTGGACCAGACATTCACGAGCTACCATGGAGCCACGACTACAGCTGGTCCACTTGTATGAAGTCTGTACCAGACATTCACGAGCTAGCATAGAGCCACGACTACAGCTGGTCCACTTGTATGAAGTCTGTACCAGACATTCACGAGCTAGCATAGAGCCACGACTACAGCTGGTCCACTTGTATGAAGTCTGTACCAGACATTCACGAGCTAGCATAGAGCCACGACTACAGCTGGTCCACTTGTATGAAGTCTGTACCAGACATTCACGAGCTAGCATAGAGCCACGACTACAGCTAGTCCACTTGTATGAATTCTGTACCAGACATTCACGAGCTATCCAGTCATACGTTCACGTTCTAGTTATACCTCCCCTTGTGTGCAACAGGATTTTAAAAAAGGGTTTAAACGTGCGCACGGTTTGTTAGAGGCGCCATGTTTTAACCTGGAACACATTTTTCCCCAATAGATCACAATGTATGTTTATTATTGTGTCAATATCAAAGTGTTACACACTATCTGTCGGTAATTATTGTGGAATCATAGTTAGTCAAAGTTTGATGTTTTCACATCAGTGAATATACATCTAAAATGTTTCCGTTTCAAGAACAAGACATATAAGCGTCGTGATTAGAAATCAGGCGCGCAGATGGCCGACATCACTCTAGCGCCATACTCTGAACAAAGTCAGATCAAGATAACCCATGCCTCAGCTGGAACATTTCACAAAGAGGATGGAGTTATTTATCGACGGACGAGGCAGGGACAGCAACTCGTGGTGTCTCTACCCTTAAGACCCTCCGTTATGAAAGCGGTTCAATAATCCACTTCGGGAAAACATGTTACCGTGGGACTCACCATGAGTAATCTTAACTGATTCCGTACGTAATTATTTTCAGCTCTGGACGGAATTACTTTTTAAGCCCCAAAAATTTACACATACATAATTTACGTTTACTGACAGTGTGTGTCTAATCATGAGTTAAGTATAACATATTATACATCAAATTAAAGTACATTGGATGAACAATATAAATCCATATGCCTTTCTAGCTAATTTTATGTTATGTTTATGTTATAACAGATAACATGTACACGGAAAAAAAATAACTTGAAATTTTGAACAAAAATTTTTGACTTACGTAAGGCTTGTAACATAAATTGTTATCACAATACAGTTTCACTGCTCTCTTTGTGCAGGTAATCCATTTAGAAACACAGAAAAAGTAAGAAAGTTATGGTTGATCACACAGTTTGTTCACTGTTCACATAATAGTAACATATCCTGTGTGTTTTCGGCCATTATGGCGATACGACAAAACACGATTAAAGATGAAGATAAATGTGAAAAAATCCGTTCAAACGCAAATAAAAGACGTTGAAGCTTGTTGAAATTTGCCCAGTTTTGTGTTTACTTCCGTTCGAGATAAATTCCGGGCAGTATAAAATATCAGAATCGAAAGAAGCAATGAAATAAATCAGCGTCTTTTAAAAGATCTTACGTCTACAGCGTTCGGCCTTTGCGTCTATTATTAGATCTTACGTACGGAATCAGTTAAAGAGGTTTACTTTTGGCCTCGACGGTGGGCAGATGTGCATGAGTACATTCAAAGTTGTACACACTGCCAAGCGAGAAACTCAGTCACTCGCCACCGCGATAGGAGAAGAGAGGATAACTCTACGAGCGAGAGAGAACCCAGTGCACGGTAGAACGCTCGGAGAAGTGACCGCCCCAAAGCTAGAAATTCCACAAATCTCTTAAGGGGGGGGGGGGGGTCATCCACAAGATGGATTTTGGGGCGACCTCTATCCGATCTATCTTTAACTACGGAAGTGATCAGTTACATTTGTGCACTGATTTTATTGTGATTTTTCCGAATCGCACCCTTTTCTTTATATGTCAGCTGGAGCAGGTATTTTGTATCTACATTCTTTCACTACTTTCAGTATATTGTGTCGTGTCTATTTATCTGACATTCTTTGTGGATGATAATACTAAACATTTGCAGGAGCCGCTGAGAGAATATTATTGACAACCATGTTGGTTAATATCGGCACCGGCCGAAATCAGACATCAGTTTAACACTAAATCTCCCAGCGAATGTGTTTAATTGCGGATAAGGCCAGACTGAACTCGTCGCAAAGCTGGTAATACGAGAGACACGTTATAGACAGACAGGACTGACGAGATTATTTTAGATAAAGTAATAATGCGTTACATCTTACACCCATTGTCACGTGAGTTAACCGATGCGTTTGTGAGTTGGTACCCAGGACAATCGGATGTTTACAGCCCATTTTCAGAAAAGTAATGTTTGAAATTTTGCACTAGATGAGTCATGCAAAATTTTCAAATCAGATTGGCTGATCATATGAGCTCCATAACAAACAGAGCGGCGTAGGACAATGAATATAACCAGACACTTTAGTCAGTCTAATTTACTGTGAGATTCACGCTTGCCAAAGACACCAGACTTGCCAGTAGTTAGAATTCAGAATTTCCATTTATTAGAGCGGACTTTGTGGAACAATCTTGCAGGACTTACACAGCCCAGGAAAACCATTATAACAAGGTAGGGGGAGGAAACTGAAACACACGGAGTCAGAGAGGGAATTAAATTTAAAATTAACGACCCCAAGTACATGTGAAATAAGGTATCTGCTAGTGCCTTTTTATTCATCTGAGCACAACGTCTGTGAGCCAGGATTGGCGTAACTTGTCATTTTACATTCTATATTTCTCATTACTAACATGTGAACTAATATGTATATATTACCATGTGAGTTTTGGGGCGATGCTTACCACACCACCCCTAGTGTACCGACGTTCAAGAAAATATGGGCCTAACACCATATTCCCAATATGCCTCAATGGGCGTAAAACGGAATCCTTTATTTTTTTAACCATGTGAATTTTAATATGTGAAAAAATCTGGAGGACGGATAAGTCATTTGAGCCTGGCTACCCCAGCGTATAGAATGATGATTCATAAACGACCACTGCACGAGCGGGTGATTGCTTTATGGAATATCTCAGAAGAGCATCTTAATTTTTTTTTGTTTTAATCTGGTACAACTAAAATTATGGATCTACGCATCTTCCTGTCTCCAGTTCATGTACTGTTTATCAGTTGTTTTGTTGATTCTTTCTATATAGTATAACTAAACTGTTCAAGTACTCCGTCATTCGTGCATTCTTCTTTGGTAAGTATTACTATGTTCGGCAGAGTACATATAAGGGAAACAATACAATTAATGTCTAGCTTTCAACCAAAGTTGCATCCCTTAGAGTTACCCACTGACAGAAAAAGCTGGGATTTTATATATATAATTCTGAACATTTGTAATCAAATGCAACCAGTATTTTACTTTGCTTTCCATTATTACTTCCCTTATCTGCAGGTTATACCGTGAAGAAAAAGGTGGAGATAACAAAATGACATGTAGAAGAGAAGCGGAAACAGACATAGACAAAATGGAAAGAGAAGATATGAGAAGAACGTGACATTTTGACACAGGAAGAGAAGATTAGCCGTGACCTGATTGTCAAGTCTGTACTCCACATGGAGCTGATGAGTAATGGATATAAAAATGTCGTAAAGCGTCGCAGGACGTTTCGATCACCGGTTTCTGATCTACAGCATACATTGTTAAGTTGTGTACTGTCATGGAGTATTTCTTTCAATGGAAAAACCAATAGATCTAACTTCTCATACGCACGGTCTCCTATTCCCACTCCTCCACGTTAAGAGTGTAGAGGACAGTGGCGTATCCTGGTAATGCGAGCTAGGCGTGCTGCTACTTAAAATGAATATGAACGCCTACTATTTAACTTCTTTCCCTCTTAATTTAAAAACCAACTATATTCAATTACGCAACGATAGTTATTAGGGGTATATGTCAATTATCTCCGAAATACTAATTAACTTACAACTTGAAACTCACTGTCACTGTAATAATCTGCATTCCCGGCAACTAACAAAAATTAATCACAAAAAAACACTGGACGGACACAGCCGATTTTTACAACTCGAGAGCTGCAAGACCACCGCACGCATGTTCGTATTGTATTGACGTATCTGGCCATGACCCCGATCCACACAAAAGAGTCTTCAAACGTAAAACCGAAAGGTGCAGCATGCATAGTGACGGAATTACACGAGAAACTTCGGGCGATTGCTACCAACCAAAAAAACTGCACTATAAAACGCGTCTGGGAAACTGAAACTAGATATACTTGTCGTAAATTTATTTTGAGAGAAAAGAGTCGTAGAAATAGTGGTCCGGTTTAGAGTGGAAAATGATGACGGAAAGCTCAGTGATAGAAAATGTAGATATTAAATAGTTGCTTCACAGCGTGCTGGAGGAGAGTAAAGACAGACTTATTTACGACACATCGCTTCTCTCAATCTTCTCTTCCGCTCTCCTGGTCAAACAATTATTTGCCAGTTTTCCAGACTCGCCTCTGCGCGCACACCGATTTGGTGTTTTTCACACACACAGACGATGTAGATACAAACTATATTAAACGAATAGGGGAAATGTTGGGATGTGGGTATGTCCAACACCGTACTAAATGAGTTTATGTGATTTTATTCACTTTAAACATCAATCACTAACAAATATCAGGTATTACATAAATTATCATAAGTACACAAATGCAAATAACAAATTTGGGAGGGGTGAAGAAGATTGGTATCGACTAAGCCCTTCCCGCTTATTAGACAAAGATAAACCCAGTCCAGAGATGGAAAATATCAGGAACATAGGTACGTTAACCTAACAGTGAAGTTAATTACTCTGAAAGAGGGGCTACAACGTTAGGTGTAGGTGATAAAAAAAAACCTGTTCTTCCCAGCTGTTCTTCCCTTTACTAAGCAAATGGAAAGGAGGGGGTTTTTAAACAGAGTTAACCAATTAGCAACTCCCCCTTAAAGGAACAATGCAGGGAATACAGACAAATTATATTACTAGGCAAGAAAGTTAACAACAGGTTAACAAAAGAAAACGATTAAATTTCCTGTCATTCATGCACACGCGTGAGGATCCACGCTCATATACTCACACACTTACGGAATGCAGCCTCAGACGATCCATAAAAAGTATATAAAAACAGCAAGTACTCTTTTGACATATGAACTGTCTAGTCCTTCGATGTCCCGCCCCAGATGTTTGCGAGGATTTGTTGGTAACAAATATTCTCACTTATCGCAAGACTTGAAGACTAAGAGTTCTCGTGTTTTTATTATATATATAAAAGGAGTCTATGGGATGGCACTAACACAGTTCGGCACAGGGGTGAAAATGAAGTGGTCTCTTTTAATCCTCCGTTTTATGGAGCCGCGGTAGCATAGTGGTTAGTGCACTGGCTTCCTAGCGCAGTGGTCTATGGTTTGATCCCCAGATGAGGCGGAAAATTTTTAGGCCACAAACGGCTCCTGGGTCGACCCAGCCCCAAATGGGTACCAGAGCTACTCTGGGAAGGTTAAGGCGGCCGGCGTGATGCCGACCACATCACCCCTCGTGTGCCGACGGTCAAGATAATATGGGCCTAACACCATATTCCCAATATGCCTCAATGGGCGTGTAACGGGTTCCTTTACCCTTTTTTATGGTAAAATTCCTTCAATGCGTGATGATAGTTTTATTAAATCCAATTGAGGAAAAAACTAGGCTCAGTCACAGTCAGGAAAATATGTACTCTCTCACAGTAAACAGTAAATATGATATCGCTACTGGCGATGATTACCTTCCAGTTTATCTTACAGGTTTGTAAGGGTAATTTGATGATTATTCTTTAAAATGTTCTTGGGTGGGCTTTATTTCATTTAATTCTGACAGCTAGGTCGCAAAAAGACCGCCACAAGATTATATTTTAAAAGAAATGTTTCTTCAATATGACTGGAAGTTTATAGGATGATTTCTTTATTTCTTTCTTTATTTAGCTGGGACCGCAGGTTACGATCACTCTGTGTGAAAGAAAAAAAGACATGTAACATACCGAAAAATCAAGCGCGATAAATTTCCCGTTAAGCCTATAATACACTCGAGTATTTAATTATGTATTTAATAAACACTGCGCGAATTCTAGTGGTTAAAACACACATCTATAAAACTAGGACTTAACTGAATTTAATAATTATAAATTCCTTCGCGACTTTAAAAGTTAATTTAAGCATCTATTATCTTTTGAAATAATATAATAGATAGATCATTATATTTACAACTGGAACTATTGAGATGGTTTAATTTAATAGATTTAAATTAACACAAACTCCATTGAAATAGAATGACTGAACTAGACCACAGATCACTTTACACAATTTATATTACCGCTTTGCACAGAATATAAATCACTGCAAATATATATATATATAAAATCCAGGGGAAAATCTATAACAAGATTTCAATAAAGCTAGTGCTTCTGTAAAGGTCTGGCCAGCGAGTGATAACGTGTCTAGTCTTCATGGTCTATTTAGCTAAAATGGAATGTAAGTTGAGTGGGACATGATAAACTTGACAGCTTATTTGATCTCACGAACTTTTGGGGATCTGACCGCCAAATCAAGGGAAGAAGCCGCCCCCTGGTCTTCGTATCCGCTCGCTGCTGCCCGTTTCGGCTTCCCCGTTCGCTCGGTTCTGCGATTGACACCGAGACGCGAAAATAGCGGCAAGCAACTGCGTCTCGTAGCAGGGACCACTACTGTCTTTGATAACGCCGATAGTCTCCCCTAAAATCCTTCAGTTCGTCTCTTTGATCGTGGTCGCTGTTCCTGTTTGATTCTGGCGACGCCCCCCACTGGCCAAGTTAATTAAAATAACTGCCTATGATTGTTCAAGAGATGTTAGTGGGCGTGATTTAATCTCTCCTTAAATCAATGCGATGACCAGAATCAACGATAGGTAAACTTTCCGCATATCAATCAGCAAACGTGTCTGCCCTCTGTGTGGAACAGTTTCATAGCTAATGAATCCACGTGAAAGAAGTCCCGGTGGAGTGAGTTCTGGCAAACGAAAAGTTACAACAAATGTTCAGGGGTTCTAATGTTATGAAAAGCTAAAAGTCCCTTTAAATCATCCATCATATCAGGGAGAATTCACTTGTCAAACTAGACGTACGTCACAATACTCGTAGATTCTATGCGGGAAAATCCGTTATCCTGATGCGCGCGGTCCGAAAACAGAACATTATAAGAGAAATATTTTATAGAATAATACATTAAATTTTTATTTTCCTTCGGGGATAGGTGTGCGCAGCACGCACAACACACATAGAGAATACGCCACTTCAGAGGATGTATCAGTAAAATAGAAGGGACGCAGTAAAACTGATAATGGAAAATACAACAAATGAAAAATAATAGAGAGGTCGGTTTCTCTCATAACAAACAAACAAACAAACCTGCAATAAACATACAAACAAAATGAACTAAAATATTGTAAAGAATGCAAATTTTGTGGTAGTGTTAATACATAAACATGTGTTTTATCCCTCAGTACAGTGACATTTAGTCTCAAGCAAAACTTTACAATTGTAATTCGTGGCCACCAGTCAGTGCCGCCAATTAATAAAGGGGAAGATAAACATTCCTCACGTTTCAGACGATTGTACCACTATTATAACACAACAGACTGTTTGTCCTCTCCAATGACTCAACTCTCGGTTCAGCGCTTATTAACAGCTCCGTTGTGCGAGTACCCTCAGTTCACATCCCCATCTTCCCCCGTATACCGTGTTTGCTTTTCACAAATCGACAATGATTTTTTTTTCTGCTGTAACGGCAAAAAGTTTTCTGTTTAGCCAAAAAAAAACAACAACAAAACAACAAAACACGCTCACATAAGATTACATTAGTGTACATCAGTGATTATCAACCTACGGATCACGTAGAAACAATGCGATGGGTCCTGCCTTTTAAGTTTCCCCTACTCGAAGCTTAAGCGGTATGGCATTGGTTGAATTCTCGTAATTAATTTTTACTTGTAAATTTTGGTACAAAGGTCGCCAGCTTCACCAACTGTGAAATTTAGATCGTGGTCGTAAGAAAAAGCTTTCGTATCACCTGCTATACATCAATTTCTTATCGATGGCCCGTTAAAACTAATGCATGAAACTCATGGCATAGGGAAAAAAAAAGAAACTAACAGTTATATGCTGGCTTTTGTGGGTCGTAATCATTGCACATCACTCGCATCCGTAAATCAAGACGAGGACATAGGTGGACCAGCTCAAGCTATGTTACAAATCTCTTTTCATGAAAGCACCACACAATGTATGTCATCTGGGATAGCTGTTACGTTCCACTTACCCGCTCATACACCAATCCTCATAATCCTGTCTAAGTAAAATGCCACGTAAAGAAAAATAACAAATTCCGCCACCTTCTTTTGGAAAAATGCAGAAAATGCGCGTTTCGCACCGTGAAAGCTTAACTGATCACCCATTACAAGAACACGCAGTCCTTTCATTTTTTTTCAGTACACATTGATCTTTGACCAGAAGTAATGAAACGTTTGACTACAAAGACCCAGTGAAGTTGAAATGGAATGAAATGAAATGACCACAGGATAATTAGCGCCGTTATCCGGGCATGCAGCAGGAAGAGCATTACATAGTTATTTCCCCCTAGTTTTTTGGCAGGTTACTTGCTCGTATTTACTAATAAGCGGTCACAAGACTGCGGTCATCAGACCTGACCATAGGAAACAGAAATAAAGTAACTGCAAGAGAATTGGAAATTAAACAGAAAATGATGGAGGTATTCTTCTTCTTCGTACACTCTCAGACGTCTACTTGAATGTTTTCAAAGAAAGCAGTAGTCAGTTTGAGGCTATTTGAATCTCCGTAGAGCTTTTTTACGATTGGTACTGGTGTCGGCCACATGCGCTATCTCTGTTCAACATATGTTGGATGTATTCAAAACTTGAGAATACTTAATATTCGAAAGGGATTTCTGCATTAAGCGATGTTATATTAAAATGATAAGGACATTACCTGATGCCCGTGTGTTACCGGGGCCAGAAAAGGAAGAAAAGAATAGTAACAGGCATATCGTAAAAGTCGACAATGGAGGGTTGGCTATTCCATGCTGTAGAACATTGATTCTCAAACATTTTTCTCTGTGCCGCACTTTTGAAATGAAAATTTGCTCGCGCCACACCCAATTGTTTATTGATACGACATACCTTTAAAAACAAACAAATTAATTAACTCGTAGCTGTGCTTTATTGAATAAATTACATTATTGTAAACTATTTTTAAAAAAATTATTATTAAAATCAATTTGATATAAAATGAATTATATTACTGAATAAAATCTGGAAACTTCTGATAAATTCTACGAGTTTTTATACATATATTTCCTATTTCATATCACATGTAACAACATAAATAAATTTCTTTTTAAAATAAGAAAAGGACCTTCACCCTTATATTTTTGGTATATGAATTTTTTTACAACGTCTGTAATTTTCCATTGTCTTTGAATATTCCCGCCACACGCGCCATCCTCTCGCGCCGCACCGTTTAGGAAATACTGCCGTAGAAACTCCTAACCACAAAAACCTCAGAATCGGCAGAGCATGAGACCATTAATATGAGGCTGTGAATTGCGCTGCCAGCCTCACCATGTTAAACAATTTGATACAGAAACTATCACTGCAAGAGAGCTTAAGTGCTTTGATGCAGGCTTCCTGCAAGGGGACCGGCTTCACTGGTTGACCCTTGCTCCATTGGGAGTAAAACGAGAAATGAATGATAACGAATTACAGTATTATAACATTAAAGCAGAACGCGCACAGCTGCTTATCCATCAAACAAGGCTTATTATCGACAGCCAAGACTAATTAACTAAATACAGGTACAGTTCTAATTAGCAATTGGTTAAAGTTAGAAGAGAGTTCCGGTAGTAAAGTTGAATCAACAGTGCCCAACACAATTTTTAAAAAGAAACAAATAAACAAACGAAACGCAGATGTCGTAGTATTGTAGATCAGGGGTTCTCAACCTTTTTTTGCTCATTGCCCCCTTCATGCCTCATTTACTTCTGTGATCC
This sequence comes from Oreohelix idahoensis, assembly GCA_024509875.1. Classification (NCBI taxonomy): domain Eukaryota; kingdom Metazoa; phylum Mollusca; class Gastropoda; order Stylommatophora; family Oreohelicidae; genus Oreohelix; species Oreohelix idahoensis. The sequence continues at coordinate 277,125 of JAMPIV010016202.1, read as the reverse complement.
CCCTCATTGTCGCTGTTAGCTGGAAAAACGGTACTTTACCATCTTACTGTAGCCCCCCCCCCCCCCCCCAAGAAATATGGCATGACACACGTTGAGAACCACTGTTGTAGATCACAGCAAGTTTGACAAAGATGCATCAGCATACACTATAATCACAGAAATGAATAATAATACCAAATTTTAGACATGTAATCTAGAACAATCATTAAAAAGCATCTATTCAACAAGGTAAAGATAGGAACGTCCGATGAGTGTAACAGTGGCACCGATAAAATGACTGCTGAAGATCTGCTTCAAAGATGCTACTTCCTCAAGCATGCTAGACAACCATGAGGTTGTGCAGGGGGTTGGCAACTGTATTATGTAAAACTGAAACCACCCCTGCAATAGCAAGTGTTTGCTTGTGTGCTGAGTTCCTGCAAGGTGATGAGATGCAATGGTGGGTACATACCACGTATGGAACAACATGGAAAAGGATGATAATGATGATGATGATGACAATGATAATGATGATGATAATGGTAATCAGCATAAAAAACGCAAAAAAGAAAAAAATGACAAAGAAAAAAAAATCAATGACTTACCTTGGTAATTTCTAATATAATTTCAACTGAATGAATCCCACAGAGTTCACACGACAGAATAATTTGTGCAGGAAAATGTTTTGGAAAGTGGCTCTCGAACGCGGCTCCTCGCACAGAGGAAAGTACGACGAAGAAGAGAAGGCAGGTGTTGACGATGTGTGAATGCTTATGCAGAACTGGAACTGGCTCTACGTTGTTGGGGTCGAACAGGAGATGTGTTCTGAAAGTGTGGGTCGTAAGAAGTCTGCATCTTCTGCAAGTGAAGATCAAAATTCATGAAGATATACAAAGATACAGATAGACAGACAGACAGACAGAGAAACAGACAGACATATAAATAAATAGATATACAGACAGATAGGCAAACAGACCGACAGAGAAACAGACAGACAGACATACAGACAGACAAAAACAGAGAGACAGGCAGATAAACGGACAGAGAAATAGTCAGGCAGGCACCTATATAGACAAATAAGCAGAGAGAGAGAGAGAGAGAGAGATGGAGAGAGACAGCTAACAGTTCGTATTAAAATTAGAAGTGCACACAGGACAGAAGCTAAATGAAAGCTACTAGTGAAGTATGAAACAGATAAAGCTCACTCACTCACACACTCACACTCACTCACTCACACACTCAATCACACACTCTCTCACTCACTTTCTCACTCATTCTCTCACTCACTCTCACTCACTCTCACACTCTCTCACACTCTCCCACACTCTCTCACACTCACTCACACACACTCACTCACTCACACACTCACTCACTCACACACTCACTCACTCACTCACACTCACTCACTCTCTCACACTCACTCACTCTCACTCACTCACTCACACTCACTCACGCACACTCACTCACTCACTCACTCCCCCCCCCACTAAACACTCACCACTCACTCACTCACCACAAATTACACATCCCTCACTCACCCATCACTCACACACTCACTCACTCACTCCCCCCTCCCCCTCACTCACTCACTCACTCACATCCCTCAACAACACCACAAACTCACTCACTCACCACACTCACTCACTCCTCACCACTCACTCACTCCCACACTCACTCACACACTCACTCACAATCACTCACTCACTTACTCACTCACAATCACTCACTCACTCACTCACACACTCACTCACTCACTCACTCACAATCACTCACTCACACTCACTCACACTCACTCACTCACACTCACTCACTCACACTCACTCACAATCACTCACTCACTCACAATCACTCACTCACACTCACTCACTCACTCACTCACAATCACTCACTCACACTCACTCACAATCACTCACTCACTCACAATCACTCACTCACTCACTCACACTCACTCACCACTCACTCACTCACACTCACTCACCCCTCACTCAAACTCACACCCCAATATCACCCCCCACTCACTCACTCACACTCACACACACCCACTCACCTCACTCACTCACCCTCACCACTCACCCACTCACTCACTAACTCACTCACCCCTACTCACTCACTCACTCACTCACACTCCTCACTCACTCACTCACTCAATCTCACTCACTCACCCCCCACTCACTCACTCATCACCACTCACCACTCACTCACTCACTCACTCACTCACTCCCCTCACCACTCCCCCCCACTCATACACACCTCACACTCTCACACTCACTCACTCACTCACACACTCACTCACTCACACTCACTCACTCACTCACACTCACACTCACTCACCCCACTTCACTCACTTACTCACCACCCCACTCCCTCATCACTCACTCCCACACTCACTCACTCACTCACTCACACACTCACCACTCCCACCACTCCACTCACTCACCACCCAACACTCACACCACTCCCCCACTCACTCACACTCACTCACTCACACTCACTCACTCACACTCACTCACTCACTCACACTCACTCACACACTCACACACTCACTCACTCACTCACTCACACACTCACTCACTCACTCACACACTCACTCACTCACTCACTCACTCACTCACTCACTCACTCACTCACTCACTCACTCACTCACTCACTCACTCACTCACACTCACTCACTCACACTCACTCACTCACTCACTCACTCACTCACTCACTCACTCACTCACTCACTCACTCACAATCACTCACTCACTCACAATCACTCACTCACACTCACTCACTCACTCACACTCACTCACTCACACTCACTCACTCACTCTCTCACTCACTCACTCACTCACTCCCTCCCTCACTCACTCACTCGCTCACTCACTCACTCACTCACTCACTCACTCACTCACTCACTCACTCACTCACTCACTCACTCACTCACCCAAACTAAACCCCCACTCCCATCTAACCCCCACCACTCCTCACTCACACTCACTCAACCCCCTAACCCACACTCCCCACTCACTCACTCACCACCCCCCCTCTCATTCACTCCCTCACTCACTCACTCACCACCCAAACTCACTCCCTCACACAACCACTCTCACTCACTCACCATCACTCACTCACCCCACTCACTCTCACAACCACACTTACCCATCCTACACCCCACACACCATCCACATACCACAACCCCCCCACTCCCCAACACCCACTCCCCTCACTCACTCACCTCACTCACCACTCACTCACACGCACTCACTCACACTCACTCACTCTCACAATCACTCAGAATCACTCACTCACTCACACTCACTCACTCACACTCACGCACACACTCACTCACATACTATACACACATCACTCACTCACTCACTCACTCACTCACTCACTCACTCACTCACTCACTCACTCACTCACTTCCTCTCTTACATACTCATTTACGCTCTCACTCAGTTGCTCACTCACTCACTCACTCACTTCACCCTCACTTCACTCACTCAAACTCACTCACTCACTCAAAAAATACTCAAAATACCCCTCACTCACACCACCCCCACAAAACTTAACCCCCCCCACCAACTTAACTCACACACTAACTCACACACTCACTCACACACATAAACTCTCACACACTCTCACAAACTCTCTCACACTCTCCAACTCACACTCACTCTCTCCCACTCTCACACTCACACTCTCACACACACTCACTCACACTCACTCACTCACACTCACGCACACACTTACGCACATACTATACACACATACACACTCACACACTCACTCACTCACTCACACACTCACACTCACACACTCACTCACTCACTCACTCACTCACTCACACTCATCACTCACTCACACACTCACCCACTCACTCACACACTCACTCATTCACCCACCCACTCACTTACATACTCACTCACCCACTCACTCACTCACCCTCACCACCATCACTCATCTCATTCACATCACTCACTCACTCATTCACTCACCAACCACTCAAACTCACCACATCTCACTCACTCAATCACTCACTGACTCATACACTCACTCATTCTCATATCACTCAAATCACACTCATCACTCACTCACTCATTCAATTCACCCCCCACAACTCACTCACTCAATCACTCACTCATTCACTCACTCACTCATTCATTCACTCACTCACTCACTCATTCACTCACTCATTCACTCACTCACTCACTCACTCACTCATTCACTCACTCACTCACTCACTCATTCACTCACTCATTCACTCACTCACTCACTCATTCACTCACTCATTCACTCACAAAGACATTAGATGGACTGATAACTGACAGCAGTGGCGGATCTACATTTTGAGGGCCCTGAAGCTTGAACTCTTGGAGAGGCCCCCTGTTATAAAAAAAGTGTTCATGATGGGAAAGAAACGTATGATAGAGAAAACTGCATTTGAGGGTCCTGAATGTCAAGCTTCATTAGCTTCACATTAAATCCGCCTCTGACTGACATATTTTTTTTTTTAAATCACATGATGCGCAAACATGTATCGCTTAATGACATTTTAAAAATGCTGGCAGGCATAAGGTACAGATATAGACATCAAAATATCCATACATTTAAAACACATGCAGTTAAATTATGCAGTCACGAACAAGTTGCCCCGACATGCATTCTAAACAGAGGTCTGTTATATTTTCTCAACAAAGTTCTTATGTATTTAATTCTCTTCTTCGTCACCATCATCATTGTCGTAAATTTATTTTGAGAGAAAAGAGTCTTAGAAATAGTGGTCCGGTTTAGAGTGAAAAATGATGATGGAAAGCTCAGTGATAGAAAATGTAGAGATTTAATAGTTGCTTCACAGCGAGCTGGACGAGAGTAAAGACAGACTTATTTACGACAAATCGTTTCTCTCAATCTTCTCTTTCACTCTCCTGGTCAAACAATTATTTGCCAGTTTTCCAGACCCGCATCTGCGCGCACACCGATTTGGTGTTTTTTCACACACACAGGCGACGTTGATACAAACTATATTAAACGAATAAGGGGAAAAGTTGGGCTTTGGGTATATCCAACACACAGAACTAAATGAGTTTATGTGATTTTATTCACTTTAAACATCAATCACTAAAAATATCAGATATTACATAAATTATCATAAGTACACAAATGCAAATAACAAGTTTGGAAGGGGTGAAGAAGATTGGTATCGACTAAGCCCTTCCCGCTTATTAGACAAAGATAAACCCAGTCCAGAGATAGATAATATCAGGAACACGGGTACGTTAACCTAACAGTGAAGTTAATTACTCTGAAAGAGGTGTTACAAAATTAGGTATAGGTGATAGAAAAAAACTGCTCTTCCCAGCTGTTCTTCCCTTTACTAAGCAAATGGAAAGGAGGTGGTTTTAAACAGAGTTAACAAATTATCAACTATCCCACTTAAAGGAACAATGTAGGGTATACAGAAAAGATATATATTACCAGGTAAGAAAGTTAACAAAATGGTCACACAAAAGAATTAATTTCCTGTCATTCATACACGCGCTAGCAAAGGCCTTCACTCATCTTGCTCTCACTTACCGATTGTGAAAAAATCTTGCACTCCATAGAATAACACAACAGCAGTTACACCTCAAACTAAATGTATGAGTGTTTGTTCAAGTTCTAGCCCCAGATTAGCGGGTAGGCGGTCAGCACATAAAAGGATCCCGTAATCGCTGGAAAATGAATCTGTAGTTGTGTCTCTTTTTTTAATAACAGTTTCTATGGGAGGGCACGGTCTCTGATACCGGGGTGAGGATGGTGTGGTCTATTTGACTATGCCGCTGATAATAAAATTCTTACGCGTGCTGGTACACTTTATCCGTGAGGTATGGTTTAAGTCCAGTGAGAAAACTAGTCACATCACTGTTCAGGAAATTATGAATTATCTCTCTGTGTCAGTAAACTAACAAAGCTCGGGCCAGTGTTCTTCTTCCCGTTACGACTTAAGTTGTTTGATGGTGCGTTAAATTTGTCTTTGGGTGTGCTTTCTTTGCTATAAGTTAGATAGCGGGATTCCAAACATAGAATCGCCTCAAAGATTAAAAATTTACACAGTCTCAACAAGTTCTGCGTCAGGGGAACTCTACACACTGTTTATGCTTTGCCTTGCTTAGATTGATTTCTTTATTGCTTTCTTAATGCTGGGATCGCACAGGTTACGATCACTCTGTATGAAAGAAAAAAAAAGACATGTAATATACCGAAAACAAATAACCTTCTAAAGCGCGATGAATTTCCCGTTAAGCCTATAATACACTCGAGTATTTAATTATGTATTTAATAAACCCTGCGCGAATTCTAGTGGTTAAAAACCCACATCTATAAAACTAGGACTTAACTGAATTTATTAATTATAAATTCCTTCGCGACTTTAAAAGTTAATTTAAGCATCTATTATCTTTTGAAATAATATAATAGATAGATCATTATATTTACCACTGGAACTATTGAGATGGTTTAATTTAATAGATTTAACTTAACACAAAATCCATTGAAATAGAATGACTGAACTAGACCACTGATCACTTTACACAATATATATTACCGCTCTGCACAGAATAGAAATCACTGCAAATATATATATAAAATCCAGGGGAAAATCTATAACAAGATTTCAATAAAGCTAGTGCTTCTGTAAAGGTCTGGCCAGCGAGTGATAACGTGTCTAGTTCTTCATGGTCTATTTAGCTAAAATGGAATGTAAGTTGAGTGGGACATGATAAACTTGACAACTTATTTGATCTCACGAACTTTTGGGGATCTGACCGCCAAATCAAGAGAAGAAGCCGGCCCCTGGTCTTCGTATCCGCTCGCTGCTGCCCGTTTCGCTTTCCCCCGTTCGCTCGGTTGCGATTTGACACCGAGACGCGAAATTTGCGGCAAGCAACTGCGTCTCGTATCAGGGACCACTACTGTCTTTGATGGCGCCGATAGTCTCCCCTAAAATCCCTCGGTTCGTCTCTTTGATCTCGTGCCGCCTACTAAATGAGTCCCGGTGGAATGAGTTCTGGCAAACGAAAAGTTACAACAAATGTTCAGGGGTTCTAATGTTATGAAAAGCTAAAAGTCCCTTTAAATCATCCATCATATCAGGGAGAATTCACTTGTCAAACTAGACGTACGTCACAATCATCATCGTCACCACTATCATCACCATCATCATCATTGTCAACATCATCATGAACATCCTCATCATCATCATCACCATCATCAACATCACATTCATCAACATCACCATCATCAACATCACTATCCCCATCATCATCATCACCATCATCATCGTCGTCGTCACCATCATCATCATCGTCATCATCACCATTGTCACCATCATCCTCATCATCACCATCATCATCGTTGTCATCATCGTCATCATCACCATTGTCACCATCATCCTCATCATCACCATCATCGTCGTCACCATCATCATCACCATCATCGTCATCATCACCATTGTCACCATCATCCTCATCATCACCATCATCATCATCACCATCATCATCGTCGTCGTCGTCACCATCATCACCATCATCACCATCATCTTCGCCATCATCACCATTGTCACCATCATCGTCATCACCATCGTCATCATTTTCCCTATTGTTCCATATACAGCATGGAGCAGCCATGACAACTGGTTCTCTTACAGGAAGCCTCCGTCAAGCATTCCCATGCTCTTGTAGCGGTTGTTTATGTGGCAATCATTGTTACATGCTGAGGTTGCCAGGACCAATGTACAACAATAAGTGTCCTTGGTTGACATGCCGGAGGGTACAGTAGTTCTACTCTCTGTCTCAGAAGGAACATCCGGGGAACTAAAAGTTAAAGGTCAAAGTATTCCCATATGAGATGCTGCATTAGGGTAGTGAAGTGTTAGCGACTTCACTATACTTATAGGAGAGGTAGGGCGACAGTTTCCTTCCTAACTACCTTTGCCTTCCCTAGATTAAGAGCAGAGTCAGGAACCCATTCAAAGCTTGGTGGACTGGAAAGTGACGCCACCGTGTTTAATATCCGGTACGTTTGCCGCCTAACCACTTTGCCAATAGGAAGTTAACTAGTATATGCTGCCGTAGTTAAGTGAAGTGTTAGAGACTTTACAATACTAGGTCCAGCTTGTTTTTATTAGGTAGGGTCATTAGTTCCCGTCCTCACTGCCTTTTGCTTCCCCTATTTCAGCAGCAGATTCAAGTACCCATTTACAGCTGGGTAGACTTTAGCATAACGCTACCAGATTTCCATCCCGGAACCCAGGAACATTGCCGCGATAGAAAAGCGCTCTAACCGTTTAACTTGGGAGCCACACGTGGCAATGCTCTTATTACCATTTGTTAACACTTGTATCTTGTCAGAAACCATCAGCGCACATCTTCAAGAGTTCTTGTCAAGTGTTTTCCCGAGTGGGTGAAACGTTGTTAAATAACAGCTATAGGTAAGACGTAATGCAGACAACAAGAACATCTGGGAAAACATTTTATTTGTTTATTTAAAATAATATTATGCATCGTTTTGACGTTCCGCATCCCGTCCAACCTGGACACAGGGACCAACGGTTATATTACACATGCCCACATATGAAAGACCTTGTGGTCTTGGTGTTAGGTTTAGTAATTTGATAAGACACGGGGTTAGAACAGGGTTTTGTAACGTTTTTGTGCCATGAATCCCTTTAATTGTCCGATAAAAGCTATGGAACCATTTGATTGTCCAATAAAAGCTACGGACCCCTTTAATTGTCGGATGAAAAGCTATGGACCCCTTTGATTGTCCGATAAAAGCTATGGACCCCTTTAATTGTCCGATAAAAAGCTATGGAACTCATTAATTGTCCAATAAAAGCTATGGACCCCTTTGATTGTGCGATAAAAGTAATGGACCCCTTTGATTGTCCTATACAAGATATGGACACCTTTGATTGTCCGACAAAAGCTATAGACCCGCTTTGACTGTCCGATAATAAAATTGTAGGTTATATACAAGAAGAGAATCCATTCATGGACCCCAAGGAGGTATGTGGACAACTGTAAAAGAAACCTTGGATTAGAATAACTCTCCAGATGTTATTTTCAACGATGACAGCTATTGATAATGATAACACTAACTGTACCAACGAGCAGAGTTGTCCACTCGAGTCGGTCGGCTTGAAATCGAGTCCAATTTAAGTCATCACAACGACTCGGCTCTAGTGTTTTTTTTTTTTAAATAGCGACTCGACTCGACTTGGAACTTACTAATTTTGACAAACCAACTTCGCCATCTTCAGCCACAATGCACTCTTACGGATAACTAATTCTCCAGATCTAAAGGTCTTTTATATTTGGACATGTGCCCTAATATAACCGGCTAGGTGGAACGAGACGCGTCTCGCTAAAACGAAGCAAAATTTATTTATAAAAAAAAAAACACTTACAGAGAAACCGAAAATGGTTTGTTTAATTCGTTATAACAAAAGCAGTCAGCAAAAAAATTTAGTACTAAAATTAGTGATTATTATTTGTCATTATTATTTGTTGTGATTGATGTGATTGTTGTAATAAAAAAGCGATTGTGGCTATAAACAGTTTTAGATAAATATTGGTACTCGACTTGAAAACAACTGTTAGTGACTTGAGACTTCACTTGAGACTTGTACTAAAAGACTCCACTTGAGACTTGTTAGGAAAGACCTAAAGAGAACTTTGCTAAGGAGTGTCTCATTATTGCGGCACTAATGTCTCTAAGCACTGCTGAATGTTTTTCTTATTTGGGGGAGGAAAACTATAGAAGTACTAGTGGTAACTCGTAAAAAAAATTGAAGGAGAAGATTAGGAAAACAACAACTATGTAGGTTCCTTCCATTTGTGTCGCTATGTAAGTTAAACTAAGCGAACCGTTTAACACTGGATAAACAATAAGAAATTTGCACAAAGCTCTAACGGACAGTGACTGTTTTTACATTTTTGAAAATATGAAATATTCACAACTGACTGCCTTCGATTTGGGCTTGATTTTTAATGATATCCTCCCTCTGCTTAGCGGACGTACGAAAATAATTATATATATATATTTATATTTCATATTTTCAAAAATGTAAAAACATTCACTGTCCGTTAGAGCTTTGTGCAAATTTCTTATTGTTTATCCAGTGTTAAACGGTTCGCTTAGTTTAACTTACATAGCGACACAAATGGAAGGAACCTACATAGTTGTTGTTTTCCTAATCTTCTCCTTCAATTTTTTTTACGAGTTACCACTAGTACTTCTAAAGTTTTCCTCCCCCAAATAAGAAAAACATTCAGCAGTGCTTAGAGACATTAGTGCCGCAATAATGAGACACTCCTTAGCAAAGTTGTCTTTAGGTCTTTCCTAACAAGTCTCAAGTGGAGTCTTTTAGTACAAGTCTCAAGTGAAGTCTCAAGTCACTAACAGTTGTTTTCAAGTCGAGTACCAATATTTATCTAAAACTGTTTATAGCCACAATCGCTTTTTTATTACAACAATCACATCAATCACAACAAATAATAATGACAAATAATAATCACTAATTTTAGTACTAAATTTTTTTGCTGACTGCTTTTGTTATAACGAATTAAACAAACCATTTTCGGTTTCTCTGTAAGTGTTTTTTTTTTTTTAAATAAATTTTACTTCGTTTTGGCGAGACGCGTCTCGTTCCACCTAGCCGGTTATATTAGGGCGCATGTCCTAATCTAAACACAGAGTCCGTTGGTTATATTAGGGCGCATATCCAAATAGAAAAGACTTTGCGATCTGTTGATGTGTCCTGATAGGAGAGACGACGTAAAAAGTATCCTATATTGAGATACCTGTACGTGATACAGTTGTCATGTATTCTGCTAATTGTTAACTGGTTGATGACTGACTCTGGAAACGTCCCTTAGCGATAACAATCATGACATAAAATAGTTCCCCATAAAATTCGACAGTGCCTACTATCAAACTTCCGTCTTTATTCAAATGAAAGTTATTTAAGAAATGACAGAGAAAAACCATTTATATCAGCCTATTTCTTGTCAATTGTTTCTCTTCACATTTGTTGTCCTCTCTGAACTCTTTGATTCAGGTATTAAATCAAATATATCTGTCTGCCTATTTATCTATACATCCGTAGGTTTCCCTGTCTGCCTGTTCATATATTGCTGTCAACTCGTGGGTCGGTCTTTATGATTGTCTGTCCATGTAGATGTATGCATCTCGTTCTATCCGTGTATTCTTGTATTAGTTAGTTGCCTGTTTGCTCTTCTGTCTGTCGATTTATTTACCTAACTACATCATTACTGAATTCCCATGACAGATATGAAAGATATTTGATCAGCTACGATTGCTAACAGTGATAATGAGGCACTTTGCTGCTATGTAATTGGTACTTATTATTCACAGACTAGCCATCATTTTTGGATTCAAATAATCTTTGGGGGGAAAAAGGTTTTCATACCTAATATAACCATTCATGTTCTAGAGTTATTAGCTCTTAGACGTCTGTTGTTGTTGTTGTTCGTCCATCACGGGTGATGAAGACCACTCTGTTCATCCAATTATTTAAGAATATGTTAGGTTAGTCTATGGGTACGAAGGTGACTGAAGAGCCCGATGCGGGCCTGGAAAGATCTTGGACAGTGTGGGCAGGGAATGTTTGCTTCATGTGAAGGTTTTATTTCACGGTCCTTTCTAGCTTGTCTCCGCTGTTCCGCTGCTGCTCTTCTGGATGATTCGCATGCTGCTGCACCTTTACGAAGAGATGTGCGCCAAGCAGTTCGGTCTTGCGCAGCAGCTTCCCATGTGTCTGGGTTTATGTCAAAGGTTTTCAATGACGTCTTTAACGTGTCTTTGAAGCGCTTCTTTTGGCCACCATGGGAGCGTTTACCCTTCTGCATCTCACCATAAAAGAGTATCTTTGGCAGTCGATGGTCTGGCATGCGGACTACATGACCTGCCCAGCGAATTTGTGACTGCATCAGAATAGTATCAATACTTTGGATACCAGCTCTGTCAAGAACGGCAGTATCCGGGATCTTGTCTTGCCATTTGATGTTCATTATCTTCCTGAGACAGACTGTATGGAAGTGGTTTAGCTTCTTTACGTGGCGCCTGTATACAGTCCATGTTTCACATGCATATAGCAGCACTGGAAGCACCGCAGCTCTGTACACCTTCAGCTTTGTCTGTAGACTAATGCCACTTCGATGCCAAACGTTGGTGTATAGTCTGCCAAATGTGCTGCTGGCTTTAGAGATCCTGGTGTTCACCTCATCATCAATGACAATGTTCTGGGATAGTGTGCTACCAAGGTATGTGAATCTGTTCACAACATTCAGTTTCTCACCATTAACCTTGATGACTGGCTCAGTATAAACTGTGCCAGGAGCTGGTTGGTACATGATTTCTGTTTTCTTCGTGTTGATGGTAAGCCCAAAGTTGGCGCAGGCTTCGGAGAATCTATCCACACTATGCTGCAGATCAGCCTCTGAGCCAGCATTGAGGGCACAATCATCAGCAAACAGAAGATCTCTGATGGTGTGTGATTTGACCTTGGTTTTTGCTTGAAGCCTCCTAAGGTTAAACAATTTTCCATCAATACGATAACTAATGTCGATTCCTGTGTCCCCGTCTCTAAAAGCATCAGTCAGCATAGCAGAAAACATGATACTGAACAGAGTCGGTGCAAGTACGCACCCTTGTTTAACTCCATTTGAGACGGGGAAAGGCTCTGATAGCTCACCGTTTTCCTGAACTCTAGCCTGCATTCCATCATGCAGTTGCTGCACTATTGTGATAAATTTCTTTGGGCAGCCGTATTTTGCCATGATCTTCCATAGACCATCTCTACTGACCGTGTCGAACGCCTTTGTCAAGTCGATGAAAGCTGTGTACAGGTCACAGTGCTGTTCTTGGCATTTTTCTTGTAGCTGTCTTGCAGCGAACACCATATCTGTGGTTCCACGTTCTTTCCGGAATCCACACTGACTTTCAGGTAAAAGACCTTTGTCAAGATGAGCCGTAAGGCGATTCAAAAGGATTCTGGCGAATATCTTCCCAGCGATTGATAAAAGAGAGATGCCTCGATGATTGTTGCAGTCTTGGCAATTACCTTTACGTTTATATAAATGTATAATTGAGGCATCTTTGAGATCGTGTGGGATGGTTTCACTCTGCCACATTTGCTGGAAGATCATATGAAGTTTCTCTATCAGAACTGCACCGCCATCTTTATAAACCTCAACAGGAATTGAATCGGAGCCAGGGGCCTTTCCACTAGACAGTTGACGAATCGCTTTTTTAGTTTCCTCCAGAGTTGGTACATCATCTAATGCTTCATTTATAGGAATTTGGGGCAGGCGGATGATGGCTTCGTCGTTAATAGATGATGGCTGGTTCAAGATATTATTAAAATGTTCAGCCCAGCGTTGGAGCATTTTTTCCTTGTCTGTAATTAGTGTTTTTCCATCTGCATTAAGGAGGGGAAATGATCCTGATGATGTTGGACCATAGACCGCTTTGAGTGCAAGGTAAAAGTTTTTCAAGTCATGGCTGTCAGCAAAGCCTTGGAGCTCATCTGCTTTATTACTCAGCCATGAATCCCGCATCTGGCGTAGTTTATGTTGGACGATTCTACGCATGTTGTTGAAAGCGTCTTTCTTGGATGTAGATTTTGGATCATTTAAATATGCTTTATGGAGATGGTGTTTCTCAGCCAACATCTGCTTTATATCATCTGAGTTCTCATCAAACCAATCATTTTGTTTCTTGATGGAAGGACCCAGGACCTCTGTAGCAGTGTTGTAGATCTGCTCACTTAGGGCTGCCCAATTTGTTTCCACACTTTGGCCGTCTAGCGAGATAGATTTGAGACGGTCTTCTAGGGTGCCAGTAAATGACTGTTTGATTTTTGTCTTTCTTAGTTTGGTGACATCCAGCCTCTTTTGAGTTTTCTTCCCCTGAGGGCGCCTGGCTGGTTGGATACGAATTTTAAGTTTAGATACAATGAGGCGATGATTGTCGTAAATTTATTTTGAGAGAAAAGAGTCGTAGAAATAGTGGTCCGGTTTAGAGTGGAAAATGATGATGGAAAGCTCAGTGATAGAAAATGTAGAGATTTAATAGTTACTTCACAGCGTGCTGGAGGAGAGTAAAGACAGACTTATTTACGACAAATCGTGTCTCTCAATCTTCTCTTTCACTCTCCTGGTCAAACAATTATTTGCCAGTTTTCCAGACTCGCATCTGCGCGCACACCGATTCGGTGTTTTCAAACACACACACGACGTTGATACAAACTATATTAAACGAATAAGGGGAAAATGTTGGGCTTTGGGTATATCCAACACACAGAACTAAATGAGTTTAGGTGATTTTATTCACTTTCAACATCAATCACTAAAAATATCAGATATTACATAAATTATCATAAGTACACAAATGCAAATAACAAGTTTGGGAGGGGGTGAAGAAGATTGGTATCGACTAAGCCCTTCCCGCTCATTAGACAAAGACAAACCCAGTCCAGAGATAGATAATATCAGGAACATAGGTACGTTAACCTAACAGTAAAGTTAATTACTCTGAAAGAGGTGTTACCAAGTTAGGTATAAGTGATAGAAAAAAAAAACCTGTTCTTCCCAGCTGTTCTTCCCTTTACTAAGCAAATGGAAAGGAGGTGGTTTTAAACAGAGTTAACAAATTATCAACTATCCCACTTAAAGGAACAATGTAGGGTATACAGAAAAGATATATGTTACCAGGTAAGCAAGTTAACAAAATGGTCACACAAAAGAATTAATTTCCTGTCATTCATACACGCGCTAGCAAAGGCCTTCACTCATCTTGCTCTCACTTACCGATTGTGAAAAAATCTTGCACTCCATAGAATAACACAACAGCAGTTACACCTCAACTAAATGTATGAGTGTTTGTTCAAGTTCTAGCCCCAGATTATCGGGTAGGCGGTCAGCACATAAAAGGATCCCGTAATCGCTGGAAAATGAATCTGTAGTTGTGTCTCTTTTCTTAATAACAGTTTCTATGGGAGGGCACGGTCTCTGATACCGGGGTGAGGATGGTGTGGTCTATTTGACTACGCCGCGGATAATAAAATTCTTACGCGTGCTGGTACACTTTATCCGTGAGGTATGGTTTAAGTCCAGTGAGAAAACTAGTCACATCACTGTTCAGGAAATTATGAATTATCTCTCTGTGTCAGTAAACTAACAAAGCTCGGGCCAGTGTTCTTCTTCCCGTTACGACTTAAGTTGTTTGATGGTGCGTTAAATTTGTCTTTGGGTGTGCTTTCTTTGCTATAAGTTAGATAGCGGAATTCCAAACATAGAATCGCCTCAAAGATTAAAAATTTACACAGTCTCAACAAGTTCTGCGTCAGGGGAACTCTACACACTGTTTATGCTTTGCTTTGCTTAGATTGATTTCTTTATTGCTTTCTTAATGCTGGGATCGCACAGGTTACGATCACTCTGTATGAAAGAAAAAAAAGACATGTAATATACCGAAAACAAATAGCCTTCTAAAGCGCGATGAATTTCCCGTTAAGCCTATTATATATATGCTCGCATATTTAATTATGTATTTAATAAACACTGCGCGAGTTCTAGTGGTTAAAAACACACATCTATAAAACTAGGACTTAACTGAATTTATTAATTATAAATTCCTTCGCGACTTTAAAAGTTAATTTAAGCATCTATTATCTTTTGAAATAATATAATAGATAGATCATTATATTTAAAACTGGAACTCTTGAGATGGTTTAATTAAATAGATTTAAATTAACACAGAATCCCTTTAAATAGAATGACTGAGCTAGACCACTGATCACTTTACACAATATATATTACCGCTTTGCACAGAAATAGAAATCACTGCAAATATATATATAAAATCCAGGGGAAAATCTATAACAAGATTTCAATAAAGCTAGTGCTTCTGTAAAGATCTGGCCAGCGAGTGATAACGTGTCTAGTTCTACATGGTCTATTTAGCTAAAATGGAATGTAAGTTGAGTGGGACATGATAAACTTGACAACTTATTTGATCTCACGAACTTTTGGGGATCTGACCTCCAAATCAAGAGAAAAAGCCGCCCCCTGGTCTTCGTATCCGCTCGCTGCTGCCCGTTTCGCTTTCCCCCGTTCGCTCGGTTCCTCGATTGACACCGAGACGCGAAATTAGCGGCAAGCAACTGCGTCTCGTATCAGGGAAAACTACTGTCTTTGATAGCGCCGATAGTCTCCCCTAAGATCCCTCGGTCTGTCTCTTAGATCTCGTGCCGCCTACTAAATGAGTCCCGGTGGAATGCGTTCTGGCAAACGAAAAGTTACAACAAATGTTCAGGGGTTCTAATGTTATGAAAAGCTAAAGGTCCCTTTAAATCATCCATCATATCAGGGAAAATTCACTAGTCAAACTAGACGTACGTCACAATCGTCCCCACTTTTAGACATGAAACCATTTTTCATGTTTTCATTTTTGACAATGGAGGTGACCTGATTGGTGATTTTAGGATGAGTGGTATCTTCAGTTTGCTCTTCTTCCTCTGTAGACAAGTTTCTACTCAGGAAATCAGCCCCGACATCCTGTCTTCCCGGAATATATTCCACTTTGAAAGAATAGACGCTTAGAAGGAGGGCCCAACGCATGATCCTAGCGTTAAATTCTTTATTGGCACCAAGAAATGCTAACGGAGCGTGGTCTGTTTGCACCGTGAACGATGTACCATAAAGAAACTCATGATGGCGTCTGATACCGTCAATCAGAGCAAGACATTCCCTTTCAACTACGCTGTAGTTCCGTTCCGCTTTATTTAATTTCCGACTGCCATAGGCAACTGGAAATAGCATGTTCAGGTCACTGTCATCGGCTTGAAGCAGTGTTGACCCGATGCCCTGACCTGACGCGTCGACTCTCAGTACAAAAGGTTTCTTGAGGTCAGGCAACCTCAAAATGGGGTATGCAGACAACTGTCCTTTCAAAGTGCTATACGCGTGTTCGCACTTTTGATCCCATATGACCTTATCAGGACAACCTTTCTTTGTGAGGTCAGTCAGAGGTGCCGTCAGTCCGTTGAAGTTCTGGATGTACTTCTGATAGTATGCACATAGCGATATGAAGGAACGTACGTCTTTCTTCGTTCGGGGTCTTTTTGCTGCCACTATTTTCTCCACGTTCTTCTTAATAGGCCAACTGCATCCGTGAGAAATAGTGTGCCCCAGGAAGTCTAACTGTTCAAACCCGATGAGACATTTGCTAGGTCTGGCTGTGAGACCCGTTTCCTGTAGTCTCCTGAGGAGCATAGCAACCGTAGCCATATGTTCTTCATAGGTTTCCGATGCAATTAAGATGTCATCCATGAAATTATGGATATGGGGACTTTGCAAAGGTTGTAGAAGCTTCCTCATCATCCTGGTGAACACTCCTGGTGCGTTATGCAAACCGAACGGCATCACGTTAAATGTGTAATGTCCTTCACTAGTGCTGAAAGCTAACAAAGGTTTAATTTCCTCCTTGACTGGTATTTGATAATAACCTTTGCTGAGGTCAATCTTGGAGAAGATCTTTGCTTTGCTGAGCTTGGTGAACAACTCAGAAACAGTTTGGAGAGGTTCGGGCTGGAATTCCGTTACAGCGTTTAGCAACCTGTAATCAATGCACAGCCGAACTTCCTTATTGGGCTTCTGCAACAGCACCACACTCGAGCTGTAAGGAGATGTAGACTCACTGATAATTCCTGCCTGACGCAGCTTGTCTATTTCTCCGCGAAGTGCATCAGCTTTAGCGTACGGGATGGGGTAAACTCTGGTTTGAACAGGGGTCTCGTTTGTTAATTTCATATCAAATTCAATGAGATTTGTTCGACCAGGTACATCCGTTAAAACTGCACTGTACTGTTTTAGTAGAGCCCTAGTTTCTGTTTGTTGTTCTGGTGAGAGATTGTCGCCGAACTTGACATCTTTAAAGGATTCTGTGGGTTGCAGTGGATACTCCATGCAACCATCATCATCTTCCTCGTCTTCCGTTGCTATGGCGACAGCCAGGAGATGCTCGGAGGATGGCACCGGTCTTTCCAAATATTTCTTTAGCAGATTTATGTGGAAGACCTTCTCCTTTCCTTTGATGGAGATCTTGTAGTTGGTACGTGAGATCTTTTTAAGGACGGTAAACGGTCCTTGCCATCCGATGCGAAGTTTATTGCTTCCGGTTGGAAGTAGCAATAGGACTTTCTCCCCTGGTTGTAGTTCTCTCTCTTTTGCAGCTTTGTTGTATCTTTTAGTAATTTTAGCGCGGGCTTTCTTAAGGTTGGTAGTAGCTAGATCCCATCCTAGCTTTGGCCTTTCCTTAAGCTCAGATACATACTTGCTTGCAGAGACGACTGTCTCGTCAGCCTTCTGGTCTGTCAGGGACCGAAGTAAGGCTTCTAGTGGCCCCTTAATAGGTCTGCCAAATAAAAGTGTAGCTGGCGCAAAACCCGTAGACGCTTGGGGTACCTCTCGGTAGGCGAATAAGGCAGCCGATATATATTGGTCCCAGTCTTCCGGTTTCTCCTGACCCAGCTTACGTAACATCATGGTGAGGGTACCGTTAAAACGTTCCACGAGCCCATTTCCGGCCGGATGGTAGGGACTTGTGTGGATATGTTTGGCCCTCAAGATCTTAAAGATCTCCTCCATTAACAGGCTACGGAATTGGGATCCATTGTCCGTCAAAACTTGTTGAGGGAATCCCAACCGTGTAAAAATTTGCACAAGGGCTTCTGCGACATGCTTGGAATTAGTGCATGGTAGCGGTACGGCTTCGGCCCACATAGTGCAAGTGTCAACTAAGGTCAGGATGAACCTGTTCCTTCTTTTGGTCTTTTCCAGAGGACCAATAATGTCGACAGCAACCCGTTCAAATGGAGTCCCTACTATTGGCATTTGCCCCATAGGTACTGGGGGTGTCAAGTGCTTGGGTGCTACCCGTTGGCACTGGGCGCAGGATTTCACGTACCTGACAATGTCAGAGTTCATTCCTGGCCACCAATAGTGGTTTTTTATTCGCTGAATAGTGGCGTTTTGTCCCATGTGTCCGCTAAAGGGAAGAGAGTGCCCCATTTCTAAGATCTGGTTTCTGTACTGCGTCGGTACTAGGAGCTGGTTATTCCCCGTGTCCGGGTTGCCCGTTCTACGATACAATACACCCTCCTTAGAAAAGATGTCTCCGTTGTGTCTGGGGTCCTTAGCCATGGGCAGTTTTTTAAAGCAGGGCGCTAGAGTAGGGTCCTTTTGTTGCGCCTCCTTCAGTTCATTCGGCAACAAGTTTGGCGCAGGCTCCCTCTCCTTTTTGGCTTGCCCTCTTGTGGTTACCGCTGCCACAATTGGCTCCTTAGGTCTCCCAATGAACACATATCTACATCCCAGGATAACTGGGTAGATCGGATCATCCATTATGGCCGCTTTAATAACTCCTCTGACAAAGTCAGAGTGTATTTCTACCAGTGCGATAGGAAGCGTCCTGGGTGCATCACTCCTGAAAACTCCACTAAGTTTGACGGTTTCCTCTGTCTCCTGACTGGGTTTGACTAGGTGCCTAGCGACAATACAATCAAAACTTAATCCAGTGTCAAAAAGACAAGTAGTTGAGGTACCATTCAAAATTACAGTTCCTCGAGTTGAGGGTCGGTCCCCCTCAGGTTGAGAATCACTGACATTGACTCTACCTTTCGAGGCTGTATGCAAACATCCAATGCGGTTTGCACCGGTTTGTTTGCCCTGATCAGACGTTCCTGGTGTAGGGGTCTTCCCTTTTCCTTGACCTTGGTGGCCGCGCTGCCACGTAGGCTTGTTGGGTTGATCAGAATTTTTGTTGGGGGGTATCGGGTTTTGTAGAATTTCGATTTTTCCTGGGGAGGTTTCTGGGTATTGATATCTCGTTGGTTATAATGTTGAGAGGAAGTGGAAGAATAGGATGCCTGTTCTAGATTCTGTTTTCGAGATGGCTCATCGGTGGGTTTACGTTTAGTGCTGGGAAGTTCGGCCATTGCATTGCTATAGCGTTCGGCTTTATTGAGTATGTCTTCAAGCCTGACTGCCCCCTGTTCAGCCAAAAATCTACGTGTTTCATTCGACAAAGTGGATTTTATCTGCTCCACAAGAACAAGTTCGAGGAGTCCCTCATATGAAAGAGGTAGGTCAGATAATTCAATGCACTTTGTCAGATAACCCGTGAGACGTGAAGAGAACTGGGGAAATGTTTCCGTGCTCTCTTTTCGGCTGTTTCTGAACAACTGCAGAAACTTTCGGGCAGTCATCTCAAACTGCTGTAGTAAGGCCTTTTTCAACATGTCGTAATCATGTTGATTCGGTCCCAGCTTTGTGTACACGTCATAAGCATTGCCTTTCAGTGACGTTGAAAGTTTGAGCGCCCAGCGGGTACTCTCTAACCCATAAAGATTCGCGAGTCTCTCGAATTTTTCTAGGTAGCTGTCAATTTTTTCGTTAGGGCTAGGAAAAGATTCTAAAGAAAACGACATAGCAGTTAATTGGGCAGATTGAGTACTGGAGAGGTCCATTGATTGAGACTGGGGCGAAGACGGCTCTCCGTTAGTCGAAGTAGAGGCGCCCCGACTCTCTAGAGCCTTAAGCGCCAGTTGATGCTGTCTTTCCTTGTCTCTCTCTCTCTCTCTCTCTGCGAGTTTCCATCTCTGCTTCAATTTTCTTCTGTTCCAAAAGACGTTCTTCCGCTTCTTTCTTATCTGCCCTCTCCTGGGCTTCTCTCCTCTCTGTTCTTTCTTTCTCTTCCTTCCTCTCAGCTTCGGCTCTCTGTTGCTTCGCCTTCCTCTCAGCTTCGGCTCTCTGTTGCTCCGCGTCATATATTTCCAATTCCTGGTTAATAAACGCGTTTGCAGCTTCTGCATCTAATCCTGCCTCTTTCGCTTCCAGCCTCAAGATGGACCTCATCTTTATCCTCTCTGCCATTGTTAAAGAATAAGATGAAGTATGCCTAGAGAACTAGTAAGAAGCAACGCGAAAGGGAGGAACTCTGAACCGCTACGAGAAAAAAACACAAGTATAAATTTACCTGTGTTGCCTCCTACCTGTACTGTGCAAACTTATCGCTGCTATTATCTGGCAATTAAGGCTCTAAACGCAAGCGACTATGCCACTAAATGGTAAGTTACACTGGAAAAGAATCTACTTTTACTAACAGTCGAGAAAAATTTATATTAAAACAATTTAAAAGAAAAAAAAAATTTTCCCTAAATTTTAAATCTCTGACAACAAACTCCGTCCCTAAAGTCAATTATTGAGATGAGACGTTGTTAACTTAATTTTTAAAAATCAGAACAATCCGTCTTTAGCTAAGCTCAACTCTTTTTGACTTCAAAAACCTTAGTGACTGTAAAACAATCACGCAATCCCAGCAACTTTTATAAAGAAAGAAATATAATTATCTCCGCCAGAGGATAATTAAAATAGCAAATATATTTGTTTGTCTGTACTTTCTACTGCTGTGGAGAGAAAACAACCTGTAAATATGCTGTGTGGACAACCCAAATACTTAAAGAAACGTTTGTCTAGGGGTGTAATTATTTATTTATTTCCCTAATTCACAAAGACAAATCATTCACACTCTACCTAGTTAGACCCAAGCTAAATCAGACTCAAAATATCTTTAACCCGGCTATGCGATTGCCTCAAATGTAGCTCAAGATCCCAGAACCAGCCCACAAATATGTGTGCATCAAATGTATCTCAAAATTATCCCGGCGAGCCGGCCAAATATTGTCGTAAATTTATTTTGAGAGAAAAGAGTCGTAGAAATAGTGGTCCGGTTTAGAGTGGAAAATGATGATGGAAAGCTCAGTGATAGAAAATGTAGAGATTTAATAGTTACTTCACAGCGTGCTGGAGGAGAGTAAAGACAGACTTATTTACGACAAATCGTGTCTCTCAATCTTCTCTTTCACTCTCCTGGTCAAACAATTATTTGCCAGTTTTCCAGACTCGCATCTGCGCGCACACCGATTCGGTGTTTTCAAACACACACACGACGTTGATACAAACTATATTAAACGAATAAGGGGAAAATGTTGGGCTTTGGGTATATCCAACACACAGAACTAAATGAGTTTAGGTGATTTTATTCACTTTCAACATCAATCACTAAAAATATCAGATATTACATAAATTATCATAAGTACACAAATGCAAATAACAAGTTTGGGAGGGGGTGAAGAAGATTGGTATCGACTAAGCCCTTCCCGCTCATTAGACAAAGACAAACCCAGTCCAGAGATAGATAATATCAGGAACATAGGTACGTTAACCTAACAGTAAAGTTAATTACTCTGAAAGAGGTGTTACCAAGTTAGGTATAAGTGATAGAAAAAAAAAACCTGTTCTTCCCAGCTGTTCTTCCCTTTACTAAGCAAATGGAAAGGAGGTGGTTTTAAACAGAGTTAACAAATTATCAACTATCCCACTTAAAGGAACAATGTAGGGTATACAGAAAAGATATATGTTACCAGGTAAGCAAGTTAACAAAATGGTCACACAAAAGAATTAATTTCCTGTCATTCATACACGCGCTAGCAAAGGCCTTCACTCATCTTGCTCTCACTTACCGATTGTGAAAAAATCTTGCACTCCATAGAATAACACAACAGCAGTTACACCTCAACTAAATGTATGAGTGTTTGTTCAAGTTCTAGCCCCAGATTATCGGGTAGGCGGTCAGCACATAAAAGGATCCCGTAATCGCTGGAAAATGAATCTGTAGTTGTGTCTCTTTTCTTAATAACAGTTTCTATGGGAGGGCACGGTCTCTGATACCGGGGTGAGGATGGTGTGGTCTATTTGACTACGCCGCGGATAATAAAATTCTTACGCGTGCTGGTACACTTTATCCGTGAGGTATGGTTTAAGTCCAGTGAGAAAACTAGTCACATCACTGTTCAGGAAATTATGAATTATCTCTCTGTGTCAGTAAACTAACAAAGCTCGGGCCAGTGTTCTTCTTCCCGTTACGACTTAAGTTGTTTGATGGTGCGTTAAATTTGTCTTTGGGTGTGCTTTCTTTGCTATAAGTTAGATAGCGGAATTCCAAACATAGAATCGCCTCAAAGATTAAAAATTTACACAGTCTCAACAAGTTCTGCGTCAGGGGAACTCTACACACTGTTTATGCTTTGCTTTGCTTAGATTGATTTCTTTATTGCTTTCTTAATGCTGGGATCGCACAGGTTACGATCACTCTGTATGAAAGAAAAAAAAGACATGTAATATACCGAAAACAAATAGCCTTCTAAAGCGCGATGAATTTCCCGTTAAGCCTATTATATATATGCTCGCATATTTAATTATGTATTTAATAAACACTGCGCGAGTTCTAGTGGTTAAAAACACACATCTATAAACTAGGACTTAACTGAATTTATTAATTATAAATTCCTTCGCGACTTTAAAAGTTAATTTAAGCATCTATTATCTTTTGAAATAATATAATAGATAGATCATTATATTTAAAACTGGAACTCTTGAGATGGTTTAATTAAATAGATTTAAATTAACACAGAATCCCTTTAAATAGAATGACTGAGCTAGACCACTGATCACTTTACACAATATATATTACCGCTTTGCACAGAAATAGAAATCACTGCAAATATATATAAAATCCAGGGGAAAATCTATAACAAGATTTCAATAAAGCTAGTGCTTCTGTAAAGATCTGGCCAGCGAGTGATAACGTGTCTAGTTCTACATGGTCTATTTAGCTAAAATGGAATGTAAGTTGAGTGGGACATGATAAACTTGACAACTTATTTGATCTCACGAACTTTTGGGGATCTGACCTCCAAATCAAGAGAAAAAGCCGCCCCCTGGTCTTCGTATCCGCTCGCTGCTGCCCGTTTCGCTTTCCCCCGTTCGCTCGGTTGCGATTGACACCGAGACGCGAAATTAGCGGCAAGCAACTGCGTCTCGTATCAGGGAAAACTACTGTCTTTGATAGCGCCGATAGTCTCCCCTAAGATCCCTCGGTCTGTCTCTTAGATCTCGTGCCGCCTACTAAATGAGTCCCGGTGGAATGCGTTCTGGCAAACGAAAAGTTACAACAAATGTTCAGGGGTTCTAATGTTATGAAAAGCTAAAGGTCCCTTTAAATCATCCATCATATCAGGGAAAATTCACTAGTCAAACTAGACGTACGTCACAATGATCAGTCCAGCATTCGGCACCACACATGGACTTGGTCACCCGGACATCTTGCCTGTCCTTCTTCCTAACAATTACATAGTCAATTAGGTGCCAATGCTTTGAGCGAGGGTGCATCCAGGAGGTCCTGTTGCGGGTAGGAAGTCGAAAAATGGTGTTGGTGACAAGGAGGTCATGTTCTGCGCAAGTCTGGAGGAGACGAAGTCCATTACTGTTACAGCGACCCACGCCGTACCTACCAATAGTGCCATTCCAGGAGATGTTATCTGAGCCTACTCTTGCATTAAAGTCACCAAGAATGATGAGCTTATCTGCTTTAGGAACTGATGCAATGACTGCATGTAGTTCTTCGTAAAACTTATCCTTGACATCATCCTGGTTTGTCATAGTTGGTGCATACGCGCTAATGATGGTGGCATGTTTTCTTCCATAGAACAGAGGGATCTTGACCGTCATGAGTCGGTCATTTATTCCCTTTGGGGGCCCCGCTTACTTGCTGACAACTGCTGTTTTGATTGCAAATCCAACCCCTGCTTCTCGTCTTTCTTCAGTTCCTCTTCCGCTCCAAAAGAATGTATAACCTGCAAAGTCCTCCAGTCACGTGACAACAGCTCCAGGTATTTCTGCTCTTACTCTCGGTATTCCATCAAGGATTGCCTTGTAATACTATCAACAGATTTTCTCAGTGTGTGGCCTATACATATCGAGCGTCATCTTACTTACTTACTTAGGCGTTCCTCTTCTACCGCCAGGTGTAGAGGTTTGTAAGAGAGAGCGCCATACTATCCTATCGGCTGTCTTCCTCCTGGCTTGGTTCCATTCTAGTCCTCGATCCTTCAAAGACTGTCTAATGTTGTCCTCCCAGCGGACTTTGGGTCTGGATCCCTGGCTCTTAGTTTCCCATGCTTGCCGTGGTAGCTGATCTTCTCCCATTCTGCAGACATGGCCAAACCCTCTCAGTTGGGACTATTCCAATTGGGTCTGCAGGGGTTGGGTTTTTAGGCCGTGACGTATCCGTCTGGTTGCGGACCATCTCTCTTCTTGTTACTTCAACCACCTTCCTCAGATACCTCATTTCTGAGGTTTGGATCTTACTTTTGTGGGTTGTAGTCATTGCCCATGACTCGCATCCATACGTCAAGACTCTTACATAGGTGGAGCGGTATACAGCCATCATCAACTTCTTACCAACTTCTCTTTTGCTGAGGAATCCTCGATTTATGGCTTGAAAAAGTCTCACAGCTGCTGCTTTTCATCTTCTCAACTCTTATTCCATGTGCACTCGTCTGGTTCTTGTCGTCATTTGTACGTCGGTGATCTTCTTTTACCGCTGAAATCCTTGCATTCTATGAAAGGTAAATTATTACAGGTCATCCCACCCAAGTAGTTACAGACTTTCATAAATGAGTGCTCGCGTAAAATACTTACGTATAAGTAAGTAGTATAGGTAAGTAGTACACGTAAGTAGTATAAGTAAGTAGCATAAGTACTAATACGTTTGGTTTTAAGGACTATCTTCATTGCACGCGGACAACTCTATCAGTGCTCTGATCTCCTCCCTTAGATCCCACAAGGAGGATCTCAGAACAGTGCACGCACTCCGTAGCACCGGCGAGAATCCAAAAATGTGTATATAGGAATCACACATTCTATAAATATTTTTGAGGTGGGTAGCTTTCTAATTTTTAAATTTTGCCAGGGGGGCATCGGCCTTAACAGCCTACTCTTTACGATTTCCAACTGCCGTGGGATTTTTAACGTGCGCAACTTGCAAACAGGGCCTCCAAATTTTTCTCCCTTATCCGAGAAGACTATGCAACCGATCTCACTACCCAGGAGACCAGCGGGGAGTATAACGTCATTAGGACCACTGGTTCTGAAAAAAGAAAGTTTCCACAAATTATTTTCCCTCAACTATAGAATTCGAGGTGGACGCTATACCTCTAAGCCACTCCGACCCACTTATAAGTAAGTAATATAAGTAAGTAGCATCAGTACTTATAAGTAAGTAGTATAAGTAAGTAGTTTAAATACTTTTAAGTAAGTAGAATAAGTAAGAAGTACAGGTATAAGTAAGTAGTATAAGTACTTTTAAGTAAGTAGTATAAGTACTTTTAAGTAAGTAGTATTCCTCTTCTTTGATCCATAACCGCTAACCGCCAAAGCAGTCAGCGGCCATCACGCCTGGTGGCGTCTTGTAGGGCAGCAACAAATTGATTCCACTTTGCTCGGTCGACGGCCATCCTTCGTACAGTGCCCCAACTTTGGTTCATTCTTTGCATCTCAGCTTCCACAGTTCTCCGCCAAGTTGTTTTTGGTCGGCCTCTCTTTCGCTTTCCCTCGGGGGTCCATAGCAAAGCTGTTCTTGTGATGACATCAGGGTCCCTTCTGAGGACGTGGCCAACCCAACTCCAGCGTAAGTAGTATAAGTACTTTTAAGTAAGTAGTATAAGTAAGTAGTATAAGTAAGTAGTATAAGTACTTTTAAGTAAGCAGTATAAGTACTTTTAAGTAAATAGAATAAGTAAGTAGTATAAGTAAGTAGTATAAATAAGAGAATGCAGTCAGCGACTCATAGCTTGACTGCTTGCGTCAGGGTCAGCAAACCAGAGCTGACCAAGACCCTACTCCACCTCCACGTGGTGGTCCTGGAAACAGGCTGCATCACTGCAGCCTGGCTGAGAGAGTAAGGATCGAAGAGGGAAGGCAAACCCGGTCCCAAAAAATGCCGTGCTGAAATCGGATGTGCCGGCCGAAAGGCGCAGATATCGTAGCTCCGGTGTAAACAGACACAACGCAACCAACGTCCTTTTCAGGACGAACGAGGAAAAAGAAGAAAAGAAGAATCATTAAGAAACACGGAATTTCCACTGCAGTTGTGTCCGCAGGCAGGACTTCTGCACCAAAGAACTCCTATGTACTCTTGCAGTTGTAATTTCTGCAGCAATGTGTTTAACATTATGAGTTTGAAGTAATGAGGTTTCTAGCAGCGCGCACAACCCCTTCTTATTCACTTTTAACGGTCTGCTTCAATGTTGAAAAACACTTTCCTAGACAACAAAGATGTTATTACCGGACCCATGCAATGCTATCGACTTACCAGCTTGAGCTTTGAAAACAATTTTGTAGGGCCTTTGCGTTATAGTAATTTTCTAATGTGGGCAGCACACAAATAAGTCGGTAGATAGATAGTTAGTTAGTCAGCTAGCTACATAGCTAGCTCGTTCGTTCGTTCTTTAGTTAGTTAGTTAGGTAGTTCGTTACTTAGTTAATTAGTTAGTCAGGTTGTTAGTTAGTTAGTCAGGTTGTTAGTTAGTCAGTCAGTCAGTCAGTCAGACAGTCAGTCAGTTAGTTAGTTAGTTAGTTAGTTAGTTAGTTAGTTAGTTAGTTAGTTAGTTAGTTAGTTAGTTAGTTAGGTAGATAAGTAGTAGGTAGGCAGACGGACAAGGAATTTTGGTAACACGTATCCTTGGAGAAAATAGATGAAAATTTAGACATTTTGCATATTACTGATCAGAAACGTTAAAGATTATACCCTTCGCTAATTGCAATTGTTTCTTATCCTCTTAAAAACAGCAAAGAACCAGTGTGAAATAAATAAATAAATAAAAAAATAAATAAATAAAAAAATAAAAATATAAATAAATAAATAAATAAATAAATAAATAAATAAATAAATAAATAAATATATATATATATATATATATATATATATATATATATATATATATATATATATGTATATATGTATATATATATATATGTATATATATATGTATATATGTATATATGTATGTATATATATATATATATATATATATATATATATATATATAAATAAATATATATATATATATATATATATATATATATATATATATATATATATATATATATATATATATATAGATATATATATATATATATATATATATATATATATATATATATGTATATATCGTGAGAAATTCTAATCCGCATATATAAATTATCAGGTAAATGTAAAGCCTAACAAATAACTTCAATAAAAGGAAAGAAGAATGGTAAAGAACAGTGCTGTCACAATGACTGTACTCGAAATCCCCTTGTTTTCTAATTCGTCTGCAAATTATAACGTTTCACGTTGATAGTAAAAGCCTTCTGCAGCATACACGCGTTTCCACAACGCAATAAAACGTGTACTCCCTTTCTAAGAAAAACCTTGAGATACGCAAGCTGACCTATATTTAATATTCCATTCATGTCATTTTATACACTACGTTACCATAAACGAACGGACAGATGGAATTAGGATAGATAGAAGGGAGGGCTGAAAGTCGGAACACATGCAACACTAACCCGCGTCTCGCTATACAATTACTACCATCACGCGTGTAAGGCCACATGCACTAACTTTTTTTCAGATAGACAGTGATAAAAAATACTACCCATACGAGAGTTAGGTTTTAAAACTTACAAAATGCTTATTGGGAAATATGACATTATACTGTTTTATGTCTGAAAACATGACCGTACACCAGACACCATAAAGTTTGGAAGTGAGGAGGTGGCAACAGCACGACTATCCTAGAAGAAAATGCATATTTTGAACGCAGCCACTTAGCTCCTTTAAATTTGTATATTTGGGTTCCTTAGGACTTGCTGACAAAGAATATGTTAAACGTTACGCAAATAGTCTAGGAATTAACAAATTATAGCCAAAAGAAATAGTGAGGGTGTCAGACAACCCCAAAATCAGAATCGCTCAGTGGCAGATTTTGACACCACCATTGTACGGGAAATAGGTCCCCATGTTAAATCCTATTTGATTGGAGCGCAATAAATGTAAGGCTAAACACGATTAGTCGGGCTACAAATACTAGTTTTGTTGTTAGGGGAGACGAAAGGAAGGGTAATTTTTTTCAAACGCTTGTGTAAACATGGCTCGATTGGTTAGACCCGCCAATATAGTCAATTAGGAGCGTCAGGTCAGCACCACATTTCCAAATAAACTTTCTAAAGCAACAGTGCGTTGAGATTCAGCTTATATTTTTCTAAATAAAAGCCTGAGACAGCGGCAGGTCGGATTTTGTACCAGATTCATTGCCAGTCAACGTAATAGTGTATTATTTCCATGAATTGTGGTAAGCTTGAAATATTTGATATCTTTTTAATGAATATTGAATGTAAATTGATAACTTATGTCTGTATATGTGTGTGGTTCGGTAGCGAACATGAGGCAAAGCCCATATAGTGCTCCAACCTGACAGAAGGTGTCGGAGGAAAGTAAAACTACATGGAATTGCCAAACAGTACACTGACACCTATCTTATTGACTAGAAAGAACTAATGCTGGAATTGCAGAGGCGTAGTAACCATTAGGGAGGAGTATACTGGTGTCAATTGTTTCAGATGAAGATAGCAGTTGGCCTACCGCTCTGAACTCAGTGTTTGTTATGTATTGTGTTCAGTCTGGACATAGATTATAAATTAGTTATGAAGTAGGAGGTACAACCTTCTTGTTTCAGGGACTGTGGTCCTAAAGTTATTGAGCAGCACCTGGTCTGAGCTTTGCTGAATCTGGAGGCTGACAGCATACTCCTGGGTCCAGATAGCGACTAGTGAGGTGTCTCCAGAACACAGGGGAGCAATCGAGCAGAGGAGTCTTTTCCTGCCGCCATCACGAAAGTTAAGCCTCTGTGGCCAGTGGAGCTCAACATTATGTGTCCCCTCAAAAATTGACATTTTGGTAGAAAAAGAGGGACAATACCTTGTTTAAATTGACAGGAACTGTGAACTTTTCCCCCATACTATTTCCCAGATAAATAAACACTTGAAGTCATGATGACAAATAACACCATAGCTTGAAAAACAAAACCAGTATTACCTCATAGTACTACTACACAACTGACACACATAGGATAATATTATTAAAATATGTCACTACAAGGTTCATATTTATAAATTATGTATATATAAAAGGAAGAAGACATCTGATAGAATGGTCTGGCGCTCTCTCTTCCAAACCTCTACACCTCACGGTAGAAGGGGAATGACTAAGTAAGTAAGTAAGTATATATAAAATGTGATTACAATTGATTGTGATTCCTGGTTCACTTTGTAGTTGAATCAGGATATATATTAGTGAAAGTAATTAATACATATATATTTGAAAATTTATCAGTGACTCATTTAAGATAGTCTTATAGAATGTTAAATGTGTGTGAGTGTCACAGTGTTGTCAAGTGTGGTGGAATAAATTAAATTGTTTATCTGTCTGTTGTTGTTGTGACTTACACTGCATCATTTACATAACCCTAGACATTTAACGTAGTCATCACTATATTCCAGAATAATTCTGACTGAGGTATAATGTGGTAGCAAGTAAGGTTATCTGTAAAACACTACACCTATTAGATACAGATACCTTCACAGCTGACCTCAGTCAGTACACTAAGTCCCCTATAAATATTTATATCATCCCACTTTACCACAATATATATATATATATATATATATATATATATATATATATATATATATATTATATATATATATATATATATATATATATATATATATATATATATATATATATATATATATATATATATATATATATATATATATATATATATATATATATATATGAATACGTTTTAGTTTGAAAGGGAGCTAAATATGAAAACAAGGGAGGAGTAATTCTTGGAATAAGTGTATAGGAATGTTATGGTTTAGCGTATACCTTTATGTGAAAGTTCGCTACGTCAGTATGCGTCAACTGAATGCTATTCACAAACTTCCCACGTCACAAATGTGCGTCATGTGATAGTTTAGCTAGCAGTGGGGAGTGTGAGAGGGCTATGCAGTGGTTATTCAAATCTTTCAAATGATTGAATACCGAATTACTGAATTGTGATTGGGCGAGAGAAAGGAAGCAAGAGTCATGACTATGCAGTTCAGTTTAAGTCTGCTTTCAAAATGTAAAAGGTAGAGTCGGTATCTGGCTCGAGATGAGAAGTACTACGATGATTTCTAAAGGAGATGACCGGCACGAGAACCAGGTATGAGAATGAGTCGTTATGTACTGACGCTCTGATACTGAATCAGCTTGTAGTCCACCAGGAATACATTCAATGATTACTATTATAAGTAATGGCTCTGATACAATTAGCATTGAACCTTAAGGTAGACGGTCACGTATTTTTTTCTATTTTTCTCCCTTCATCTTAAGCTAGTGTAGAAACTAGTAGAGCGTACGATTGGTTGAGTGGTTAGACCGCTTACCCGTTGGTGGCAAAGTTACCAGGTTCTGGGCTCGAAACATGTTAGCGTCACGCTCATTTACCCAGTTGTAATTGGGTACCTGACTCTGCTCTTGAGTTAGGGAAGGCAAAGATACCGAGGAAGTATAGTGAAGTCTTTAACACTTCAAATCGTTACGGCAGTTTCTGTTATAGGACTACCTGTAACTTTTTTATGGTTAGACATTAGGGACTTAGCCCAATAATATCAGCAAGTTTTATTGCGTTGTCAGAGAAACTGCCATCTGGCCAGGTTCTTGGTCTAAATCTACTGAGAATCACACTGAGGGTTACAACATGAGAATGGATGCTAGACAAAAGTTTTGAGAATAAGCCAATTGTTAGGTTCAACTGGTGATATGTCAGAGAATCCATTTTTCCATCTTTACTTAATTGCGTTGTCCCGTGTAGCTCCCTGGTGTGCCTTACGAGATAAAGAATAGGACTACTGCACCCTCCGACTCATCGTTCAAGGCGCCCAATACGAGTTTGTGCATGGAACTAGCAGCTTTATCATGTCAAACAAATTGCCACAGAACTACCAACACTGCAAGAACATGTGAATGCTTGGTGTAGGCGTCCTGCCAGGGAGTCAGCTACAAGTGTGACTCCTCACTCCATAAGGAACGCAAAGGAAAATAATTATGACTTTACTGTGTTAGTGAATTACTTTGTTCATGGAAAATATTATAATCATTACAGTATTTGGTTAGTTCTTGATCAACGAGGCTTGAGTCTTGTTTATCATACCAGTCCATGTGTTTGTCATCGGAGTCGGTAATCTTACGACGTCCATAGTAAACATCATTAATTCTGGCTTATCTTCTTCTGCGTCTAACAAGCGTACCATTGATTCCAAAGCCTCGCAGTGCATCACACAAATTTGAAAACTAAGATGAAAAAAATTTAACAATCAAGAAAAAAGCCATGACTAATTTGATTGACGTGAAGGTGGGAGAAAATCAATAAAAACAAGCCACTTTGACGTGACTTGACGCCACGACGTGGCTCATGTTTCAGGGACTGTTTAACGTCTTAGGGAAATTAAATTCTTGGACCAGAGTTCTAGGAAAGCAAACAAGAAATCAAGATATCTGACGGTCAGCGCACAACCCCCCCCCCCCTCCCATAAAAGAGGCAGACTCATGATCATAATGCGTGTGGCTGGTTATATTGATGTTGATGAGGTGATGGATAGATAGAAAATGTGAAAGTATGAATAAGTACCAAAACTGCCCAAGATAATCTCACTGAAATTTGGCTCGAGGAAAATCTGCGGAAAATGTAAGTGTAAGTCCCGCTTGAGGAAAATCTGCGAACAATGTAAGTATAAGTTCCGCAGGGAGAAAATAGAGTGAGAATCACTGGCAGATCTATAAATACGGATACTGGAAATTAACTGTCTCTTAGCAGGTTAAGAACCCTCTGCGTAGATTAAGAGCTAGTAGGTATCCAGGCCACT
This sequence comes from Oreohelix idahoensis, assembly GCA_024509875.1. NCBI lineage: Eukaryota > Metazoa > Mollusca > Gastropoda > Stylommatophora > Oreohelicidae > Oreohelix > Oreohelix idahoensis. The sequence goes on along the minus strand of JAMPIV010016202.1, from coordinate 244,180 downwards.
TTCCCCTAAAGTACTGAATTATTAGAAAGAGCCCCCATTGATTAAATACAAATATGACATAATCTTCCAGTATTTGACATCACTGTAACCCCGAAGAAAAGTCAGTAAACTAATCTTGATTTTAGAAAATAACAATGAAACTTTACTGATGAAAATAACAAATTTGTCGTATGTATAGAATATGTATTAATCAAATATGTATAAAATTTACGATAATCAAAATGCCGAAAGTGCAATAGTGTCTATAAAGTTACTGACAATTTGTCACAGGACTTATAGAATTTCACTTGAGTTTAGTAAACAAAGAGCTATTTATCTTTCAGCATTAGGACTTTGAATAAGTTGATTTCAATTGCGTTTACAAAACTACTGACAGTTCATCATTAAGGACATTTCTGAAGTTCGATTGAATGTAGTGGTTGGTTCTTGGTGGTGTAAAGTATCTGTATCTATGACTGCAATTCCGGTCACTCCCTGATTTCTCCAGGTGTAAGAAAAGGGTTGTGGGTTAGGTGCAGATCTATCTCAGGGGTTTGAAGTTCTCTTCCCCTGATCCAGGTTTCTTGTCATCGGTGAAGACGGAAGCTCCTGGTGTAGACTTCCCTAAAGAACTGAGGAAGATACAATACGACTTCGGTAATCCTCCATTTGGGAGAGATTAATTATCAAGTCTTTGTGTCGCCTGTCCGTCAGAATTCCCAGTACAGACCAATATGTGTCTTTTGTACTGTTGGCTCTACAGTTTATACACGAGACAACCAATATGTACGCCATCAGGTTTTTTACCATCTTGCTTAAGTTCATAAATTAGATATATCATAAAAACATCTTCTACATCCACAGTTAGCCACCATCACTAATAGTCCTTCATAATTATAGTGTCTGCTTAATATCAATCATGTTCCTCAAAGTAGTGCAATGAATCAAATCTCTTGTTACAGTCAGTATTTGATGTTTCTGGCTCTATTCATTATCAAGAAATGAGATGCACAGAATGCCATTAATGCTTCTGTAATAATATCATTATTATTATTATTAAAAATGCATCAGATGCACTAAATTCTCTATCTCAATACACTTTGGAAGTGAGTTATTCTTTTACACAATTAGATCAGTATGGGATTAACTCAGCACACCCAAAAAATTAGCAAATATGCTCTACCTATAAATAAGCTTTAACTTCCATTCAATGGCAGAAAAGAGGAGATAATCGACCCAATTCGATTATAGTCAACAGTGACATTAAGGTAGGATAATTCATCACATTAGATACTAGTCTGTTATGACACTCAATGGAACTTATGTATTCATCGAATGCACACAAAATTCAGTCTTACTAGTTAGATATAAAATGCCTTTATAAAAGATCAGTTATACTATTGAATAATAACCATCTAAAATAATATTACATACATATAATATGAATCGCTTCACTTTATAAAAGATCAGTTGTACTATCGAATAATAACCATCTAAAATAATATTACATACATATAATATGAATCGCTTCACTAAAGCATGCAAGGACTTTGGCCTCACAATAAGTCTAAAGAAAACGAATGTGCTGAGTCAGGATGTGGGTGCTGCACCAGTTATCACTATCGATAACTATGAATTGGCAGTGGTGCACCACTTCACATACCTAGGGTCTACCATCAATGACAAACTCTCACTGGATACAGAAATCGACAGCCGCATTGACAAAGCTGCAGCTACCTTTGCCCGCCTCACATCGCGTGTTTGGGGAAACTCTAAACTCACAATGAAGACCAAAGCTGCGGTATATAATGCCTGCGTCACCAGCACACTCCTATATGGCAGCGAGACCTGGACGACCTATGCTAAGCAAGAAAGAAGGCTCAATACCTTCCATTTGCGGTGTCTACGCCCGCATCCTCGGCATCTCGTGGAAAGATAAAGTGACAAATGTCGAGGTGTTGTCACGTGCTGGCCTTCAAAGTATGTATACGCTTCTTAGACAGCGCAGACTTCGCTGGCTTGGCCATGTTCGCCGCATGGAAGATGGTCGCATCCCAAAAGATATCTTCTACGGACAATTAGCAGATGGCAAGAGAACAGTTGGGCGACCACAGCTGAGGTTCAAAGATGTGTGCAAGAGAGATATGAGGGCACTGGACATGGATCCAGCAACATGGGAGGATGAAGCTGTCGATCGCACTAAGTGGCGATGCTATTTACGGCGCCACCTCAGATTGGGCGAAGAGAGGCTCATACAAGAAGCAGAGGTGAGGAGAAAACGTCGAAAGGAGCACAAGGAAAATAAGCAGCTGAGGGCTGTCACCTCAGGGGCGCATTCCCATAGTCAGTTATGACTGAAGGGGCTATTATTATTATTATTATTATTACATATAATAGAAGGTAATCACTATAAAGATATATATCTCACTCACCCACTCGGTTGCACTTTTGCAAAAAAAGCTATGCTTTTGTCAATAGGAAGTCGTATTCGTTAGGCTGCTATCATTCGAGTTGAGTTCTTTCATGACCAAAGTATTTGGATTGCAGTGCCGGAGAATTGTTAATTCTGAAGCTAAATACTAAGAACAGCGAAATCCCATTTTACTAGAGACAGAATTAAGGTAGCCCACACACCCATTGTCCTGGACCATTTCCCATCTTAGATTAGTTAACTCGTTAGCTACTCTTGTCATCTGAATTCTGTCTCTGGGAGATACCTTACTTTACCGTGCGAAAACTCTTTACATTCTCTTCTACCGCGAAGATAGTCACAGTATCTATTACATCCCATTAATGTCTGTATGACACCGGCGACCTGTTCTGGGCAAACAATTTGCACAGGTGACTGAAAATGATACTATCATCTAATTTTCGGGTGACAGCAACTGGAATATATGTGTAGGGAAGATTTAATGAATACACATTTTATACGGTTAAAAGGTAAGTTGAAAAAGAGAAAAGAGAGAATGATAGAAAAATTTATCGAGAGAACGAGAGAAAAATATCGCACGTGACAATGCTGAAGTCAATTTGTTTTGTTCTGGAAGAGATATGTACGCCTGCGTTATATAATAAAGTCTCGTTCATACTGTTGATGATTAATAACTAGCCACGTTTTTATTTTAAATAAAATTGTTCCTCGTTCAACCTAGTCGGTTATATTAAGGATATAAAAGACCTTTGGGTCTGAAGTATTCGCACGGCCGTGGCTAGTCCGTGCGAATACTTTGTAGGAAAAGTCAGTGTGCTGCGCAAGTTCTCCCCTAGTAAAAAAGCGATGGATGTGAATAAGTCATATAATCGAGATTATATATATATATATATATATATATATATATATATATATATATATATATATATATATATATATATATATATATATATATATATATATATATATATATATATATATATATATATATATATATATATATATATATATATATATATATATATAACGTAGCTATGCAGTGCACCGCTATGCGCAATTTTTATTTTTATTTTAATCACACTTCTAAGCATTCCACTAATACAACCCTGGTTGACTGCCACTGGTATAGACAACCGACTTAACGAACGAACGAAGGTACTTTATTTTCAAAGGGTTCAAATTTGGGCACACAGGCCCGCTAACATTCTGCCCTTCATTTCTCTCATCTTTTCTACTGAACAAATTCAATCGCATATGCACCTTTAAGTATTAACTTAAAAGCATGCATCATTATAAAGGTAATATCACAGCATAAAAAACTTGTTTATCTCACCTTTTTATATGTAAACGTCTGACTTGGCGCACGGATATCTCCAATAACAACAACACAGCACGACAAAATACTTCATCCACTCTAACTCCCCTTTCCCCCTCTTCAAAGTAAAAATAAGAACGCAAAAGATCTTTCTGCCCGAAACAAATGTGGGCAGACAAACTCATGACGCATCTTCCTGTCCTGTGCCATCAGCTCAATGTCTTTCTTTTCCCTTTTATTTCTGCCTCCAGTTTTCTTCTCCATTAGTTTTTCAGTCACCATTTGCCTCTTTTACCCTGTGGATTCCAGAAAGAAAATGACAGCCCTGTAAGGCTATTAATAAATGTCCTCATTGTTTGTCGTATCCATCGTCAGCTTCTTCTTCTCCTCTAATATTCCACTGACACTTGTCTGGTTTAATTCCACATTTGTGACAGTGAGGTTTGTTACCTCGGCATTATACGTGCCAATGAGATAAGGTCATGCATTTTTAGTAGACCAATCAAAGTCATTGACTGTGACGAGGGCCCACAACACCCGTCGCGCTAAGAAGTTAACATTATCATTAGGGCAGTTCCATCTAGACGACCTCGGGGAAGGTTGTGTTTCTACTGGAGAGCTGATGAGAAGCCATGTTTGAGCTGTCTCATTCTCGTAGAGCCACGAAGACCTGTTCTAAGTAGAATTTTCTTGAAGTGTTTTCAAAAAAGAAGTATATTGTGTGTAAAGGTTAAATGATATCGTTTTCTTCAAGACAGAATATAAGCGGCAGCTATATTTGATTCTATACTGGGAGGATTGACTTTGTGTAGTAAGTCTCATGTAAGTACAATCTCGATTTATACGAGTATTTCAGTGCACGGATAGAATTGATTTTTATATTGTACTTGGAAGGAAACCAAGAAAAGAAACAACTACAGATGTATTGAAGTCTTATCATCGGAAGAGATTAGCATCTTTAAAATATTGAAGGTAACAGGCGCAACCACATGAACTGAAAGGTTGTGGAAGAAGGTCAAAGCGACCTAGATAGTGAGTTGCACGAGATGTTTGAATAACTCATACGGTTGTGGAGAATAAAAAAGATAATATGGGTAAACTACATTCACGACAAGGAATAATTGATTTGAATTTCATCTGAAATTGTTTATTTGTGAATTCCTGTAAATAAACCTTGTTTATACTATCAGTCGAGTTATGAGAGCAGATTTTTGCACTGAATGAAAAGTTACCAGAATATTAGTAAGTACTATCACCATAGCACCTTCACAACATCATTCGAGAGAAGAACGAACCTGATACATTTCCACAAGAATTAACAACTCTAGCGGGAAGCTAGTAATAACACTTGATGGACATTGATTGAAAGAAGATATAATATAAATTTAATCACAGTGAAGGACACTGTCACACATTGTTGACCTTGTTCTGTCATTTCAATTCTTATATTCAACTCAAGCACTAGGGAGCCGCGCTAGCGAAGTGGTTACCACACTGCGCTGGCGACCGGGTGACCCAGGATAAAACTTGTGCGAGGACATTTGAAGATTTTTTTGTCGACCGGGATTTGGACTGGATTAACTCCAGGCCTGGCGAGAAACATTTGAAGAAGTGTCGTCGACCAGGGCCTGGCGGCTCCTGAGCCGACCCAGCTCTAATGGGTACCTCCGAAATCGGCGAGTATCTGCCTGAATGGCGAGGGACACCTGTCTCTGTGCAAGAAAAAAAGGGATACTCACGTAAAATCAGTCTCAGGTTAGACATAATAACCTGAGATTTCGCCTCGAGTGTTAGCGGGCGTACGAAAAAAACAAACAAACAAACTCAAGCACCCATTTATGAAAGTCTGCATCTTCTTGGTTGTTGCTCGTGCTGTTCTTCGTGTTTGAGAACCATATATAGAACTAACGACATTTGAGTTGAAGATTCTTTTTTTTATTTTTGTACTTGAGTTCTGTTCACTTCTATATGGCATTATATTGGTTTAAAAAAGTTAGTTGCTTATCCTTTACAGGACGTGGCAATCAACCCCAGCTTTTATTGGCTGTTTGTGATTTTTCTAGGCAATTTTTTTCATTCAGTAGTTTGCCATTGCTTTCTGAACGGTACGGCGCTTATACCATTGTTAAAAATCCACACAAAGCGATCTGCTACCAAACCGCCTGCAGCAGGTTTCGAACCTGGTATATCTGGATTATGAAACTGCGTTCATATCCATTAGGCCACAGACGCCGACATATTGGTTTAGGCCATATTAATTCGACCCCCTGACGCTGACATGCGTAACTGTGATTAAAAACATGAGCAACTTTTATATTCTGCTCTCTGCCACGCACATAAGATACAATAATTACAGAGTGTTGCAAAAGTATGTATACAGTTTCTTTACATTTATTAATTCGCTATTACAAAAAAATTAATATATAAAACACGTAAATATATAGAACACGTATAATCAAACAGATTAATGTTGAGCCTTAAGTCAGTGTTTCTCAACCCTTTTGTTTTCACGGCACACGTTTCAATTTTCTAAAAATTTGCCGCACACCTATCTGACCCCGCGCCTGAATAAATAATTACAGAGATAAATTAAATACACTAATTTGTGCGCACTTTAGAATAAAGAAAACTCTCAATATGATTTTCTTTTAATTGTTTAAAATAATTTTGAAGTACCGTACTGTATATCTATTTTTGTTCAAAGCAGTTAATAGCTCCAATTATTATTGAATGAATTCAAGTTGTAAGATCAATTTTATATTACATGATCACTAAAAATCACATTGATGATGTAGTAAATTTACAAAATATTTGCGGCACACTTTGATAGGCACGGCGGCACACTGGTGTGCTGCGGTACATTGCTTAAGAAACACTGCTTTAGGTGCTCAAACTGGCAGTCGTTATTTCCCACACATTCTTGAAGTCTACCTGGCACATTGAAACACACTTTGTTACAAAGTTCTCTATTTTGATCCGTTTATTACTAGCATCCTGCCATCAATGGTACCATATACCAATGTAAGCGTGGTATTCGGCAGTCTATGCGTTACCCTGACACTCACCAGAGCTATGGCCAGTGAAAGAGTTATTTACTCCTGTTAGGTTCAACCAAGGCCCTGGGACTGGTCTGGAGGTGTGAGTGGTATGGCGGTCAGTGACAAAAGCATGGTACGCCTGGTCCTCCAGTTATGGTGTGGCTCGGATAATTAGACCATAGGGCTGACAACCCACTGTCTGTGTAAAAAAAAACAAGTGAAGATTAAACGGAAACAACAATAAATGAACAAAGTTTGCATGCTGCGGGATGGACAAATGCGGAGTCTGTGGCTCGTATGAACTGAGACAGGTGGGTGAAAGAGCACGAAAGCGGAAAGCCACTGACATGGACAAACAGACTTGTCCTAGGACCGCAAAACAGGATACAAGAATAGGTTTTTTGTGAGAATGTCCAGGACAATGTAATACGAGATGACAGGTAAACTATAGACAGGTCACACGGCAGCAAATAAGAAACTAATAGGATTACAACATTCTAGGCGATTAAGCGAGAGCAGTATAGGACAGTGCGCAGGAAAAGTTAAAACAGGCAACAGAGAAAACAGTACTCTTACTCTGGAACGAGAGGAATGGACAGCCCCAATGAAGGCGTAGCAATTATTCTACAGGAAAGGAATCAAAATGGACATTCACTGAAAGGAAACCCATCCAACAGAACAGACTGATCAATATTAAAATAGAGAGACAGGAAGATTCACCAAACACCAATAATACAATGCAACGCACCAACGAATGATAGTCGATGAGGAGGTCAATGATGAATTCTATTCGAACAACTTGCAGAAAAGAAATGGAAGACACCACATAGATATGATCTTGTTATAGATAATTGGGACGACCTCAATGCAAAGTTGGTCCACACAATAAAAACAATAGCAAGAACCATGGAAATCGCGACGCGCGGTAACAGCAAACACCCAATAGCGGCTGATAAACTAATAAGTTTCATGTAGCATTAACAACCATGGTTCATTGGCGTCGAGCACACTCTTCAATCCCCCCCCCCCCCCCCCCCCCCCCCCCCCCCCCTGGACATACCAAATGGACCCCCACCCCCCCCCCCCCCCCCCCCCCCCCCCCCCCCCCCCCATCCCCCCCCCCCCCCCCCCCCCCCCCCCCACCCAGTAGAAGTAAAAGAGTTTGCAAGATGTGGGAAGTGACATCAACCCATTATAGTAGCAAAACTGAAAGTGAAAAACTTAAAGAAGGATGCAGCACCAACCGTAACCTACCAGAAAATGGTTTTTACCATCAGACAAAAATTCTGAAGGACTCACCTTACTATACACAGCTTTTATGTGTGCGGCCCGACATAAAGAAACTGATATCAATTGCAAAAGTGTCAGGAAGGGGGGGGGTTTAATAAGGGTTGAATATATAGAATTGGGGTAGGGTGGGGGGGGGGGGGGGGGGAGGGGGGTGGGGTGGTGTGAGGTAAAGTATAGGGGGGGGTGGGGGGGTATTGGTTGTGGGGGGGGGGGGGGGGGGTATTATAGGGGGGGGGGGGGGTCGGGGGGGGGGGGGGGGGGTATTTCAACAATATAACAATAAGCAGCAAATCATAGCTTGGGATTTCCAGGGAATAAGGACGAGCAAGGACTTTGGAAAAACACCAAGAAAACATAATATACACACCAAAAAAACGATGAGACAGAGGCTGCACAATCTGAAAAAATGAGTAAAGACATACAGGACGCGAGAAGATCTATCCAGCCGTATGTTACCACATGTAGACCCCACAAAGAATTTTACATATGCGACGAACCGTAAAAGGAATCAAACGCTGTAACGACGAGACCAACGGAGTGAAGGCACAGATTACACTTAAAACTGCCAAACCCAGCCCCATCTCCAATCCGCTCCCCCCCGGAAGACCATGAATTCACTCAATCATATACCTAACGCCGAACAGAGCCCATTATCCCGGGCCCGCACACGGCGGCCGCCCACCAGTCCCAATGATCCCCCGCCCACGTACATCCACAGAAAACTCACCCTCCCACCCCAACCCAACAGACATCCCAGCTCGAACACCCCTCGAGTATCGATCCCAAACAATCTTAACCAAAGTAGCAGAGAACCCGCCCTGTGATCCCTAGATACGTAACAACCACCCAACCGTTAAAACCCAACCACCATAAGGCCCACCCGGTTATCGCCTACGGAAACCCCCCCCAGGTGCCAAGTACTAAAAGTAATAGTAACCCAGACAGAACCTCTGAACAAGGACCCACCCACGTATGCATCCCATTGCCTGTAACCATGCAAGCAGTGCCCAAGCATCCACGCGTGATACAAATCCCCGACCTATACCCCTTCACCGAGAAGACCCTCACATCACAGCAACAAAGGAGTTATCCAGTGACCCGGTGTTAGACGGCGCTGCTCCAGGGCCAAAAGAGATCCCTTACAATGTCAGCGCGCTATTAAAAGCGACCGCCCCTGTCGCAAGCCGCAGACCAAATAGAACCACTCTTATTTGCACACGACCGGAAAAACGGGGTACTCAATATTAACACCAACAGGAACTAGGATACAATCTGTCAACCAACGAATGTTCAAAAAGGCCAATGAAGGCGTCGCTCACATTATCCATAAGCAGCCTTCAACTAATATAGGAGAGGAAAATACACTCTCCATTAAATCCTCGAAAAATCTAATCCTGTTTTCCAGAAAATGCAAAAATCAAGGCAGTGGGAAAGCAACATCCACGCTGCCAGCAACCCATGCGCGCCTAACTCCCCAGACATTTCCGTCCAAATTAACGCCCTCCCCTGTGCCAATGAAAAGACCACACACTACTAACCTCATCACCCCGGCACCCAACACATCGCCTGCTAATGACAGCCAAGGCAAAGAACCGCTAGTTATAACATAAATTTTGAGTTGAAATTTTGAAAAGGCTCATATCCGACGATGCATCTTAGTGGACAGATTATGTGGAAATACTGATGGGTCATAAGTGAAATACCAAGGGAACTGGCCATCGAGTCAAAACAATAAAAAGTCCATCAATTGCCAACTTTAATCGTGTGATTGTTGGGACCAGAGCAATCAACTCTAAACCTTTCTGTTGGATGTGAAGACAGGAGTCCGCCAAAGGGATGGTATATGCCCCTTATCAACCACTCTACTTTTATCACAGTCATAGACTGGGTGTATGCGCAGCACAACAGAGAGCAGGTCCAAAGGAGAAAGTATAAGATGTGACATCACATTTTCGAAATTTGAGGAATAGATTCTCTGTGGGGAATATGCGCAGAAGACTAGATGGATGAGACATGCATTAAAACTATCACATTCACTATCAACAAGCGACAAACAGGAAAACACGATAACTAATAAGATATTAAGGTGCCGTCCAACAGAGGTGGGCTTTAGGAAAAATCCCCTAAACCACAGTGACGACCTGCGGTCCTAGACTCTCAATGTGAGCCAACGCGATGAGCAACCATAAGCACGAACGGCATACGCCAAAGATGTCCAGACAGAAACCAGTTACCCCTCACCACTTGCAGCATACTTCAACGACCAGCCGCGGGGGGGCATGGCAAAAGACATCAACATCAGGAAAGAATAAAGTCACGAAAGCCCTCCCACCCCACCCATGCTATAGCCATAAACAAACATCAGGAAGTAAATACCTCTCCAATGACAGCCAATCCAGTTAGCACAAATCTAAGATTATCTATATGCACAAACCCAAGAAGATGCGTGCATTTCATATTTGCTTTCCTCCTATGAGTGCGGAAATGCTGGACGAAGTTCTCACAGATGAATATGGAAAATGTCAGAAAATTGTCACTCAAATTCTCACATACTAACATGCCTAAGAAACAATTCAACCGATATACTTTTTGGCCCGATCCGAATACCATCCACTACACCAACCCAAGATCTGCTTACTCGTAAGCAAGCAAGAGACAAGTGCACCACCATCAAAGCTGTTCAGGAACGCTGGGACTTGGGTTTGGATGCAAAGTTCCCTGCAGGAGAAGCGACACCCGATGGCCATCAACACTAGCGCAATCATATGCCATGGAACCCCCTGTAAAGGAAAACGAAAGAGTATTGCCGGACGAAAGACACAACGCCTTGCGGAGACTGTGGATGCTGAGATGCAAAGATTACGAACCAGACAGTATGTGAGGGCACAGTTACGGAAGAGAATGCCACTAAGAACGCGACCAGCGAGCAAAGAGTGGAAATCCAATTTGGTTATATTTTGTGCCCCTAGCACAGACGACACATATGATAGTCGATAGAGATGTGCGGTCCCCACTGACTGCTTATGACCGGTAGACAGGTCGAAGGTCCAAAGCAATCAAAAGAAAGCAAAGAAAGAAGTACAATTAGTGTAGCATCAGTTCATGAAAAAAAAACAAAAAAAAGCCATAAGAATAAAAAACTGTACCGAACCCTCCAACCCTATCTTGCTTCTCCAAGTAACCAGCACCGCAACACATGCTCGCCACCGGCCATACACCTGTACCCCAAATGCCCATTAATTCTCACCCTCCTCCCACAGGTAACAATCCCGAGTCCAGCCTACAAAGAGCCTACCCCATGTAGAGGATGAGGTTTTCCCTCAATCCTGCCAATTGACCAAGACTCAGCACGTGATCTGCCAGCACGCACGTACCTAAGATGAGACAGATTTACTATATTATTACCCCCCTCCGCCTACCCATTTTAGCTATAACAAAAACGTGACACGATCAGTGATTTTCGAGAAACATCAATTTAATTTTATAGTACCGATGTGGAATCCAGTGTTGACGATGGCGTCGGTGCATTTATCCTAGTCGCCAATATATAGAAGTCGCATGTACACAACACTTTGGAACAACGGACTATTCAATCTGATAAATATAATAGTCTGATGTTTGATGCCGTGCGTAACAAGTGATAGAACTGTCTTTATGTACATATTGTGTGTCCAATTGTCTGTTGCGTAATGCAGTCCTTACCACTGTAGCATGTGATAAACTCAGATTACTAAAAAGAATTCATGAGTGGCCAAGACCACTGGACTCTTTAATATACACTTGCAAGTGTTTACAATATTTGCTACAACGTGGACCCCTGAGTGCTGCTCAGAAATATCCCATTAGCCCCATAAGTTATAGTGAACCTTTTTTAGTAGAAATCACTGATATACAAAAGCCATCCGAACAGCAACCGTTGAGTGTAGATCCCATTTAGTAATTACCCACATTGACGATGCTAATACCCCTCACATTGTCTTATGTTATAGAGGTTTTGCCACGCATCCCTATCTGGGACAACCAAAAACAACGAACCTACTCCCCCCGTCCTCGTACGTACAACGTTTAGTTTAAGCTCGAGTCCCCCCCACAAACCCCGTAGCTACCGCCTCAACTGCCCTAGAGCAAGCCCCACCACCGACTCCCTCCCTCCGACGAGCCCTGCCCAAATCAAACTGGAAGTTTAACGCATTCAGCTACGCCTTACACCTGGCGAAAGATACGCAGAAAACCTTAAGTAATCGTACTATCACTAAACGAAACGAGACGCCACCACTACTCATAGAAACTAAATAGGTCCCCCTGTCCAACTTCTCGTACACTCCAGTACCCCCTTTAGTTGAATGACAAAGATTTCCTCGTCTTGCAACGACCCTCTAGCAAGTAAAATTTACCTCCCGCCATACCACAAGAGAGAGAAATCTTGGTCACTACACACATGAGTCAGTAACCCCGGTATAAAAAGAAGGTTGTGTACCCACGGGAAATATTTTAGGCCCCTTTTAGACTACTCTAAACATGACTCATGGAAGAAAACTTATGGTTTTCAGAAGCTAACACTTTCACCAGTGCCGAGAGGCTCCCCCGCTAACCCTCAGTAAACCCGCATTTGACACATACTCCCCCCCAGCTCACTTATCCGCTTGAACAATTAGAACCCCAATTTTGCACCTAGTCGGGAATTTACCAGTAGGGACAACCACCATCAGATGAGGCACAACGTAATCAGGTGAACAACCAAGCCCAAGCAGGGTCGATCTAGAAGGGGGGGGGGTGCCCAACATAGGCGCGTGGTCAACCACACCACCACAATGACCCAGTACCACCCATTCAACATACTCATCCATACTCAAACAATAAACAACAATCGCCATCACACCAAACCGCCACTACAACAAAACCAAGCCAACCAATCCGCCGACCGATCCAACGCATCACAAAAAAAAAACATACCCGCCAATTGCCCCCCCAACCCCAATACCACCACACAAACCACCCACCGGCACCCCCTACCACGCTAACCAATTCAACCACTAATCCCCCCCCCCCACAACCACACCATTCACATCCTGAGCTAAATGAATTACTCCGGTCAAATTACCGTATACCCACGGCCTGGGAAACTATGCCCCACCCCCCTTCAACAGTACCCACCCATCTAGCCGAGACCCACCACCCCATCCTCACATCCCATCCCAATACTATACATAATACAATCCAGCTGCCTACACCCACCCCCAGCGGAAGCCCGACCCGTATGACCTGCAAAACAGTCTTGCAGCCTTAGTCCACAGTTTATCACCCCCTCAATTCACTAATTTACCGCCGACACACCAACGTTACAGCCCCCATAGTCGCTCCAGAGGTGGCCGTACCAAAATTCCAATACGATGACACTAACCCCCTCAATGCAGATCACTGCCTAACCAGACCCCATGCGACAATCTTTACCATAAACCGTACAATCATCATTCAACCCCTACCGCATCCCAAATATCCACACCGACAATACATCAAGTAAAAACCCCAGCCACAGAGTTTAGATACACAACCCAAAACCCCCGCGACAAATCACATCCCTACCGAGAGGGCCAAATCAAAAACCCTCAATTTGATACTCACAACCCCCTGCGATCGCCCCCCCTATCGCGATAAGGATCAATTACCACCCAACTGGCATTTACTGGTCCATAGGAACACCTATAAACACATGGTCAACCTAAGGCATTATTCAATCTTGACCTTTACGATTGCCCGTAACATGGCTGACTGTGAACATTACCAACACAACCTACCGAAACTCCATCGCAGCTACCTGTCCCAACCCCCCTAGCGTCCTCATTCAAAACTCAACGCAGACAACCATGCAGTACTACTACCCCCCTGTTGATTGCCATCATCTAGCGCGGAACGAGCCCCGGCATAAACCACGACCCCACCATTCACAACCCCTCCCTCACAGCTTCTGTGGCATCACCCTATGATGCACGTATACCGACCCTGACCGTACCCTTCACCCCCCAGCCATCCGACCTAATGACCACTCATTTAACCCCAATCGAGAACAATGAGCACCGCCCCCAGATTACAGCTACCACACGAATCTGTCGCGAATACCAACAAAGCACCAAAGCAACCAACAACAGCCTTAAACACACGGCCAGCACCTCACAGCGAGGCAGGCCCCCGCCCCCTTGCCGCCTCCCCCCAGACATCCGCAGGCAGCCGCCCCCCGATCCGGAGTTGCATCACCCCCCCCCACATTCCAGTCACCCGAAGCCCACACAGAAACCCCCCAACGCACATCCTTAACCACATCCTCCACCCCAGCCTCCTCCCCGCGCTGTACCACTCCCCACCCACCAATGGCACTTGGAACCATATTGTAGGCTCTCATCAACCAAGGGCCCCACGAGATCACTATTCGTTTCTGATTCGATCAGGTATAGGGCCCCCGACAGGCCACGTTTTACACGTTTTGTAGAAGTCCGTACTGGAACCGTGACCATTGGCCAACAACGGCGCAACTGTTCCACCGTGATCCGGGCATACGGACTTCCAATAACAGCACCCGCCAACCCTGTAGAGCATCAATACCCGGGTGACGAAGCCCCAGCACTCGTTACCCCGATGGCCTCCATCTTTGTTGTTCTCCATGTCTCAGAGTCCACTACAATAGGACTGACTTCACATTTGAGTTGAAGATTCTTATTTTTCGTGTTGGATCCGATTTCTCTTGATCTCCATATATTTCCCAATGCAATGAAAGCTCCTCTTGCTTTTTGTATTCTTATTTTGATATCACTGTCTGTCCCTCCAACTTTGCCTATATTGCTGCCAAGATATGTGTACGATTCTACATCTTGTATTGGTGTTTTTCTTCAAGTTCAACCCTGTTATCATTACTTGCATTTATTCTCATTATTGTTGTCTTTTCCCTGTGTATTTTCAGACCTAATTGCTGTGACCTCTCATCGAGTGTTTTCAATTTGTCCTGCATCTGATTACGGTTATGGGACAGAAGAGCCAAGTCATCAGCAAAATCCAGATCATCCAACTGCTTAGTCAGAGTCTGTTGTGTGTTGTCGATGATCTCATAACCCAGTCTATTGCTAGCAAGAAAAGAAATGGAGACAAGAGGCATCCCTGTCGCACTCCTGTTCTTATCCCAAACTGTTCTGTAAGCTGTCCTTCGTGAAGAACTCTGCATGTCATGTCTTCATATGTTTTCTTTATTAAATTAATGATCTTCAGGGGAACTCCATAATGCCTCATCAATTTCCAAAGTGATTCTCTGTCTACACTGTCAAATAACTTTTCGTAGTCCACAAATCCGATGTATAGGGGTGAATTCCATTCCAGACTTTGTTTAACTATTATTCTCAAAGTGGCTATCTGGTCTGTACATGATCTGTTTTGTCGAAAACCTGCTTGTTCATCTCTCAGTTTCTTGTCTATGGACTCTTTTAATCTTTCAAGGATAATCCTGTTTAATACTTTTCCTGGCACTGATAGTAACATTATTCCTCTATAATTTGTGCACTCTTGTAAATTTCCCTTCTTAGGCAACTTAACCAGATATCCTTCCTTCCATTCTGCTGGTATCTCTTCCTTTTCCCAGACTTTACCAAGTAATTTATATAACATCTCTGTAGCCGTGTCGATATCTGCTTTGATGGCCTCTGCTGGAATGCCATCAGGTCCAGACGCTTTTCCATCTCTTAGAAGCTTTATGGCTTTCTTTATTTCTTCCTTCGTTGGTCTTTCACCGTTAATTTGTAGCTCTTCTTCTGCTGGCTGGATGTTCCGGCGGGTTTTGTGGAGCTGGTCTATTGAGAAGGTCCTCAAAATATTCTGTCCACCTCTTCATTTGCTCTTGTATATTGCTGAGCAGTTTTCCATTCTTGTCTTTTATGAAGCAACTTGTTTGCTTGTATTTCCCTGTTAGCTTCTTTGTGCTGCTATACAGTTCTCTCATATTTCCTTTGGCTGCAGCATCTTCTGCCTCTCTTGCCAACTCCTCAATATACTTCCTCTTGTCTCTTTTGATACTTCTTTTTACTTCTTTGTTTGCTTCTGTGTACACTTCTTGAGCCTTGGCTTTGGAACTTCTGGTTTTGCTTGTGTTTAAATCTGCTTTCTTGTTTTTTCTGTCTTTTATCTTATTGATGGTTTCTGTTGTTATCCATGCTTTTTGTTGTCGTTCCCTTTTCCCCAGTATTTCTTCACATGTCTCATTCCATACAGTTTTGATTTGCTGCCAATAGTCTTCTGTATTCTCTACATCTTCCAGCTGTTGGAGCACTTGGAATTTGTTGGATACTGTGACCGCAAATTTGTCTCTTGTTTCTTGATTTCTTAGATGTCCTACATTAAATTGTTGTCTATAATTTTGCATTGATGCATATCTCTTGAGTTTCATTTTTACTTTGGCTATCAGAAGGTGGTGATCTGATGCCACATCTGCTCCTCTATATACCTTTACATCCTGCAATGATGATCTAAACTTCTTGTTTATGCATATATGATCAATCTGATTTTCTGTTCTATGGTCTGGTGATATCCATGTTGCCTTGTGTATTCTCTTATGTGGAAACATGCTTCCTCCTATAGCCAGTTGATTTGAAGCACAGAAGTTTGAGAATAGTTCCCCATTTTCATTCATTATTCCTAGCCCATGTTTTCCCATGACTTCTTCAAAGCCAGTGTTGATTGTACCTATCTTTGCATTCAGGTCACCCATCAAAAGTGTGATGTCTCTTCTTTTAACTTTTTCTATAATTTCATGTAGTCTAGTATAAAATGCTTCTTTCACAGACTCTTCTTTGTCATTAGTTGGTGCATAACATTGGATGACATTTACATATATTTTCTTTTTAGCTGTTTTAAAAGTAGCTATAATTATTCTGGGTCCAACAGCTTCCCATTCAATGAGTGCTTTCTGTGCTTCTTTAGATATCATAAGAGCTACCCCTTCACTGTGGTGTGAACTTTCGTCTTCATGTCCTGAGGACAGCACCAATTCACCTGTGATGAGTTTCTTCTTGTCTACCCCCTTCCACTTTGTTTCACACATTCCCAGAACCTCGATTTTATATTCCCTCATCTCTGCTGCTACTTGTGCCACTTTCCTTTGTTCGTTTAATGTCCGAACATTCCAGGTGCCAAATCTGGAAGTTCTCCTAGAAGAAAGAAGGTTAGTCAGTAACACAGACTCCTTTCGGCTTTCTCTGTGTTGCATCATACGCCTCCCTGTGAGAGGTCCTTCCCCTGTCTTGTATGGCTGTGTTTTATTTTCCTTAATTGACTTGTCCATGTTTGTGTTTGTTGACGTTTTTTGTGGTTTAAATATTTTACAGGATGGGGTAACCAGCCCCATGCCCAACCCTCCATAGTCGCTTTCTATGACATGCATGGAAGGGAACAGTGTTACTATTCTTTGCTCCCCTTTCGGGCCCCGGTAACACATGGGTGATATATATATATATATGTGTGTGTGTGTGTGTGTGCCTCAGTGTGGTTCCCGGGGGTCTCTGAAGAGACATAGAATGAAGAGCCCTGCTAACTCTCACATATGACTTTCAAGAAGACCAATATGAGGTTATTCAAAGAGATCAATATAAGCTTATTCAAGGAGATCAATAGGAGGTTATTCAAGGAGACCAATTTGAGGTTATTCAAGGAGACCAATAGGAGGTTATTCAAGGAGACCAATTTCAGGTTATTCAATGAGACCAATATGAGGTTATTCAAGGAGACCAAAAGGAGGTTATTCAAGGAGACCAATATGAGGTTATTCAAGGAGACCAAAAGGAGGTTATTCCAGGAGACCAATAGGAGGTCTCAAGAACACAGTGAAGCAAGCGAGCAGAGGAGACTGTTTCCTGCCGCCATCACAGAAGATAAGATTCTGTGGCCAGAGCAGCTCAATTCAAGGAGACCAATTTCAGGTTATTCAATGAGACCACTATGAGGTTATTCAAGGAGACCAATTTGAGGTTATTCAAGGAGACCAATTTGAGGTTATTCAAGGTGTCGTGAAACATTCTAAATCCACATATATAAATTAAAAGGTAAATGTAAAGCCTAACACATTAATTCAATAAAAGAGAAAGAAGAATGGTAAAGAACAGTGCTGTCACAATGACTGTACTCGAGATCCCCCTTTTTCTGCTTCGTCTGCATATTCTCACGCTTTCACGTTTACTAGTAAAGCCTACAGCAGCATACACGCGTTTCAACAAAACAATAAAACGTGTACTGTATTTCTTAGAAAACCTTGAGATAGACACACTGCGTAATGACCTAGATTAATATTCCATTAATTTCATTTTATACACTACGTTAACATAAACGAAAGGACAGATGGACTTAGGATAGAAAGAGAGAGGGCTGAACGGAGGAACGCCGGCAACACTAACACGCGTCTCGCGATATAAAATTAATGCCACCCCAAGCGTAAGGCATGAAGCACTAACTTTTTTTCCAAATAGACAGTGATAAAAAACACTACCAATACGAGGGTTAGGTTTAAAAACCTGTTTGTAATATTGGTGATTTATTAGTAAACATGACATTATACTGTTTTATGTCTGAAAGCCTGACAGTACCGAGACACCACATCGTATCGAAGTGAACGGGAGGTAGAAGAAAATGCATATTTTGAACGCAGCCACTTAGCCCCATTAAATTTATATATTTGGGTTCCTTAGGACTTGCTGACAAAGAATATGTTAAGTGTTACGCAAATAGTCCAGGAATTAACAAATTATAGCCAAAAGAAAATAGTGAGGATGTCTGACAGCACCAAATCACAATCGCACAGTGGCATGTTTTGAAACCACCATTTTACGGGAAATAGGCCACCATGTTAAATCCGATTTGATTGGCGGGAATGATATGTAAGGCTAAACACGATTAGTCGGACTGCAAATACTAATTTTGGTTGTTAGGGGAAACGTAGGAAGGGTAATTTTTTTCAAAAGCTTGTGTAAACATGGTCCTATTGGCTAGACCCGCTGATATAGTCAATTAGGAGCGTCTGTTCAGTACCACATTTTAAAATAAACTTACTAAGAAACAGTGCGTTGAGATCCAGCTCATATTTTTCTAAATAAAAGCCTGGGACAGAGGCAGCTCGGAATTTGTGCCATAATTCATCGCCAGTCAACGTATTTGTTTATTATTTCCATGAATTGTGGGACTGTGGTCCTAACTTATTGAAGCAGCACCTGGTCTGAGTTTTGCTGAATCCAGAGGCTGATAGCATACCCCTTGGTCCAGATAGCGATCAGTGAGAGGTCTCAAGAACACAGTGAAGCAAGCGAGCAGAGGAGACTGTTTCCTGCCGCCATCACAAAAGATAAGATTCTATGGCCAGAGCAGCTCAATTTTATGTACCCCCCTCTAAAATTGACAGTATATTAAAGAAAGAGGGACAATAAATTGTTTCAATTGACAGGAACTGTGAACTTTTCCCAATACTATTTCCACCATAAGCAAACACTTGAAGTCATGATGACAAACAACAACCAAGCTTGAACAAGCCAGTATTACCTCATAGTACTACATCACAACTTACACACATAGAATAATAATAATAAAATATGTCAATACAAAGATCATATCTATAAATTGTGTACATACAACTTGTAATTACATTTGATTGTGATTCCTGGTTCACTGTGTAGTTGAATCAGGATATCTATTATTGAAAGGAATTAATACATATATTTTTAAACTTTAACACTTGACTCATTTAAGATAGTCTTATAGAGTGTTATATGTGTGTGAGTGTCACAGTGTTGTAAAGTGTTGTGGAATAAATTAAATTGTTTATCTGTCTGTGTTACTCGTAATCGTGGTTTAAAGCAAACAGGTGATTGGCCTGTTGTGCCTTTGCATGGAGGGGCTGCCTCCTTACGGCCTCCATGCAGGCCGCCCTCCTCCTTTTTCATCCGGGCATTGTCTGTTGTTGTTGTGACTTACACTTCATCATTATCATAACCCTAGACATTCAACGTAGTCATCACAATATTCCAGAATAATTCTGACTGAGGTATAAATGTGGTAGCAAGTAAGGTCATCTGTAATACACCACACTTATTAGATACAGATACCTTCACAGCTGATCTCAGTCATTACACTAAGTCCCCTATAAATATTTATATCATCCCACTTTACCACATATATTGGGGTCTCGCTCCCGGGATATTGAACTTTCTCCTATTATATATATTGGGAATAATAAAAATTTAAAAGGTATCCTTGGGGGAAAATAAATAAGGTTGAGCTCTCAGTGCCTGTGGTTGTCCTTAGTTAATTAGACATAGATAAAATTGTTTGGTTAAATATTTTATACATTTACCTGTTAGAAAATGGCGAACCTGGCCAAATTTCGATCTGCTGCTGTGCAGACTGCTAAAGAGTTAGGAATGGACGGGCAAATTATGATTGCCTATGTCACTACTGAATGTGACAAATATATTGAACGTGAAGAAAGAAAATTTGAAGCAGAAAGAAAATTAGAATCTGATAGATTGGCCGAAGATAAGAGAATAGAGGCTGAAAAGGAAATTAAGAGGTTCCAGATTGAGGCTGAGGCAAAGAGGTTGCAGATTGAGGCTGAGGCTAAGAGGTTGCAGATTGAGGCTGAGGCTAAGAAATTGGAGGCAGAAAGAGAAGAAAAAAAGGCAGAAAGGGAAGCCGAGGAAAGAAGACAGGTTGCAGAGAGGGAAGCAGAAAAGGAGGAGAAGAGATTACAAAGGGAACATGAGTTACGACTAAGGGAGTTGGAATTTCAAGGCCATGCTCCTGAAAATGGTGCCAGTCCCGTTACCTCTGATGCCACTGCTAGTCAGGGAGCCTCAACCTCAGCTATGAATTTTCATTTAGATCATTTTGTTGAGAAAGACGATGATATCGAGAGCTATCTAAATAGATATGAACTATTAGCTACCACGTATGGGTTAGAGAGAGAAAGGTGGAGCTTAAAGTTATCTCAAGGACTTCGTGGTGCAGCTTATGAAGTTTTTGCCAAAATGAGCAGAAATGATCAAGAAAATTATGACATGCTAAAGCAGGCTCTTTTGTTAAGATATGAAAAGAATGGAGAATTTTATAGGAAAAAATTTAGGAATGCTAAACTACTGTCAGGTGAAACCTATCACCAGTTCTCTGCACGGTTAGAGACATACTTGGAGAAATGGACTTCTCTGGGGAAAACCCAAGATCTTAAGGAAATGATCCTTATAGAACAACTAAGAGAGTCCATGGCTCCAGACCTGAGAAAGTTTCTCATGGAACAAGGTGCAGAGAGACTGGGTGAGCTACTAAATATCGCTGAAAGGTATCAAGCAGCTCAGGCAGAGGTATCAGGTAATAAAAAGAAACAGGTAGATAATTTTAGGGCACCACAGAACTTTAATAAATTTGATCCTAGAGATCATAACAAAGGTAAGCACCAGTTTGATAGGCCACGGTATGACAATAAAAATAAAACCCCACAATTCGATGAAAGGAAATTTGATGAAAGAAAATCTTTCAACCAAGGAAGGAGGTGGTGTAAAAATTGTAAGATGAACAATCATGACACTGACCGTTGCAGAAGGAATCCTATAGTAATCGCCACCCTTCAGGTCAGGTCGACCTCAAGACAGGAGGAGGATATCCTGATAGATACCACTCCAGAAGAGATGAGGAAGGCACAGGCTGGGGATAAGACCCTCAAGCCTTGTTTCAGGAAATTGTCAACTTGTCATACAACTCCAGGCAAGGGAGATTTTTACATGAAAAACAAGTTGATTTACAGGAAGGCCGGAACTAGATCCAATGGTCACGGACAGTTGGTTCTTCCAAAGGCATATAGGGCAGACTTAATAAGGAGCCTACATGTGAAAAAAGATGGGGACCATGAGAAAATAGGTACCATCATCCAAAAGGTGGCTCACAATTATTATTGGCCCAAGGCAAGGTGGGACATTGAGAATTTTGTAGAAAGGTGTAGCATAGCACATGAGGGAACACCCACAAGTGGGAACATTGATCAGGACCTGGACACGCCACGGGGCAAACTTAGGCCTGTCAATACAAAGAAAAATAAATTTGATAAAGTGGACCAAGTGGAATGGGAAGCCCCTTTTCACGGACAAGCTTCAATTAACTGTTTTACAATGGCCACTATGCAGCGAGTGCAAAAAGATGTCTTACCCCAGGATAAGCCGAAAATCCCTCAATCGGACTTATGTAAACTGGAGGAAGCAGATGTAGAGAGGAAATCTCTCATCAAGAATTCTAAGTGGGGAGAAAGCCCCAAGAGAAAAATTGGTAGCGGTCGTTTTGTGCATGATAATTCTGGGAAGAAAAATCATCACTATAGAGCTTCGAGTGGAAGAGACCATACCGGTGCATGGACAAATAGGTCCACAAAATTAAAGGTCCATATGTAAGCGCTGTTAAGAACGTGGACTGATGAAAAGGCAGAGGAAAATATTACATCCTCATACCAATATGTGAATGAGCTGACCACTCGTTTAAAAACTGGCTGGAAACTTGCCAATGAAAATTTGAGACAAGCCAGGAAGAAACATGCTGCCTATTACAACAGGAAAGCTAAAGACAGAGATTTGGCTGTGGGAGAGAAGGTACTGCTTCTTCTACCCGGTAGTCAAAATAAGTTACAAATTGGATGGCAATGCCCATATACAGTTCTAGAGAATGTGTCTAGAACCAATTATAAGATAGATAAGAAGGGGAAAGAAAAAATCTATCATGTGAATCTCCTGAAGAAATACTTGGAAAGAGAAAATCAGGAAGAGACACACTTGTTGACCTTGTCCATTGCAATGGAGATGAAAAAGGAACCACTTTCATCATTTGAATATCCATTACACCCCTGTGAGACAGCGGCACAGGTGAAAATCAGTACACATTTAACGAAAAATCAGAAAGAGAGAGTGCAACAGGTTCTAGATGATCATACAGATGTGTTAACAGACCGACCGGGGCATACAAACTTATTGGAATATGATATGAAACTGATAGACCCCACACCTGTCTGTATGAAACCCTATTCGATTCCTTTTGCTAAGGAGAAAGCTTTGAAGGAAGAGATAGACTATTTGTTGAAGGAAGGAATTATTTCACACAGTGAATCTTCGTATAGTTCCAGTGTGGTGCTCTTAAGGAAATCCTCTGGAAAATATAGACTCTGTATAGATTACAGGAGACTGAATGCTATCACAGAAGGACAGGTGGATCCATTGCCGGATACAAATCAGTTGTTTGCCAGGCTAAATAAAGCTAAATATTTCTCAAAAGTGGATCTGAGTAAAGGATACTATCAGATTCCAGTAAAGCCTGAGGTTAGACCATACCTAGCTTTTAGTACCTCAGAGGGACACTATGAGTTTAACAGATTGCCATTTGGATTGAAGAATGCGCCTAGTGTCTTCTCTAGAATGATGAGAAAATTGTTGGATCCTCTGAATAACCCATGCATCACAAATTTCATGGATGATATCCTTATAGCAACAGAAACATTTGAGGAACACATTGACTCTCTGAACATGCTGTTTAATCGACTTAGAGAAGCGAATTTAACGGCCCGACCAACCAAATGTTGCGTTGGATGTAAAGAATTAGAATTCTTGGGACACACAGTCCATCAGGGAAACATGACCCCTGACCCCAAGAATTTAGAGAAACTAAAGAAAGCCCCGAGACCACAAACCAAGAAAGACGTGAGATCCTTTGTCTCATTATGTGGTTTCTACCAAAAGTATATCAAAAACTTTAATTCCATATGTGCACCGTTAACTGATTTGACACGTAAAGGAAATCCAGATCGAATTACATGGACAGCACAATGTGAATTGGCTTACCAGGAATTGAAGGAAAAGCTCACAAGCAAACCTATTTTGAAATTACCTGACTTAAGTCAAGAATTCATTGTAAGGACGGATGCCAGTAATATCGGGTTAGGTGCGACCCTGTTACAGAAATCAGATGCATTGGATGGGGAATTAAGCCCAGTGGCATATGCTAGCAGAAAGTTGAATAAAGCTGAAACCAATTACTCAACTAGCGAAAAAGAATGTCTTGCAGTAATATGGGCGATAAAGAAATTCAATATTTATCTGTATGGGAAGGCATTTAAGTTGCAAACGGATCACAAACCCTTGTCGTTTCTAGCGCAGGCTAGGCATGAAAATTCTAGGTTACTCAGATGGTCATTACTTATGCAGCCATTTGAGTTTAGCATAGAGTATATTTCTGGAAGAACAAATCTGGGAGCGGATTTTTTAAGCCGCCATCCGTGTGATGAGAATCACCGTAAGCCCCAAAATAATAATAAATTTCTCTATGTGTATATAGAATTATAGACTGACATATAACGTCTGTTTTAAGAGGGGAGAATTTGTCGTGAAACATTCTAAATCCACATATATAAATTAAAAGGTAAATGTAAAGCCTAACACATTAATTCAATAAAAGGAAAGAAGAATGGTAAAGAACAGTGCTGTCACAATGACTGTACTCGAGATCCCCCTTTTTTCTGCTTCGTCTGCATATTCTCACGCTTTCACGTTTACTAGTAAAGCCTACAGCAGCATACACGCGTTTCAACAAAACAATAAAACGTGTACTGTATTTCTTAGAAAACCTTGAGATAGACACACTGCGTAATGACCTAGATTAATATTCCATTAATTTCATTTTATACACTACGTTAACATAAACGAAAGGACAGATGGACTTAGGATAGAAAGAGAGAGGGCTGAACGGAGGAACGCCGGCAACACTAACACGCGTCTCGCGATATAAAATTAATGCCACCCCAAGCGTAAGGCATGAAGCACTAACTTTTTTTCCAAATAGACAGTGATAAAAAACACTACCAATACGAGGGTTAGGTTTAAAAACCTGTTTAATGCTTATTAGTAAACATGACATTATACTGTTTTATGTCTGAAAGCCTGACAGTACCGAGACACCACATCGTATCGAAGTGAACGGGAGGTAGAAGAAAATGCATATTTTGAACGCAGCCACTTAGCCCCATTAAATTTATATATTTGGGTTCCTTAGGACTTGCTGACAAAGAATATGTCAAGTGTTATGCAAATAGTCTAGGAATTAACAAATTATAGCCAAAAGAAAATAGTGAGGATGTCTGACAGCACCAAATCACAATCGCACAGTGGCATGTTTTGAAACCACCATTTTACGGGAAATAGGCCACCATGTTAAATCCGATTTGATTGGCGGGAATGATATGTAAGGCTAAACACGATTAGTCGGACTGCAAATACTAATTTTGGTTGTTAGGGGAAACGTAGGAAGGGTAAATTTTTTCAAAAGCTTGTGTAAACATGGTCCTATTGGCTAGACCCGCTGATATAGTCAATTAGGAGCGTCTGTTCAGTACCACATTTTAAAATAAACTTACTAAGAAACAGTGCGTTGAGATCCAGCTCATATTTTTCTAAATAAAAGCCTGGGACAGAGGCAGATCGGAATTTGTGCCATAATTCATCGCCAGTCAACGTATTTGTTTATTATTTCCATGAATTGTGGGACTGTGGTCCTAACTTATTGAAGCAGCACCTGGTCTGAGTTTTGCTGAATCCAGAGGCTGATAGCATACCCCTTGGTCCAGATAGCGATCAGTGAGAGGTCTCAAGAACACAGTGAAGCAAGCGAGCAGAGAAGACTGTTTCCTGCCGCCATCACAGAAGATAAGATTCTGTGGCCAGAGCAGCTCAATTTTATGTACCCCCCTCTAAAATTGACAGTATATTAAAGAAAGAGGGACAATAAATTGTTTCAATTGACAGGAACTGTGAACTTTTCCCAATACTATTTCCACCATAAGCAAACACTTGAAGTCATGATGACAAGCAACAACCAAGCTTGAACAAGCCAGTATTACCTCATAGTACTACATCACAACTTACACACATAGAATAATAATAATAAAATATGTCAATACAAAGATCATATCTATAAATTGTGTACATACAACTTGTAATTACATTTGATTGTGATTCCTGGTTCACTGTGTAGTTGAATCAGGATATCTATTATTGAAAGGAATTAATACATATATTTTTAAACTTTAACACTTGACTCATTTAAGATAGTCTTATAGAGTGTTATATGTGTGTGAGTGTCACAGTGTTGTAAAGTGTTGTGGAATAAATTAAATTGTTTATCTGTCGGTTGTTGTTGTGACTTACACTTCATCATTATCATAACCCTAGACATTCAACGTAGTCATCACAATATTCCAGAATAATTCTGACTGAGGTATAAATGTGGTAGCAAGTAAGGTCATCTGTAATACACCACACTTATTAGATACAGATACCTTCACAGCTGATCTCAGTCATTACACTAAGTCCCCTATAAATATTTATATCATCCCACTTTACCACACAAGGAGACCACTTTGAGGTTATTCAATGAGACCAATAGGAGGTTATTCAAGGAGACCAATTTCAGGTTATTCAATGAGACCAATATGAGGTTATTCAAGGAGACCAAAAGGAGGTTATTCAAGGAGACCAATATGAGGTTATTCAAGGAGACCAAAAGGAGGTTATTCCAGGAGACCAATAGGAGGTTATTCAAGGAGACCAATTTCAGGTTATTCAATGAGACCAATATGAGGTTATTCAAGGAGACCAAAAGGAGGTTATTCAAGGAGACCAATATGAGGTTATTCAAGGAGACCAATGTGAGGTTATTCAAGGAGACCAATATGAGGTTATTCAAGGAGACCAATTTGAGGTTATTCAAGGAGACCAATTTGAGGTTATTCAAGGAGACCAATTTGAGGTTATTCAAGGAGACCAATATGAGGTTATTCAAGGAGACCATTATGAGGTTGTGCACAAGGCTGGAAACCTCATCATGGAAAGCAAATTGCCACAGAATTCATTACTTAACTAGCAGGTGACTGCTTAGTACAGGCTTTCTGCAAAGAGACCAGGTGCAGTGATTTCTCCATGTTCCGTAATGAGCGCATATATATATATATATATATATATATATATATATATATATATATATATATATATATATATATATATATATATATATATATATATATATATATATATATATATATATATATATATATATATATATATATATATATATAATTTAAAGTAAATTATACTTGTATGCATATGTCTTTTAATGCATTCATTACTGCATACATACATACATACATATTTTTGTGATTAAAAAAAAAAATTCATTTGTGCACTGTACGCTTCTGCACAATGTGTAAGGCATGCACCCTTCTAAGCATTCTAATGAAACGACGATCAATGAAAAGATTCATCCCCCCCCCCTCCTCTTTTTTAACGGCGCATCATGCACCCTGGTTGATTACCACAGGTATAGATAACGACATAACGAATATTTAACGAACGAAGTTTATTTTCAAAGAGAGGAGAATTTGGAACGCAGACCTGTCTAACATTATCTCCTTCCTTTCTCTAATCTTTTATACTGTATAAATTCATTCTCAACTGTACTTTAAGTATTAAATGAAAGGCACGCAACATATTTTTTTTTAAAGTTACAGATAAACAACTTGTTTATCCATCCCACCTTTTCATGAAAAACAACTGACATATCGTACGGACACATGGAAAACTCCAACAACGACAACTCACGATGATATAATCACCATATTCCCTAAAATTTTCCATTCCTTTTTTACCGAAAAAAGTGTGGGCAGGAATACTTTAGAACCAAAATTAAATCTTATGGACTTGATGATGCGTTTTGTACTCAAGCATCTGCTGCCAGTTCGCAGCCATTTTGAGACGTTCTTTTCAACTCTGCGAAATACTGTGATGCCTGCTAAGTCTAAATTATTGTCTGAAATTCTTTCTCAAGAGACCGTTGATACGTTTCGAATGCAGAAATTCCGTAATGGACATTGCATGCTTAGTTGACTTAAGAAGTGCAACAAGTTCATCAAATATTGTCTGTAAGCGTGTCTGACTTCCTGGGATCGTCAATTTTTTTATCCCAAATTTAGTAAAATCACAGCAAATGAGAAAGAAAGAAAAAGAAACAGAAAAAAAAAACGAAAAAAAGACTGAGTGAATGAAAGACAGACAGACAGAAAGAAAGAAAGAAAGAAAGAAAAAAGAAAAAAGAAAGAAAGAAAAAAGAAAGAAAGAAAAAAAGAAAAAAGAAAGAAAGAACAAAGAAAGAAAGAAAAAAGAAAAAAGAAAGAAAGAAAAAAGAAAAAAAGAAAGAAAAAAGAAAGAAAGAAAAAAGAAAAAAAGAAAGAAAAAAGAAAGAAAGAAAGGGAAAGAAGAACATGCAGATGTGCCTGGACTGATCGTCTGTCAGCTGTGTTCTCAGGAAATCATTGATACATTTCGATGCAGAAATTCATTAACAGACATTGCATTACATGGAGGTAAGGTGGCAGTTAATTGCAGAAGTGCATCATCTTCATTAATTATTGCTTCTAAGTATTTTTGACTGCCTGGGATCGTCAATTTTCCCTTAAATGGAATGAAAGCGCCGCAAACGTGAAGAAAGAAAGAAAGTAAGAAAGAAAGTAAGAAAGAAAGAGAAAAGAAGGAAAGAAAGAAAGGTTACATGTGAGCCAGTCAAATGCAGAAATATTTAGATGCCAGATTCCATATCTTTTTAATAATACAGTATCTTCTGGAGGTGAAGTTCAGATATTTAAGTAGGAAATGTTCCAGAATTATAAATGCCCTTGACACTTTTTTGTCTTTTTTTTTTCTGTTTCCGAACTTTGGGATTTGTTCCAATTTTTTTCCCTGGCAGATAGTAAATAAAATGCAACACAGTAAACTATGAAGATTATAGTTACCAAGTCATAAAACAGTGCCGGGAAACGTGTCGACGAATATATTTTCTTCAGGGCACGGCACACACCAAAATGACTCACCGAAAATACGAAATTAAAGAAAAAAAAAAGTAGAACACAGACGATAAAATAAAATGAACATGAAAGTCCAAATATTCATAAAAATATTGTAAGAGGGTTTCAGAAACAACACACTATAATTAATAACCTGTCCATGTTGACGGGTTATTTTGCTAGTATGACAATAATAACTGTCTATCATATAAACGACGTACCAATAATAACTGTCCATCATAACAATGACGTAACAGTAATTACTATCTATCAAAACTGTGACGTAACAATAATTACTATCTAGGAAAACAATGACGATACAATAATAACTGTCTTATCAAACATTGACACACCGTAATAACTGTCTATCGACATACCAAGTGTCATCTCAACCTTGTATGTATCCTTTCAATCTTCTATACCAGGGTTTCTTAAACTGTGGTCCATGCACCCTGGGGGTCCATGAAATGTATTCACGGGGGCCCTTGTGCATAATGTAAAATTTAAAATGTGACTTTTTTTATTGTGCTTTTATGCACATTTTTTTCTAAGAAGAGGCCCATAGTCTCCATCAGACAACCAAAAGAACCCATAGTCTTCATCAGACAATCAAAGGCATCCACAACCTTCATCAGACAATCAAAGGCATCCATAACCTTCATCAGACAATCAAAGGCATCCATAACCTTCATTGGACAATCAAAGGCATCCATAACCTTCATCAGACAATCAAAGGCATCCATAACCTTCATCAGACAATCAAAGGCATCCATAACCTTCATCAGACAATCAAAGGCATCCATAACCTTCATAAGACAATCAAAGGCATCTATAACCTTCATCAGACAATCAAAGGCATCCATAACCTTCATCAGACAATCAAAGGCATCCATAACCTTCATCAGATAATCAAAGGCATCCGTAGTCTTCATTGGACAATCAAAGGAGTCACAGCCTTCAGTGGGCAATCAAAGAAGTCCACAACCTTCATCAGACAATCAAAGGAGTCACAGCCGTCATCGAACAATCAAAGAGGCCCATAATCTTCATCAGATAATCAAAGGAGTCCATAGCCTTCATCAATCAAGGGGGCTCATAGCCTTCATCGAACAATCAAAGGAGTCGCAGCCTTCATCAGACAATTAAAGGGGCTCATAGCATTCATCGAGCAATCAAAATAGTCACAGCCTTCATTTGGCAATCAGAGGAGTCCACAGCCTTCATTTGACAATCAAAGGGGCTCATGGCATTCATCGAACAATCAAAAGAGTCAGAGCCTGCATTGGGTAATCAAATAGGCCCATATCCTTCATCAGACAATCAAAGGAGTCCATAGCCATCATCAGGCAATCAAAGAGGCCCATAGCCTTCATCGAACAATCAAAGGAGTCACAACCTTCATCAGACACACAAAGGGGCCCATAGCCTTCATCGAACAATCAAACGAGTCACAGGATTCATTGGGCAAAGGGGTCTATAGCACAAAAAAGGTCATTACCAGGGGTAGGCAACCCGGAAGCTTTTGGAATCTACTTTAGAAATACTGAGCCTTCTAAAGATCTATCATATAAATATATGTGTGTGTGCGTGAATGTGTGTTTGTGTACTTTTAAGAGGGGGGAAGGGGGATTATGAACGTTACAAATAAAAGATCGCGTTCCTATCTCATGCAGTTCAGGAATATATTTTAGTAACCAGCTCGATAGTATTCATTGGGAAAGCGGAAAAAGTACCTTTGATCCCGGGTACACCGCAATTTTAAAGGCGGGCGAAAGAGGTCTACTCTGAAATTTTTCCCTGCAGTCCCCTAAAGATCTACCAAATCTTCCACTGGGATCTACCGGTAGTCAGGATCGCCTAGTTGCCAACACCTGTTCCATACAGTAATGTTCAATGTTGGTGTCACTGGATTGTCTACCCTGCTTTGCAGCGGTGGTCCAACAATGACTAAACTTAGAGTTTAAAAATGAAGGTTTTCAAAGGTATCAATCTTCGCTCAAAGATTACTCTTTGCAGATTTATAAATAGAAGAAAGATGTTTCTATTTCAGGCAGCCTCACAGGAATTTTATGAAAGCAAGCTTAACAACTGAGATCGTCTAAACTGCCATGAACCTTCTATCTTCCTGCCCTTTCTGTGATGAAAAGGAAATTTGCTCGTATTTTCTGAGCCCCAACTGAAATGAATCAGTAAAATATTACTTTATTAGCTCTGTATGGTTATGTATTTAAAATAATTGAGTCATTAGGTGCAATTCACTCAAAAGTGATTAAATCAACTATCAGTTTGTCTTTACAGATAACGAGTTTAATAATCAATTAAATTTAACAAAGTTAAAACAGAGTTGTTTATGAAAAAAATACAGCACTGATGTAGTGACTTTAAAGTGAATATCGTTAAAAAAATGTTATTTTGCTGGGTGTGACTGTAATACTTAACCAGCCAGGTGTTGACGATAATTTGTTGCTGGTGTTGGGGTCCATCACTGTTGGTTCCCAAGGGTGTTGTTGACTGTTCCGTCAATCGTCAAACTCTGTGGCAGTAGCACATCCCGGGCGGTAATGATGGTAGTAACCCCGCCAATTGTCAAGGCAAACGTCTTCAATACCCGACTGATGTAGATGTCTAGCGTAGGCTACTGGCAATATGAACCACAGACGTGCCATAAACTGAGAGAAACAAAAGTTTCTTCTAAATATAGGGTCACCTGACAAGAGAATCAGACGCCCTCCGGTTCCATTCCACCATTACAGCTTCCTCAGAAGTTTTACCCTCCCTGGGCATTAATGTAAAACCCAGTGGGTCGGTTGAAAGTGAGTTTGAACAGCGGAAAACGACAATTGCATTATTTATACATGTTGGAATATGTACACGTAAACTTATTAAAAGGTTAATATAATAAATATGTACACCATGAGGCCATCATTATCCACGCCCTGCTTCGCATGGAGCCTTGGGCGACCTCTGCTTTTGGGTTCCTTATGAAGAAACCCGCACGAATAAAAATACAGGACTCGCGCGTGGTGATTCATGCACCCAATCATTTTTATATGCTGAAGTTGCCAGCCTTGTATTAGCCTGTACATCCACAATCTATTTACACAAGTCAAATGCGAAAAAAAATGATAAAATGTACATATTACAACTTACCCCGATTATCGGTAATGAATTTACAGCCTTCTTGCAAAGGAAAACTTCCGAGTAGTGTCGGACCACTAGTTTTAAGAGGCCGTCTTACAGATGATCGATGCATTACTTTAAATACTGTATAATCCCAATAATCTTCTGTATGTAGGTTCCTAGGACTCCAGTTTCCAGTACTTTAGTCGAATTTTCTTTCTGTCTAACACCAGAAGATGATCTAATACGTGGTCCTGTCCTTATGTTGGAATGCTGTTTCTATACTTTATCCTGGCTGTCTGAAATGCCTTTGATAAGGTTGATAAAGTTGGATTTTTATTCCCGTTAATGATATCCACCAAAAGATAGATATAAGTGGATGGAAGCAGACATCATCATCATCATCAGTTGATAAGATCTCTATGGTGTTGTTTGCTCCACTGTAGTGTATGGAATGTCAACTTGACCTACGCAGTGGTGTGTAGACATGGATTGAGTGTATAATGTGCGAATGATGATAAAGGTTCGTGGTGTTGACAAAAAATGTTCTTTTCTCACACTCATGTATGGCTGGAAGTCATCGACACCAACGACTGTGTACCTTTTCTAAAGTTTAATTGGACGTACACACTTGACAGCACAGATAGTGACAAATCACAGGTTGCCATAATACATCATAGTGCAATGGATAAATGGTCTTGCAATGTTACATGGGCACTCATGTAGAATAAGTGTATAATGGACTGTCAGTAGCCAAGCACTCAGTATCGCCCATACATATATCATCTGACTTCACTGACTGAGCACGTCAGCTTATAAACAATATTTCAGATGGCTTCTAAACCTAATCTCGTCTAGCGACGATTCTTCAACATAATGTTCAGCACATATTTTTCCATATAATAATATTGAACCGCTAGCAATGGGTTCTCATGTGTAGCCGTGATCTCTGGACTGATCAAGCGATAATACGGGCATCCCTTTTCTCTTCTTGAAAGTCGCTACATGTTTTGGTTCCAAGATGGCTTCACTCGTGAGCTGTCACTCACGTTTGGATACAGATAATGAATCTGTCCTAAAGTTAGTCATTCATAAAACATTTCATTGCTCTGTAGATTTGATCATGAACAATTGACTGCAATCTACAGGATATAGTGCTGCTAGGAATCGAAGTCGTTTTCATCGAGTCAAATATATTCTCTTAGACATTCAAATCGTAACTATCGAAAATGGTGGCTTCGATCGAGAGTTCATAAGAGTATCTTTGATTACCTTGGTATAGGAAATATGAAACTGCCATTCCTTGGCAATACGACTAAACACTGGGGTAAAGCATACACGATAGGTTTAGACGACTATCACCTTCCCCACAAATACTGAGATCACTTTTTCCCCGGCGACAGGCCGACATGGAAAAACACAGTCCCTATCAGGACGAAGCCAAATCACACCACTCTCTAGCGACACATCCGCCGAATAGCCTTCGACCTCTCTAGAGACAACAGAACATATAGTTCGACTTAGATATGTAAAGATATACAGATATAAGACAGACTCGTCCTACTCAGACAAACAATACACATAAATTCAGGCCATAGATATTCTGAAGCAAGAACAATCTATTATTACCCAAACAACGAATAAATCGCAGTAAAATGGATTTATCCGCGGAGTTTGATCGAAAGAGCCGACACAACTTTCAAGGGAAGTAACACAATAATGACTTTCCCTTAAGCACTATTTTGCTTTCAAAATATTTGCGAAGATAACAAGAATACCAATGTATAATATTGTAAGATATCAAAGACTGCACGTAACAGCCTTCTTGCATATAAGAAAATGCAGTGAAGTAGTCTTAAAATGTTGCAGATTATAAGCGGCATTTTCGCCCACACACCCATGTGGTTTTGTTGGAAAAAAGCTACAGTCAGAAGTTGTTTATTTTAGCACTTCCTTGCCACTCCAAAGACGAATTAGTGTCTGATATCGGTAGGGGTCTTTTTTCCGCCGCACTCGTCGTCTGTAGAACATTTATCATGACACACATGATATTTTCTTTACAAACTCATCTGCTTGCCTTTCATGACCATATCAGGTCTTAATACTGCCGTATTATTTATCATGTCATGTTTGCGAGTTGCACCTTATCATGCGGCAACCTGGTTCCGTGCATCATCCAAGACAAGAAGTCGGAGTTAATAATAGAAGTGTCGCTCAGTGTAGACTCTTTTACTCCACCTGGAGCTAGCGATATGCAAAAAAATCAAGTTGACAAGTCCACTCCTTTGCTACGCGTCGCCTATAACAAAGGAGAAAATAACCAGGAGAGAGCGGTGAGTGAGAGGTGGACAAGATGTGATAAGATAACCTTGGTCGATGGGAGTGAAAAAATGCGATAAGGAGCGGGCGATTAAAAAAAAAAGAAAAAGAAGGTGACAAGAGCAAGTTAAAGGACGTCACAGAAAAATGTAACGATTGAAAATTTGACTTGTCACAGTTGGGAGCCGCGGTAGCATAGTGGTCTATGGTTCGATCCCCAGATGAGGTGGGATTTTTTTTAAGGCCGCAAACGGCTCCTGGGTCGACCGATCCCCAACTGTGTACCAGAGGAACTCTGGGGTGGTTAAGGCGTGATGCTGACCACATCACCCCTATTGTGCCGATGGTCAAGAAAAAATGGGCCCAACACCATATTCCGAATATGCCTCAATGGGCGTGTAACTGGATCCTTTACCTTTACAGTTGGGTATATGTGATGAAGAATAATACATGGCCAGATGTAATTATTTCCGGCAACTTATCTATAACTGAGATTGACATGCACCGTGAATCATGGCACAAGACCACCTTGCCACTGTAATTACGTATGTTTATATTATGAAATAGTGTTAATATTTAACAATTATAATAACTATTTGTTGAAGGGACAGACAGCGATATCAAAATAAGAATACAAAAAGCAAGAGGAGCTTTCATTGCATTGGGAAATATATGGAGATCAAGAGAAATAGGATCCAACACGAAAATAAGAATCTTCAACTCAAATGTGAAGTCAGTCCTATTGTATGGCTCGGAGACATGGAGAACAACAAAGACAACAACCAAAAAGCTACAGACTTTCATAAATGGGTGCTTGCGTAGAATAGAGGGATTAAAATGGTATGACAAGGTTACCAATGTGGAACTGATGACAAGAACTGGACAAGTGCCAGTGGAACAAGAGATGAGAAGAAGACGATGGCGATGGATAGGACACACACTGAGGAAACCTGTTGATAGCATTACAAGGCAGTCCTTGTTCTGGAACCCCCAGGGCAAGAGAGGCAGAGGAAGACCAAGAAGTACATGGAGAAGAGAGTTGGAATCAGAGGTGAAAATGATGAGGAGAACATGGAAAGAACTTGAGATGATGGCACGTGACAGGAGGACTTGGCATGTGTTTGTTGAAGGCCTATGCTCCTTTGGGAGTGGAGGGTTATGAATGAATAATAACTATATTAAAACTTTTCTTTCTTTTTTGTTCGAGCGGCAGAGTGGTTAGATTAGTTCCTTCTTGAGACAAAATTACCGGCTTCGAAACCTGGTCATGTGACGCCCAAGCCTACGTAGCTGTAAATGGGTACCTACCTCTGCATGTGAGTTCTGGAAGGCTAAGGCAGCGAGGAAGGGAACAGGTCACCTCAACTCACATGGTCGTGATTTAGTATAGTAAACACTTTACTCCCATACGGCAGTATGTTTGCCTTTACATTCTTTTAAACTCCTTTATTTTTGTTAAATAAAATTTTGCTTCGTTTTGGCGAGGCACGTCCTGTTCAACCTAATTTGACATATTAGAAAACATGTCCATATAGTAAAGATCTTTTGATTTGATTATATTATTATCAGTTAAACTCTTTTTTTTTTTTTAAACAAAGTGTTGCCTCGTTTTGGCGAGGCGCGTCCCGTTCAACCTAGTCGGTTATATTAGGGCGCATGTCCTTTAGGTCTAAGATTTATCAGTTAAACTCCCTCTCACCGGAACTGAGGTATGACGAGAACCTAGCCAGAACTAGCTGGTTCACTCATGTTACAAGATGGCCACTCAGTTATTTCTCTGAACAGTTTTTTTTTCTTCTGTAAATCCCTTTAAAACCGGCTCTCGTGAGAAAAGAATTTAAGCTTCTTTCATAGGACGGCTGAATATAAACTTGGCCCATTTCATCTGAACTTTAAGCAAATACATAATATAAGATAATTGCTTCCCTTTCATTGTTATCTCCCTTGCACCCTAAATATAGTTGCAATGTGATAATTGCATGCAAATGTAGGGATTGTTGTATAAATATGTACGATGTCTTATTATTTCAACAAAAAAGTTTGGAAAATTTATTTGAAAAGCTAACTATATACGAGGGCTGTCCGGAAAAGAACCGTCCATAATGAATATTAGAAAAACCGTTTGCGCGACATCGATGTAACTTGGCAGCCAAATAGAGTGGCCTGTTATGCACATACGTGTGCAATGTTGACGTTGCTGCACCAGTCTGTGCGACCGTTAAAAGCCGTTTAGTGAGCACATGCACTGTGTGGTCGTCGCATTCAAAAGAGCTGAACAAGTAGAGCAAAGAATCTGCATCAAATTTTGCGTCAAGCTTCAACATTCCTCCACGGAAACTATTATGATGATTCAGAAGGCTTTTGGAGACGATGCAATGAGTGCTACACAAATAAAGGTGTGGCACAAACGCGTCAAAGATGGTCGAGAATCTGTTGAATGTGATCCAATTTCTGGAAGGCCTGCAACAAGCAGAACACCGGAAAATGTTGAACGTGTACGGGCTGCAATCAACAAAGATCGGCGACTGACAATGCGAGAACTAGAAAAAGATCTGGGAATTCCAAAAACTATTGTATCCGAGATTCTGACCCAGGATCTGAGTATGAGACGTGTCGTGGCAAAATTCATTCCGCGGATTCTGCTACCACAGCAAAATTCTGTAAAAAAGCGAAAAGGAAAATGCTGAGGATGAGAATGAGGATGACGGTGATGATTCTGTACAAGAACATCAAGCTTCGAAAGAAGTCATGTAGGGCAGACAATGAACAGACAGACAGACAATGGAGCCACCACTGCAACCTTCTTTAGGAAGCCTGCACCAAACAGTCACATGATCTTCACCAAACAGTCACATGATCTTCACCAAACAGTCACATGAT
The DNA here is from genome assembly GCA_024509875.1 of Oreohelix idahoensis. Taxonomy (NCBI): domain Eukaryota; kingdom Metazoa; phylum Mollusca; class Gastropoda; order Stylommatophora; family Oreohelicidae; genus Oreohelix; species Oreohelix idahoensis. Next base: position 206,882 of record JAMPIV010016202.1, on the reverse strand, counting down.
CCTGTAGCGGTGGTGTCTTTAGGAAGCCTGCACCAAACAGTCACGTGATCTTGTAGAGGTGGTGTCTTTAGGAAGCCTGCACCAAAGTCCATGATCTTCACCAAACAGTCAAATGATCTTGTAGCGGTGGTGTCTTTAGGAAGCCTACACCAAACAGTCACATGATCTTGTAGAGGTGGTGTCTTTAGGAAGCCTGCACCAAAGTCCATGATCTTCACCAAACAGTTAAATGACCTTGTAGCGGTGGTGTCTTTAGGAAGCCTGCACCAAAGTCACATGATCTTGTAGCGGTGGTGTCTTTAGGAAGCCTGCACCAAAGTCACATGATCTTCACCAAACAGTCACATGATCTTCACCAAACAGTCACATAATCTTGTAGCGGTGGTGTCTTTAGGAAGCCTGCACCAAACAGTCACATGATCTTGTAGCGGTGGTGTCTTTAGGAAGCCTGCACCAAACAGTCACATGATCTTGTAGCGGTGGTGTCTTTAGGAATCCTGCACCAAAGTCACATGATCTTGTAGCGGTGGTGTCTTTAGGAAGCCTGCACCAAAGTCACATGATCTTCACCAGACAGTCACATGATCTTGTAGCTGTAATGTCTGTTGTATTCTGTTTTACAAGATAAGATTACCGGTCTCATATACAACTTTATATTAGTTGCCCTGTACGACATGCATGAGAGGGCAGTAATCCTATTCTTTATTTGTCTCTTCAGGGACCACCGGGGACTACACGGGGCCATTGAACAGAATGCTAAAGATTCAGCTGATGACACTCAAGTAACACTCTGTCGATTGAACCATTTCAACTATATACTACTGGACAAAAGTTAAGGGCCGCCATTCAGTTTAGACAAGGTTTATATAATTCTTCGTGAGCAGGGTCGATTTTCCAAATGTCCGGTAGCTTGAAATCTCTCAAGACGTCTATGAATGGTAGAGTGGGACACTGCTAAACGTCTTGCAACATGACGAACAGATTGACCATCCTGAATCCATGCCATGGCTCGACCACGGTCTACAGTGCTGAGATTTCTCCTTGGTGGCATGGCTAATGCAGTGATCATTTTGACCACTTGTCATACTGATTTATTGCATACCAACGGTGAACACTCTTTACCGATGATCATTTTTCACGTGCATTCAAATTCAACTCACTTTTTCACCTTTTGAACTAGTGGGGCGTGTTGCAAAAACCACGAGTTTTTGCAACAACAATGGCAATTTTCACGTGCGGGTTAAAGTGACCCAGTTTTTGGACATTAAAAAAAAATTAAACTAGTGCACACAGAAATGTATACACATTTCTCTGAGCTCAGTTTTAATGACATTTTAACTTGTCTTTACAGTTTGCCAATCAATTATATAAACCTTGTCTAAACTGAATGGTGGCCCTTAACTTTTGTCCAGTAGTATATTTCGTCGCTATATATTCTACTCACCGAATTCCGAATGCTTCACGTTATCATGGTGTTTTGTTTCAGTCTTATCATATTTTGAAGGCTGTCTTAACACTCATGTCCTTCGCCATTTTCTGAGGGAGACTGAGCACCTATGAGTTTGCCCGGAGTGCAATGACGTCAATTCTGATCAACGATCAACAACGATGGTTATCTTTGTCAAACAGTTCATTGTACGGATTGAACAAAAATACAATGATATGCCGGTAACTTCACGTCACGTGGACACGGATACACACGCGCACACGTAGAGTGCGGTTATCGAAATATTTTCATGAGTGACTCAAAAACAAAAACCGAATACAAAAAATTAGTTCCGCTTCCGCATTACGCCACTTCCACCGTGGTTCCCATGCAAATATGTTTCCTGGTAGGCGGATGAGATACCTGAATTTTAGTTCAAGTTCAAGTTAAAAAATCTGGTTTACGTACAGATAGCTAAAAAAAGTACCTCAGGTAGCGTAATAACATCTGTCGGGAGGAAGTTACCGACCAGGAGAACGGACATACAATCCCAGAATGCCAGGTATGAAGAGCCATAGAGTGCCACCAAGAAGGAGGTAGACAGTTGGGGGAAGACCGATGGAGGTTCTCAGATTTTAGAGACAAACAATTTTTATTTAAATGACACAAGAAAAAACAACTATTACATAAATAACAAGAGCAATAAATATCTTCTTTTTTTCATCTTTCAACTCCCAAAGGAGCATATGACTTCCACAGACGTATTCCAAATCTTCCAGTCCTGTGCTATCAGCTGACGGCTTTTCTGTATCTTCATCAACCTCTGCATGTATGTCTCCAGTTCTCTTTTCCATATGTTCTTTGGTCTTCTTCTACCAATCTTACCATGGGGATTCCAGAATTGGGTTCCAGGGATTGTCCGGTAATGCTATCATCAGGTGTGCTATCCATATTCAGCGTCTTCTTCTCATTTCATGTTTCACTTCCGCTTGTCTAGTTCTTGTCATTAGTTCTGCAATAAAATATATGTATGACAAATTGCATGAGACTAACGTCTCAACAATATAAACTTCTTCTGGACTTGTTAAATATAAAATATTAAAAACTAGCAACCAAACACGAAGATCATCTTTACTTCTTTATTTCTTTGTTTTACCTGCAGCATACATATGTATTTCTTCTTCTTCTTCGTACACTATCAAACGTGCACTTGAATGTTTTCAAGGAAAGCAATGGCCAGTTTGAGGCTATTGGAATCTCCGTAGAGCTTTTCCATGAATGGTACAGGTGTCGGCCTGTTACCAACAGATTACTGGTGGCAATGTATGAAGTTATTATAATATTTATTTGTCTGAGGGAAAGTATTTGTTTTTAGAATCAAAATGCTTTCCTGGTCAAAGATATATCACCCATGATTGATTGATACTTTTGTTATATGGGTTATCTCCCCTGGATATCGAATTTGGCGTATGAATCTAGATTTCTTTAGTCTGTTCCTTGTTGGGCCAGAAACAGATTGTTCTTGCTTAGGTTTATGCAGGAATGTTTATGGTCCGAGTCTATGTTTACTCCGTGTCTATTTCAGACGATTCGGTCTTATATCGTGATATCTTTGTATGTCTATGTGGGACTATTTTTCCTTGTACTGAACTATGGGGTCAGGCAGTTTCTGCGCATGCGAATAGGAAAAGGGTCTTCCGTGATGATGAAGCCTGGTGAATGCCATGTCGGAGACCAGTCCGAAGTTTGTTGATCGCTGTGATCTATTATGGGGAAGAAGATAGTTTCTGATATGATTATTAAGTCTATGAGTTCCCCAGTGTTTATTCTGTAACGCCAGGAGAGGGCGTATGTGTTCTGCTAGTGTATTTCCCATGCCCAGGTAAAAGAACTTTTTTGCTGAACTTTTCCTTGCTAGGCTTAGATGGGCAGACGTCTACATGATGATTATCTATATCAATATGTCGGGATGACATGTTACCTAGCAGCACTGAATATGATTGTATGCAGCAGTTATGATGAAAGAATATGCTGATTCTTGTAGAAACATTTGTGTTCATGAACAAATCCTTTATTGAAGCTTTACTATGCATTTGTATAGTGAGTAATGCTCACTGGAACCAGAAGCCATTTTGGATCCTATTTTTTGTCGATCATCGATCAGAGAACAGGGATGCCCCTTATTATCAGGTGATGATTAAGAGATCACAGTTATAAAGAAAACCCAATACTGGTGGGTTAACATTGTCTTCAGAAATATTTGCTGAACTTTACCTAAAGGAATCTTCGCTAGAAAAGAGGTTCTGTCTAGGAGTCATGCTTGAACATTATTTATTAACTGACATGCTCGGTCAGTAAGGTCTGATGATTATATTTATAAACAGTGGAAATCTAAGTGCTTGTCTACGGATGTTCCATTGTAATGTTCTTCAACATGAATGCCAACTTAAGATTGTAGACCATTGATCAACAGTATGATGATATGTGTCGACCTGTTTTCCTGTAACTATACTCGTACTGTCCAAGTGTGTGCGTCCAATTAAACAGTATGAAACGACCACAGTAGTTCCAGCCATCCTTGACTTCTACATGTGATTGGAGTGAGTGTCCTGTGTACCTGTAGAACTGTCATCCATTCGCGTCTTCATTATTGATGTTTACACTCACTCATTCCATCAGAATATACGCATCTAACAGTACACCTTGTCAGGGCCCCAACAGTCGGTAACCTGACCCATTTAAAGAACATTGTGACTGGACGAGCAATATCACAAAAATAAGCATCTATCACGGCCATATGCGCTTTTTCTTTTCCGCATGTTGGGCAACTTTGAAGCAGATGTTCAGCAGTTATATTATCAGTGCCACAGTTACACTGATGTTCCTATCTTTAGCTTGTTGAATAGATGGTATCTCAATGTGTTGTGGCCAGTGCGGAGTCTGAAGATTACCACTTGTTCTCTTCTGTTGAATTTATTTTTATTACTCACTGTTCACAGGCTTCGTGTATCCCTCTGTATGTGTTTCTATGTTCATACATATGCTACCATAAAAACCTACCAGTTATTGTGCAGTTCTGTTCCTGTATAATTTACTAGGCACAGTATTATGGTCTTTGCCTTTTGTTATCTGGCTATACTGGTGGATAGGGAAGTTGAAGAAGTGATTGCGTCTATAATTTGTCTAGGTCGTTTGTGGGTTCAATATTCCACAGTTGTATGGAATGTTCATGAAAATGACAGCTGTCCATGAAGTCCTATTTTTGTAGTGCTGAGCTGGCAGTGTAGTTAGTCACGATTTACCCCTGTAGCGACACGATGCCTCTGTTTGGATGGTCATGGTTTTGATTCCAAGGTAAGCGTGTCATTTAGTTTTCTGTTATCTAGTTTTCGACTTCTCTATTTCTTACAAGTGACTGCAACATACCCATTTGTATTTTTTACACACTACTAAAGGAAATGAAGCATGGATTTAAAAAAAAAAATTTTTTTAATCATTTTGGGGTCATCCACATCTGACATCACGAGAATTGCCATTTTTAACTCCCCTTTGTCACATTTCGTCACAAAACTAAAGACCCCCCCCTTTTATGTGACGTCACGAAACTCTTAACTGCCCCCACCCCCCTTTAATTTTTTTCTCTGTACATTTTTGTTGATAATACTGAAGAGAAACAACGTAATCGAGTGTAAACTGGTAAACTAATCATCAGCGTCATCATTGTCACGTGACCGATAATTTATTTTGCCATTTCGTTCCATATGTTATTAACTCTTTAATGTTCTGTTTTCCTAGACATTTGTATTCTTCTTTTCTTTCATTTTTTCACCTTTTCAAACCGCACCCGCGTTTGGTTACGTTTGGCTGGCTTTCAGAGTAGAAATTCCCACTGGACCAGCAGACGGTCATATAACGTAATGTTATCTAACGCACCTCTGGTCCGAACAGGGGAAATTTCTCTGGTCGCTCTAGTCTTTGATCACGAGCGGCTGGTACCCTTTGAGGCCTGGGTAACCGTTTCATCCTCGAAACAAGGGGGAGATAACAATCGCGGTCAGTCTCTGGGTTTTTGCCCCTTAGAACGCATTAGTAATCATAATATTATGTCTATCGGGGGGAATCTTCTCGCGGTTGTTGTCTTTGATGCAGTCTCTAGAGAAACTTTTGTCTTACTCTCCAGATTACGTCTTTCGCCGAACATCTGTAGAAATATGCAGGCCAGGTGTCCGGGGGGAGCGTCCTTGTAATCTATAAGAGTAGACGGGTTTAATAAGCCAACACACTCGTGAATAGTCCTGGCCCGTAGATGACCATATGAGACTTAGGCAGAGATAGCACGGCAGTACAAGAATGTGTTTCCCTATGTTCTAGTCATTTTTCGGGGTGAGTTGACATATCTTATTATAATATGATATATTCATGTTAGCTTTTACATATATCTGTTAGGAAAGTGAATTCATTTATGAGGACTTCTCCTAGTAATTTTATTCAGTGATAAGGTAGCGCTGTCTACGGCCTTAGTTGAGTGGTGTTTACGCTGTTTTGGTTTATAATGGGTTAAATGATAGACTTACAATAACAGACACTCACTAGGCGTAGAATCAGTCCACAGATGCTTATCATGGGTTAAGAATAGGCTAATTAACTGTCATTTCTGTAAGATAATGTCAGGTGTGGATTGTTCACTTAAAACTGAATAGTGAGATGCAGGCAATAACTCTGAATTATAGGAGATAGTCACTGATTCCTTTTTGATAGATATTTTTAGTGGAAAGGAAGAATCATTTTATGCTTACTTGTGTGGCTAGGCACTAGTCTATAACTTTCACAGAAAGCAGTCACCAGGCATAAATATAATTATATCTTATGATTCAGCCACAACTGTATTATTATAGCAAGAACATTGCATTTTCTATGTACTCAATTTGTGGAATGTTAATATATTTCCCAAAGGGGACATATGATTTATTTGTGTAATGTCACATGCTGTAATCTGTTTATGTAAATTCATTTAATGTTGTAAGATGAATAAGCATATTCATTTAACTGTAACTACAAGGTTAGGTTTCCTGTATGTTGAGATTGGGAGAAGAGGAGTAGATTTTGCTGTCAGAACATTTAATGACAGGTACATGGGTGTACAAAAGATATTAAGCCTATGCGGGCACATGCTATAATTGATAGAATGGAAGGTTATAAAGCATTAGATTGATTTTGTCGTTGCTTGAGGTAAAGGGTGTCTATTTTGGGTTTCAGTTTCAGGGAGACCGAATCGCTAGAGCCGACTCCAGTCAGGCGAAGAACGACATGTCCTCTTCGACCTAGAGGGTTTCTGAATACCGCTAGCGTCACGAGTAGTCAAACCCCGTTCCTGAACCTAAACCCTTTTGTCAACGCCAAGTTACGCTCACGCAGTGCAACGAGCCAAAGCTAAATCTGGAAATCATCAAATGCAGTAGTAGTTCTCTACTCGCCTATTGGATTACCAGTCAGAGCATTGCCGCTTCCAGAATATCAAAACCGCCCAGCATGCCTATAGCAGAATTCCATATCACCCGCCTTTGTGTGCCTAAACGGGGCAGTCAGTCAAACCACAGTCAAACCAGCCCAAACCGGATTTAAAGCCAAGCAAGCAATAGCGCCGGATAAGAGCGCCTGGGACTCCTTGTCCTCAAGTAACTTCGTCTGGTGTATTTCTGGGTTTATGTAGAACTTAGCACTTAGGAGCGGCCAGGGAAGATAAACAGCGTCTTCCAGCCTAACTCGCGCAATGAGGGGTATCCCAAGTCAGCACCAACAAGAAAGTTTTTTACAGGTCAAGTCCATCACCCATGGAGTATATTTTTACGTAAAGACACTTTCTGTAGCTAACTTCTGGTCCCACGAAAGCGGACAGGCTGACACGCAGTTTATTCATGTGAAAAAACGGAGGTAAAGAACGAAAAAAACACTTACTGGAGCTATTTCATCTGGTCCCGAAAGCGGACGGACTGACACTCGATTTATTCATCTCTCCGTGTTCTACAGGTTTTATGAGTGTTGGTGGTGTGTGCGTTTGTGGGTGTGTATTTACATTATTGATGGTTATTGATGGCTATTGATGATTATTTGATTATTGATGTAATTTATGCTGTGTATGATGATATGCATTAATTCCATGCTTTTCTTCTTTAATAAAGTTTACACATTTATTAATTCACTGTTCCCGACCCTTCCATCCATAATTAAACTTGTTTTAGCTCTTTACTATAATCTCTATGTTTGATAAGAGAAAAGAGTGAGAGCAGGAGGTGCTTAGACAGTAACAGTGAGTTGAGGCTTGGAGAGAGAGAGAGAGAGATCACTTTGATAAATCTTCTTCCAGGTTGTCTCAAGTCTATCTCCTATTTACACCTTTCTGTGTGTGTAATCTATAACTCTGTCAGTCCACTATCCCTTGTCGATTTCACTACTATTGTCCAACTCGACAAATACTCTACACTTTACTCAACCACGACAATCATCAATATTTTAAGTTCCCCAAAGACCAAATGCTTTATACCAGGTTGTCCTGTCCTGCGCCATCAGCTCAAGGTCGTTCCATGTCGCCTTCATCCCTCTTATGTGTGTATTCAGTTGTCTTCTCCGTGTGTTCCTTGGTCGTCTTATACCTCTCTTACCCTGGAGATTCCAGAACACGCACTGCCAGGTAACGCTTTCAGCAGGTTTTCTCAATGTGTGTCCTATCCATCTCCATCGTCTTCTTCTCATGTATTATTCTTCGGGCACTTGTCTGGTTCTTGTCATCAGTTCCACATTTGTGATCTTGTCATACCACTACAATCCTTCTTTTTTAGGCAAGCACCCATTGATGAGAGCGCCTGTGGTTAGAAACGCAGGCTTCTCGAGTGGAAAAAACGATGGCGTCATATTGCAGTCTATCCAGCTGTAAATGGATACCTAACTCTGCTCTTGAGTTAGGAAAGGCAACGGCAGCGAGAAAGGGAAGTGATTGTCCCACCTCTCGAAGCTCAGCCTAGTATTGGGAAGTCTCTAATACTTCATTTCCCTGCGACAGTATCTGCTATGAAACTACTTATTTTTTTTAAAAATCCATTTATGAAAGTCTGAAGCTTGTTGATTGTTGTTTTTGTTGTTCTCCATGTTTCAGAGCCATACAATAGGACTGACATGACATTTGAGTTGAAGATTCTTATTTTTATGTTGGACTTGATTTCTTGTGATCTCCATTTATGTCCCAATACAAAGGAAGCTCCTCTATCCTTCTGTGTTCCTATTTTGATATCATTGTATGTTCCTCTAACTGTCTATATTACAGCCAAGTTATATGAGCGATTCTACAACTTCTACTAATGTTTCTTCAAGTACCGTTTTGTTATCGTTTCCTGCATTTGTTCTCATCATCTTTGTTTTCTCCCTGTGTATTTTCAGGCCAACTAGCTGTGACCTCTCATCAAGTATTTGCATTTTGTCTTGCATCTGATTACGGTTATATACAGTTAGTTGGCAAAATTGCTAACTATGCGTTAGTTATTGCAGATAAAATAATGTGTGAAGTAAAATTGTGATTTATTCATCAGGCTTTTACGAAGATATTTCCTTTCATGTGCTGCGTCCCAGCACGAGACAGGGCCCACCCTTTGCCGTACTCAACTAAATGCATTTTGTCCATCCCCACACCACAATCATACGCACGCACACAAGCACACACACACACACACACGCACGCACGCATGCACGCACGCACACACACAGATGTATACTTTTTCAACTGTTCATTCAACTTGCTAAACGGTTGTGTCTTTGATCTCATCAGCTCTTGCCGCCATGGTGGTAACTTGTTACTGGTTTTTTTAAATCTAATGTTATACAGAACAGTTTATCTAATATGCATATTTTTTTGTGTATCACATTATTTTTAGAAACAAAAATGTAATTGAAAATAAATTTAAACCAGTTAAAGTTTATAACAATTATCCCTTATTTCAGCTGAGATTATAATAATAATATAAGTCGTAAAAGATGGAGTTCTTAACTATTGCGGATAAAAATTGACTGTTGGGGATAAAAGTTAACTATTGCGGTTAAAAGGTTAACTACTGCGGATAAAAGTAGGAAGATCAATTATGACTCATATGTTTTCGTTTCCAAACCACCACCCCTCCTTCCCTTTCGTCACACAACATCACACAATTTTGGCTCCTCCTTTCTCCCCCTCTTTCCTCTCCCCTTTCTCACTGCGTGACGTCATACGTGGAAGTCCCTATTTTTTCTACAGCTGTGTCTGTGGCATGCCGTTATAAATATTTCAGTCGTGTTTGTTCTCTTTCATGATAAAAAGCATATCCTATCCGCCATTTAGACTCAGCATGCTCCCAGTTTTCGCCTTCAAGAATGTTCCTATTCCTGCATGTCTAATCAGATATTCAAAATATTCAGCCTTTTATTTCTATTCTCCACATAAAGTTTCTTTTCACATCCTATAATTTTCAAGACAGTATTGTTGGGTAGCTTTTGTGTCCGCTACGCGTTGAAGAATTCTCATTACTTCGGCATTGTGAAGTCTTCCATTCGTGTTATTGTAAGTTCTATTGTTGTTTAATTTATTACCCAGGATTATGACGTAAGCAACGAAGAAAACACTTCTAATTATCCCCCTTCGTGTGTGCACATAAATGATGAAATCATGCGCGGAAAGAAAAAAATCATAAATAATTTCCACGTTTCAAATGACAATCCCGGCATTTTAAAATAAAAAATAAAAAATAGTATCCCGAAACAGACACTAGGGTAAACAGATGTAATTTATGTTCAAGTTATTGGTCAATATTTAAAAATGAAAAATGTTATTTTAATAACGAAAAAGAGTTCCTAATTCACGTTCCAAATCACGTTTCTCGTCCAACTTAAACAAGTCTGCAGGAACGAAGTTTTATTTCATTATTTATAGAATGTTTAATTTAATCATCCAGTGTTTTGAAACACGCACGAGGGATTTCCTGTTTCAATTTAATTTCAGGTGATGTCAGCACGTATTTCAAGAAGCAGACTTGGAAGATTTACATTCTCGCATGTGGAGATGAAAGCTAACAATACAACTTCTGTGAAAGAAGGGTGACGTCACAGAAATTAAAGAATTGATTATAGTTTATGGACGCAATAATTAAACAAATATTTAACTATTAAAAAAAAATGTTTATGAAAGCAGACGGACAGCCCGTGGTGATATATCAGAAGGTGGAACACTGCAAACGCTTCATATTTTTTTTAAAATGAAAACAAAATTTAATAATAAGAAACAAAGTGAAGAAAAGGGGGAAAATTATAACTGTTTTGAGAATACAGATGTTAAAAAAAGTGAAAAGTTAATAAAACCGTATTCTTCTTCAAGTACCATGCCTGGTGACGTAGGTGATCATGTGTCTCCACAACTTCCTGCCTCCAGTTCTACTTAACAATTCTGTTGTTAACTTCTTTCCATGCCATGATATAGAATTATCCAGTATTTTATCTCTTTGTCTTCCTCTATCTCTTCTTTCCTTAACATTTTCCTGTATGAGAAGAAAGTGGATTGCTTCTTTCTGACATGAATCATAAGTTTCCTTTGCGCATTGGCCTCTTTCAGGACATCTTCATTACTCTTTTTGGCTGTCCATGGTATTTTTAACATTCTTCTTCAAAACAACATCTTTCCTGCCTCTTGTGTTTTTTTTTTACTTGTTTACTATTTGACCATGACTCACTCCCGTACTTTTTATTTTTTAACAAAGTTTTGCCTCGTTTTGGCGAGGCGCGTCCCGTTCAACCTAGTCGGTTATATTAGGGCGCATGTCCAAATATAAAAGGCCCTTAGGTCTGAGATTGTTGTCAGGATTGGTTCTATATAACATTGAAGAACTCTGCTTCTTGTTTCCATTGACAAAGAATTGTTGCATACAATTCTGTTATTTTATAGAATGTTGTTTTTGCCGGAGATGCGTCTTCTATCCGATGTAAGTAACGTGCCCGGGTATTTGAATATATTGACCTGTTTTATAAACTCCGCCTAGGCCGGTCCCAAGCTCGGCTGAAAAAGGAGGAGGGCGGACTGCATGTAGGCCATAAGGAGGCAGCCGCTCAACCATGCAAAGGCACAACAAGCCAATCACCTGTTTGCTTTAAAACATGATTACGCGAACTACAAGAGAGAAAACCGGACTGATTCTAAAGGCGACGAACTGGAACGGACTACGGTCTACGACTTATGGAACGTGGAACACAAGAAGTATAAATGGGAAAGAAGAGGAGCTGGTGGAAGAGATGAGGAAAGCAAAATTAGAAATCCTGGCTATAACGGAAACAAAGAAAAAGGGACAAGGAGTCATGGATCTCGATGGTGTACCCACATCTGAAAGAGCTAAAGGGGGCGTGGTTGCATTGTGGCCAAAAACCAGAAAGATAATATCAAGGGATGGAACATTGTCTCGGAGCGCATGATGGTTGTAAAACTAAAAGAAGGAGAAACCATAGTCAGCCTGGTCATAGTGTATGGGCCAAATGAGGGCCTTGGGCAGAGGTCAAGGAAGAATTCTTCGAGCTGCTTCAAAGGACAGTGGATGACTGCCTAGATGAAATTATCATGCTCGGAGATTTCAATGCCAGAGTTGGAAATGACCATGCTAGATGGGGTGGAGTTATCGGAAGATATGGAGAAGATACTCTCAATGACAATGGAAAGCGACTCCTTAGATTCTGCAGTGAGCAGAATCTGATTATCACAAACACAAAAATCTACTCTAGAATCCTAGAGCAGAGACTCCGACGCCTAGCTGAGCCTCAATTGGATGAGATCCAGTGCGGATTCCGAGCAAACCGAAGTACTCAAGACCTAATCTTCACACTCAGACAGCTGAGTGAAAAGGCTCTTGAGTATAAGAGTGAGATCCATCTTTGTTTCATAGATCTGGAAAAGACATTTGACAGGGTCCCCTGGAGAAAACTTTGGGACTGTTTGGCAAGGAAAAACATTCCAGCAACTCTGATTAATGCTATACAGAGCTTCTACAAGTCTTGCAGAAATTATGTGAGGACAGCAAACCATAAGTCAGAAGAGTTCAGGACCACCACTGATGTAAGACAAGGTGATATTTTGTCACCTTATCTTTTCATACTCCTCATGGACGATGTTATCAAGGCATGTAAGGAGAGAACAAGAAAGTATTCAGTGGGGTACTGGAAGATGAGACAGGTATGTATTTCGGAGCTGGCATTCGCTGATGATGTTGCCCTGATTGCTAAATCAGAGGCACATCTCCAATCCAACCTGCAAGTCTGGAAGGAAGAGCTGGAGAAGAGAGGGATGGTCATAAGCAGCTCTAAAACAAAATCCATGGTGATATCACGAGAAGAAAGAAAACATCAGATTAAGCTGGGAGAACAAGTCCTGGAGCAGGTCGACCACTTTAAATATCTCGGAGCTATTATAGACCGAAAGGGGGGCATCAAAGAAGATTTGGCCACTCGAAAAGCAGCAGCTGGGATACTTTTTCATGCCTAAATCGAGGATTCCTCAGCAAGAGAGAGGTTAGTAAGAAAACGAAGATGGCTGTATACCTCTCCACCTATGTCCCAGTCTTGACATATGGATGCGAGTCATGGGCAATGACTACAACCCACAAAAGCCAGATCTAAACCTCATAAATGAGGTATCTGAGGAAGGTGGTTGAAGAAACAAGAAGAGATATGGTACGCAACCAGACGATACGTCAAGGCCTAAAATCCCACCCCCTGCAGACCCAAGTAGAACAGTCCCAACTAAGATGGTTTGGCCATGTCTGCAGAATGGGAGAAGATCGGCTACCACGACAAGCATGGGAAACAAAGTGCCAGGGATCCAGACCCCCAGGACGACCCAGAGTCCGCTGGGAAGACAACATTAGACAATCTTTGAAGGACCGTGGTCTAGAATGGAACCAGGCCAGGAGGAGGACAGCCGATAGGATAGTCTGGCGCTCTCTCTTTCAAACCTCTACACCTCACGGTAGAAGGGGAACGACTAAGTAAGTAAGACCTGCTTTAAAACTACGGACGTAATTAAAATACGATACTGTGGAAACTAAGCGAAAGAAACAAGAAATACACTTCTACCGTTTTTTGGATGAGACAGCAGAAAGAGGAAGTGGAAGAAAACCGCAAAGCACAGACAATATAAGAGAATTAATCTGTAATATGTAAATAGTGTAATCAATCTTCTTGGTGAAGCTTTTTTCTTTTCGTTTTGATTTTTGTTTTTAAGGACCATCTTCATTGCACACAAACAACTCCATCAGTGCTCCGATCTCCTCAATTACATTACACAAGGAGGATCTCAGCACAATGCACGAACTCCTTTGCACCGGCGAGGATCCTAATGTGCGTTACAAGAATCACAAAGTCTAAAAATAGTTTTGTCCTAATTTTGTAAATTGTGCCAGGGCAGTGACCGTATGGCCTACTCTTTACGATTTCCAAGTGCCGAGGGATTTTTACACATGGGACCTTCTATTTTTTCGCCCTTGTCCGAGAAGGCTTATCCTATCTCACTACCCAGGAGATCAATAAAGAGTATGACATCATTAAGACCCACTGGTTCTGAAAAAATTTCCATCAAATACATTCATAATACTGGGAACCGAACCCAGTATCTTTAGAATTAGAGGCGGACGCTATACATCTTAGCCACTACGATCCCCGACTCAAAAATTGTGTGCCCATCAAGATTACAGTAACAAGTAACAGTGAGACAAGAGATGAGAAGAAGATGATGGCTTTGGATATGACACACGGAGGAAGAATGCTGACAGTATTTCAAGACATTGTGGTGAAAAATGCAGTGATACAACGTTAAAATATCTCCAATTATAAAGATAACGGGTAAGATAAAATGTAGGGATAAAATCATACGTAAGATACGAGGATACATTCTCGCCTACGCCCGCGGTTTCTACCGCCATTGAAACTAACTGGTTAGACATGCAGACGAAACGGTTTACTCTTTTAAACGAGGGGGAGGGGGGGAGGGGGAAACGGAGATGAAAAAGGAAAAAATATGACTGAACACGTGTTTGAATCTAAAAAGCAAAAAGACGCAAGTTATAGTTTAAAGAAAAAAATCACGCCACTAGTTGACACAATGTAAGGAATGGGTAGAAAAGGGACCTTGTCTCTTATTAGAAACAGTCATATCTTGGACGCTTTTACGGTAATTGGTTGTTTTATTTGAATACAGCGGCAAACGCAGTGGACGAAGGTTCAAAAACATCTTTCAAAAAACTAACCTTGAGGAAAGTAGGATTTTCTTTAATAATAAAGTTATGAAAATAAAACCTAGCTAGTTTGATAGCCCATCTTGAGCAGAGAAATAATATACTATTAATTATACAGACGGACAGATAACACGGAAGATATTGACGAAAGACTGTATTGTTCACATCAGACTAGCGAACAGTTTTTGTGTGCATATTTCACTAAAGTTACGTTTTGGTGTCCTTGAGCCCTAAAAATGCAAAAATCAAACTGCAATGAACTAGGGGGGCAAAGTCGGAGGATAGAAGCTAAAAATAACTTAAAGGGGCAGGTTTGTGCAGTTTTTACGTGTAGTTGGTCCAAGAAACAAGTGTATTTTTGTGAAAAACCAAGTAGAGACAGACGGACCAACAGACAATAATACACACTTGACTGAGATGTGACTGAAATTTGACTTTTGGTTTGAATATTTGAAAAAAAAAGTTAGAGGGGAAGTCCGTGATTGGACAAATGTATTTATATTGGTGAATGGGAGACGCGCACTTGTACCATTTGTTAGAAGACTGTCCACGGACAGTGATAAAATACATTACCCATCCCAGAGTTAGGTTTATAAATCCTGAAAAACTCTTATTAGAAAAGATAACATTAGATGGGTTTACGGTTGAAAACATAACAGTACCCAGACAGCACATCTTCGAAACAGGAGGTAGAAAATACATATTTTGAACGCAGCCACGTAGCTCTTTTAGATTTGGATATTTGGGTTCCTTAGGGCTTGCTGACAAAGAATATGTAAAACGTTACGCAAATAGTCCAGGAATTAATAAATTATACCCAAAATAAAATAGTGGGGATGCCTGACAGCATGGAATCATTTCTGCTCATAAAATTTTTTTATAACGTGTTTGAAAAAAATCTTACGTTACAGAATTAGCCTACCATGTAAACTCCAAATTGATTGGAGCGCAACAAATGAACGACTAACCACGATTGGTCGGGCTATAAATACTATCTTGGTTGTTAGGGGAGACGGGGGAAGGTAACATTTTTTCAAACACTTGTCGAAACGGGGCCTCATTGGCTAGACTCGCTGATATACTCACTTAGGAGCGTTAGTTCGAGACCACTTGTTTAAATAAGCTTGATAAAGCAACAGTGCGTTGAAGCCAGCTCATATTTGTGTTAAATAAAAGCCTGGAACATAAGCAGATGGGAATTTGTGCCAGTATTTTGTGCCAGAATTCATTGCTAATCAACGTATCTGTGTTTATTCTATGAATTGTGGTAAGCTTGAACCATTCAGTATCTTTTAATGAAAATTGAATGTAAATTGTTAGTTTATGCCTGTATATATATGTGTAGTTCAGTGGCAAACAGGAGATAAAGCCTATAATGCTCCAGCCTGAACAGAGGGTGTCGGAGGAAAGTAAAACGGCATGGAATGGCCAAATAGTACACTGACACCTGGATGATTGATTAGACAGAAATAATGCTGGAAGTGCAGAGGCGTGGTAACCATTAAGGAGGTAAATACTGGTATAAAGTATTTCAGATGAAGCTGACAGTTGGCCTAACGCTCTGAACTCAATGTTTGTGATGTGTTGTGATCAGTGTAAAAGAGAGTATAAGTTAGTTATGAAGTAGAAGGTACATCCTTCTTGATTTCAGGGACCGTGGTCTTGATGGTACTGAGCAGCACCTGGTCAGAGCTTTGCTGAATCCAGAGTCGGACAGCATACTCCTTGGTCTTTTTAGCTATCAGTGAGGTGTCTCCACAGCCCAGAGGAGAATTCGAGCAGAGGAGTCCTTTCCTGCCGCCATCACTCAAGATAAGCTGATTTGGCCAGCTGAGCTCAACATTATGTCCCCTCATCTTGAAATGACTTAGTAAAAATAACATTCAGAGGGGAATTTAATTGTCTTAATATCAGGAACTGAGAACATCTCCAATACTAGTCCCTAAGACAAACTATTGAAGTCATGATGACAAATACCAACAGAGCTTGAACAAAACAAAACCAGTATTACCTCATATTACTACTACACAACTGACACACATAGGATATTTTTAATAATATATGTCACTACAATATTCATATTGATAAAGTCTGTACATATACTTGTAATTAAAATTGATTGTGATTCCTGGTTCCTTTGTATTTGAATCAGGACACATATACCTTTATGACAAAAATGAATACATATTGTTATTTGAAAAGTTATCAGTGACTCCTTAAGATATTCTCATAGAGTGTTATATGTATGTGAGTGTCACAGTGTTGTCAAGAGTAGTGGATTAAATTAAATTGTTTATCTGTCTGTTGTTGTGACTTACACTTCATCATACACATACCCTAGACACATAACGTAGTCATCACACTATTCCAGAATAAGTCTGACTGAGATATATAGATATGTGGTAGCAAGTAAGGTTATCTATAATACACTACTCTTAATAGATATAGATACCTTCACAGCTGATCTCAGTCAGTACACTAAGTCCCCTATAAATATTTATAACATCCCACTTCACCACACCTAGTCTGGCCAGCAGCTCAGCTGAGTTTTGCTAGTCCTTAATAACTGTGTTCTCATTTCTGAATTGTGGTAAGGCAAAAAGTATTTATCTTGTTTATTTTAATATTTTGAGTGATTGATACTGCCATATCATGAAAAATGATTACGACAAGTAAGTGCCTGCTCTAGGTCCCCAGCCGCAGTCCAGGGCCTAGAGACAAACTAATAATATATGGAAACCTATCTAAGACTATGGAAGGAGGATCGATTATTGACATCAGTGGGAACATATCACCCACCTTATTAAATAGAAGAAACTATTGAACATATTTCGGATGCAATGCAGTCTTGGGGAACTTGTACTAATTGATAACAACTGGGTGAGATGTGTTACGTTGGTCAGAGAGATCTGACTCAATCTGTGTAGTGTCGTTTTGTGGTGTGTGTAAAAGTGGCGCAGTGGATAGAGTACTGACACATGGCACAAATTTTGTTTCAGAGTTTCTGATCTGGCACTACGATTGTGCCAGATACTCTTGTAGAAGTGCAAGAGCGGGTGTCTGTACAGCCTAACATTTTACTCCAGCTATTGAGAGGAGTGGACCACAAGAATTCTATACTACATCATTACAGGCCAGTAATCTGCAAACATGGCCTGCTGGAGATTCATTCATTCAATATTTCCACCATAAATAACGAAATAAAGCGTGTTAAAGAAACAGTACATCAGTCCATATGTTAAGGACTATAAACTTTTGTAACCATAGCTTGAGCATGATGACGCCACCCCAACTAACCATCCAGTGCTAGTGTTCCCAAGACTTTGTAGATACCATTAATATTAATCATTGTAATAATATACCTATGTACAAAAGTTATATTTGATTATGCAATATATATATGCATTTCATTGATAAATACCTATCATTTCATAAGTTCTGACCAAAAGAAACAATTGGTTCAGGACTAATAAATTAAAAAAAAAAAATTTAAACTTAAACAGCCAGTGTTAGTTCAGTGTATTGTAGAGATTATTATTATTATTATTACACTTATTATTTACATGTGTGTGTCAGTGTAGTTTATTACCTACACATTACATTTCAGTACCCTAGACTTTTAACGTAGCTAACACTCATTATAGTAGAATAGGTCTGTTTGAGGTCGTAAAGTGGTAGCAGAAAGGCCTCCTGTAACTCCCATAAACTTTTATCTCAGGAGCCTTCACAGCTGACCTCATACAGTACACTAGGTAACATATCAACCATACGATAACATCAAAATCCACTACAGACATCCTTGTTCTGAAATCTCGAGTGTAAGACAGGTAGAGGAAGACATAAAAACAGGTGAAGTAGGGATTTGGAGACACTCATGAAAGAGATAAAGAAGTCATGGAAACTGAACGAACAATACAGGAAGAAATGACATGAATTTACTGATGGATGGCGTATGCTCCTAAGGGAGCTGAAGGGCTATTATGATGAACAAGGCGACTGACACTGTTCTTGAGCTGTAACTGCTAGAAACTGGGGGCTAGAAGGATGTGTTCTGGTATCTGAGTGACTGAAAGATTAGATCCTGTAATAAAGCAAACTGAGAATGGCAAAATGTTTCCTGTGATCTGGGAGACTGGCAGATTAGATCACCTGATAAGGCAAACTTGGAATGGCAGAATGTTTCCTTTTATCTGACTGACTGACAGATTAGATTCCTTTATACGGAAACTCTGAGGCAAGAAGAATGTGGTCAAGCATCTGGGAGACTGACAGATTTGATTCCTTGATAAGGCAAACTGGCAATGATAGAATGGTTTCTGGTATCTCAGTGACTGACAGATTAGATCACCTGATAAGGCAAACTGGGAATGATAGAATGTTTTCTGGTATCTGAGTGACTGACAGATTAGATCCCCTGATAAGGGAAACAGGGAATTGCAAAATGTTACCTGGTATCTGAGTGGCTGACAGATTAGATTCCTTTATATGGAAACTCTGAGGCTAGCAGAATGTGGCCTAACATCTGGGAAACTGATAGATTAGGTCCGTTAATAAGGTTCTTCTTTTTCTTGCGATCGCATCTTTGATTTGTACACCGTCAGATGAGTTCTCATGATGAACTCGACCGTTGTCTGGAGTTCCTCTTTAGCTCCATACAGCTTTGAGTTTAGTGTTGAGTCACTGGGCCAGTATATCTTTCTTAACTGGTTGTGGTAAAGTACAGTGATACAGCGATAAAATCATAAATTATATTTATATTAAAGTCAAAATAATAGCAGTAGAAATAAAATTAGTAAAGTTGTAACGCGTCTTATTTCCTGCGCCAGAAACCGCATTGATTTAAGCAGGACAGAACATAGTGAGACATCTTATCGCCGCGTTGGTAGTATTAGCATTTAAAACGCGCCCGTCAAGGGTTAACGATAAAAATTTGAAAATTCTACTAGCGTAGTGGTTCCAGGAAAGATAGAAAGAATAAAACACACAAACGCATAAGACTGAAAGAGCGGACACCTGCTGCCGGCTTGTCAAGTGTTAGAAGCTTGAATTAGCTACTCGGGCCAACAGTGCGAGACGAGGCCGTTAGCTTGTGTCGAAAACGAAGTCGAAAGTTTGAAAATTTAAAAATACCCCGCTAGTCCAATACATTTCTAACCACAGACACTGTGGAAAAATATATATATATCCAGACACGCATAATTACTTCCTATCTGGAAAAAGGAAGATCTGAGGCGATTTTTATAACATTCAAGTAGTTGAAACTTAGAAAAACAACGAACACCAAAATGGAAAATATATTGAATTCTTAATTACTAGGTTTATGATCATAAAAGTTGGCTAGTCTAAGAGCTGGTCTTGTCCTGATAAATAATATGCTTTCGAATCAAAAATCCGTAGGATAGAAATAAAGTTATAGACAGAAGACGGTATTTGTTCGTACAGACAGACCAACACATGCTCGTTTGGACTTGCACTAACGGTAACTTTTTTGACGCGTCCTTGAAAAAGGCAGGAAAAGGTTACATGCAGTCTGTTGCAGAAAGGGGGAGAAAAATTATGGGATGGCTTAACACAAAATATATTTAGCAGTAGAAATCTAAGAAGGAGAGAGGAAAAAAACTTGGCAGTGTCCAAAAATCAAGTCTGTTTTTGCTTTTAATTTCAAATTTCAAAATTGTCGTTCGTTTATTGGCAAAAGCCTTTCATATTATTAAGAAAAAACAACGGCTTGACGCCATTTGTAGAAGATAGTCCCGAGAGCAGGTCGTTGTGAATTTTGTGAAAAGTGATTAGCCTTATTAAAGCAAATATATATGAAAGTATAGGCATCACAGTCCAGCCAGCAGTACATCTGGAATCTGCTATTCAGCGTACCTGTGTTTTTTTCATTGAATTCTGGTAAGACCGACATTATTCATATATATTTTGTTTAAAATGTGAGTGAGAGATGCTGCCATCACGACTAAGTAATCAGGTCCCAAGCTGATCTATGCAGGGCTTGAAGGAGAATTAGGATATAACACATTGCCAGTTTTGTAAATGCACATGTTTTGTGAAATAAAATGTTTTCTTAGGTGACCAGAGGGACACAGCTCACCTATCCCATTGTATGGTAGAAAAGAAAGATTAATAATATTATTGCAGATGCAGTGCCGCCTTTGTAGGAGAGACATGTGAACAACACTGGTACACTGTGGAATGGATGTGCTGGATTGGTCCATTGGATATGACCCAGCTCTTTATTTCTTATGTATGCTCTTTTGTATATAAAATACAGTCAGTCTAAATAAGATATCACCCAGGAGACATTGTTTCATTATTACAGGGTCTTATCGGGCACTAGTCCGGTGCCAGAGTTCTATGTGAAAGCTGTTGAGGAGTTTTGGAGGCCAGTAGTGATAGGGGTCGCCAGTTTCCCCCCTATTACTTTTGGAGCAGTGGTCATTCGGCAGAAAGAATTCAGACAGTTCCAGTGGGCCAGATAAGTGAAATATCTGGTACCCTAACAGTACATCAGCTATAAGAGCAGCATACCCCTGTATTCAAGAAATAAAATATTTCCATAGTGAAATGAACAGTGACATTAGATTGTAAAAAGACTGGGAGTGATTAAAGAATCCCAAACAGCCATCCAGTGTTAGAAACCAGTAATAGATAGATTTTAGTAACACTATTAAGTATAATTTAACAGTATTTGTTTGGACACTTGTCCCTGTGGGTCTAAAATTTACATTTTGTATATATATCTTGAATTCTTTTCATTTTCAAAGTCCTGACCAGAAGAATACTAGGTTCAGGACCAAAAAAATCATACAGAAAATTATTAATTGTATAAATATCCCAGGTGTTATTTCCTTTAATCATAGCCTTTAATACTTGTTGGTGTAGAGGTGTATTATTGTTAAAGTACCACCACACCACACTTGCATATCCCTTGACATTAGACGTAGCTATCATTCATACTAGTCAAGAATAAGTCTGCTTGAGGCCATAAGGTGGTAGCAGAAAGATACCCTGATAATTCAACCCTAAATTTGTTAGAATCAGGGACCTTCAAAGCTGGCCTCATTCAGTACAATAAGGAAACATATCAACAACATTTCATAACATCAAAACCCACCACACTGGTCGTACAGAGGACAATCCTGTAGAACATGCTCAGCAGTTTGTTCGTTTAATCCACATGTGCACAGTGGTGAAGCAGACAATGGTAGCTTGTACATGTGTTTATTCAGTTTGTTATGCCCTGTCCTGAGGCGAAAAATGGTGATCTGTCCCTGCCGGTCAAGAGTGTGGTAGTCGTCGTTGGGTTGATTCCGTTCTCTTCTGATAGTCTGTATAGCTCTCTTTTTCTCAAAGTATGTGATTTCTTTATCTTCTTGTTCACATTCTCCTCCGTGTTTAGCAAGTTTATCTGCCTTTTCATTTCCGGGTACACCACAATGGGATGGTACCCACTGAAGTATGGTTCGCTTTTTGCCAGCTACCTTGCTTAGTTCATTTCTCAAATGCGGGAGTTTACCACTCTTGATAGCTTGCAGTACATACAGTGCATCTGTGAGGATGACTACCTGCTGGCAGTCAGAGTTGATGTTATAAATCATATTTGCAGCTTGCTCTAGAGCTTGAACCTCAGCTGTATATTTGGAACATAATTTACCAGTCGGAATATGCATAGTCTCATAGTGGTTGTCAGCATCCACTGACAAAAATATAAAAATACCGGCGCCTCCATTCTTTACAGCACTTGTTGCTGATCCATCTGTGTAGGCATGTATCCATGATTGTTCGGGATAGCTTTCTTGGATCATACTCAATGTAGCAGTTCGTTTTTGCAGATCATTATACTCATATCCAATTGTGAGACCACTGATTGATGTATTAATCTAGAGGGTACTGCTGGTCTGTTCCCATGGTACAGGATATAGGGTGGGCTTCAGCGGTGTTGTCTTCATGGATAGGTCTTCTTGATGCTGTCTTTTAAGTCTTTTTCCCCGATGGACAAAGCTGCTACGTTTTAGACGTTCCAATGCCAGATCATCTAGTCTTGCCTTCATTGGGTGCGTTGGCATACTGTTGTACTTTTCCACCTGGATCATGCTTTTCGTGTCTGTTCTATAGGACAATGTCTGTAGTCTAACAGCTTTCTGCATCTCTGATATTGGCGTAGTTTTCATGGCTCCGTTAATGAGCCTGAAGGCTTGATTTTGCACCTTGTCCAATGACTGCAGATGTGTGTTAGCAGCTGATGACCATGATGTTGAGCTGAACTCTAAGTGTGGTGTTATTATTCTATTATAAATCTTCCTTCGAGTTCGTTCATTTTCTCCCCAATTAGTACCTGCTAGTTTTCTGAGTATGCCTAGTCGTCTTCTGGCCTTTCCTTCTGCATTTTCAATATGCTTGTTCCATGTAAGCTTTTGGTCAAATGTCACCCCAAGATAGGTGGGGTAGCTTTCTTCCTTGATCATGGTTGTCCCTAGGTGTATGTTAGCTGCTTTGTCCTTGGGGGAGAGGGAGAACAGAGATGTGGAGGTTTTGTCTGTGTTTATTGTAATAAGCCATTTCTCTGCCCATGACATTAGCCTGTCTGCTGCCCGCTGCATTCTATAATTTGCTGTGGTGACGTATTCATCGGCGCACCAGAGTACTAGGTCGTCTGCATATAAAGCAGCTTTCACTCCAGCGGGAAGATCTTTTACCAGGTCATTGCCAGTATGGTGTGTAGTTACACCGGAATACTTTGGGAATGCTTTCTTTTGCAGCTTGAAGTATGCATCTGTTGAAGTCTTTTACCACTTCATTAATGTCTCTGTTCTGCACCTTGAGGTCAGACAGCAGCGTATTCACCCAATGCCTGAATAAACCACAGTTGGTTTTTTGTAATTCCATTTTGTAATGGCTGGGCCTGTATTGAGAGTTACACTCTGGACAGTACGAAAGATAGGGCGATGGTCGCTTCCTCCTAGTTGGTCTCCTACTTCTCTACTTATGAGTCCAGCTATATCTGGGGTGGCGAAGGCAAGATCTGGAGTTGAAGTTGTGTGCCATCCTCTGGAGTAGAAGGTAAGAGTATCTGTGGCAGTATTGACTAGGATTAGGGAGTGGTCATCTCGCCATGCTTCAACCTCTTCACCTCTGTGATCTAGATGGTTATAGCCCCAGCTCTGGGAGTGGCTATTAAAGTCTCCAACTGCTATAAAGTTGGATGCTGGTACCTGTATAGAGCTGAGACTCAGGGGTTTGTTGTTTGGGCAGTTCTATTTCCATCCTGTCTACCTTTAGCTGCAACAGCTGATATTCTGCTCCATCCATGTAGGTCTTCCTTTCATGTGCATGAATGTTATTCCTTACAAGAGTAAGTACTCCTCCTTTTCGTCTATCTTGTCTGTCGGATCTGAAGCATTGGTATCCCCTTATTTTAAAGGTTTGATCTACTTTCAAGTGAGTCTCTTGGATACAGCAAACACTGACGTGCTTCTCATTGTCACAGATGAAAATAGTGCAGCATTAATCATCTACTTTTTCCTCTCCCATTCTAGATTATACTTTTGCTACATGAACGAAGGATTCACCAGTTTAATTAACACGGGGGCCATCTGACAATCAAGCCCTATGTGAAACAGAGAGCAAGGTGCGGAGCATGGCGTAATAGATTCTTTGATCAGGGAACACACGATATAGTGAGACGGACCTTGGATTGTAAAACTTTCAGGTGAAAATTGCGTAGCTGATTTTTGGCAAGGCGGAGATGAAAGTCAAGAGGTGGTAAAATTACCTTCGATTCAAGAAATCGAACGGCAAATTGGCTCGGTCTGGCAGTGGTGTGACTTTCGCATTAAAGAACGATAGTACGAAACATATCAATATATACCATGTCTCTCCGATAGCCATGATCAGGTGCCAGACATCCATCTGAATTCACTAGCTCGTTATCTTAAGATTTCTCGTACAGAGTGAAAATTAATAGATTCCGTGGAGTGTTTCATTTTTCTGATTGCGGTAATTTATATACTAGCCTTGAAGTGATTGCGGTAATTTATATACTAGCCTTGAAGTGATTTAGTTTGTTTAAAGTTTTCAATATATATTTCACTAAGATTTTCTGTGCTAATTAAATAACTTATAGCTAACTTTCCAGCCGTAACGTAAATTTAATTACTCGCTATTTTTCCAGTAAGAGATGTTTTAAATTGACTAGTACATACATTGAATAACTGTCTACTGACGGCATATATTATTTACTTCTATCAATTTTATGTAATTTTTTTTAATGACTAGTGTTCATATCACACGTTAACAGAATGATAGGATAAGCTAGACACGTGTGTTTTAAATCTAATTTATAACAGAGTGGTGTAGAGGTCCTATTTTAACACGTGTTAGATATGATATTGATAATTTGGTTAAATGTTTATATATTCTTTTCCTAACATATAGGCTGATCACACCTGAGTACTAGCGACTTATTTTCGTATGGCCACATGAACGTATAATATTATAAGCATCCAAGAATATTTAATATTGATGAGCTTCTTGCTGTGACCTGTGCGGTCCAATTTTGCTCATTTTCCTCAGAGAAACCAGAATAGAACCATTGAATTATAATATTAACTGGACCAGAACTATTACCAGATTTACTTATATATATATATATCTCATCAGCCAACTGTGGCAATATATTGTCAGCAACATTTGTGTAACTTATACTTAGCGTTTCAGCCACCTGAGGCTAAACCACATAGGAACTGTATATGTTCTATTTATTCTACATCGGCGAAGACCACGCATGAACCTTACTCCAACCAACTGAAGGCATAGATAACTTATTGTATCCCGTACAAATTTAACACCGACTCTAGCGACTCCTGTGAAATTTGCAGTCAGCAACTACGGCGAGTCTGGGGCTGGATTTGGCAAAACGTAAATTTGACACTTAATATATAAATATTACTTATTAGTGTATTTCCTTGGAATGCCTGCGACAACTACTGGAGTAAGTGCATCTGAAAGTGGCCACTGCGTGTATGTAAATTGAATGAACAGAGAAAGAAACTTATGTCTTTTGTTAACATCATATACTTATATGGTTTCTCCTTTCCTTTTTTTATCTCAATAATCTGATTAGTCAAGGGATAGTTTACATTAGGAACCTATTCTTTTCCAATACTGACTATTTCATAACTTATTGTTAACCTTTGATCTTTTGGGTTAATTAACCTCTGTTGGGATCGTCATTTCTGTTCCTTTACCAGAGGGGAGAACCTATTTGATTAATTTTCATTTTTGTCTGTAAACCGTGATATCTTGATGCATATGATTTATGTTGTGATTTTCTATATTGATAATAAACTTTATTAAACCTTCAGTTGTCGTGTCGATCAACCCCTATTCATTATATGTTATCCATAGTTTGTTTTCACGTTCGTGCGTATTTGTCACAGGATTGTGTGAATGTGAGTGCAGTGTAACTTGTATTTTCGTACAAGGAGAGAAAGTGCGTCTGATTTAAATATCGTCGTCCAGATAGGCTGGATTAGATAAATTATTCTAGCCAGAGACTGTCCTTTCTCTTACACGATCACCATCGTGAGAAAAAAAACTATTTCTTACCCCTTACTTTCACATTGTCATCACTATCACCTCTGCTCAGACAGGGCTATAAACATCTATTACCTATCTGATAAATCATACACGACACTCATACAAGATGTTTTCCAACTCCATCTTGTTGCTGTATCCAGCTTGCTTGCTGTTCATTCCATCTGCATTCCAGTGCATTATGACTAGTGGCACTCTGGGTTTCTTTCTTTCTGTTTTGTTTTGGCCAGTAGCTCTCCTCCGCCGTCTCTTGACTCCAGAAGGCGGTCTAGAAGGTCATCCAGTAGCTGAGGGTGGGCTCTGTCGAAGCTTAGAGCCCGGCACTGCACCTGCCTAGTGGAGCTCCAGAGGGCGAGCACCAGCACGAGATTTATTTGACGGTGTACTCATCCATAAAAAAAGAGCGAGTTGCGTGATACTGTGGTTTCCGGTGCGCCTTCTGGCCCAGTATCGACGACTTCAGCACCTCTTCAATGGAAGAAAGGGCTCATCCCTGTCCCAAATGATTTCGCCTGAACCTCGTCTGCTGTCCCATCCAGCTTCCCGCTAGGGATTGAAACCCCAACCTTCAGCTGGATTACTGGGGAGAACAGGGTCCGCCGCTTGTGGTGAGTTAGGCTTGAGCATGAGAGGCTGAGAGACATTGTGCGTCTTATGTTGCGCATCATGCCCCATGGATCCCTAATTAATAAGGTAAAATTGGGATAGTTAGAATGTTTCCTGGAATATTGGAGGCTTACAAATGAGACCCCTATAAATGGAGATTTGAGGCTAGCAGAATGTGGCCTAGCATTTGGGAGACTGAAAGATTAGATCCCTTTACACGAAAACTAGGAGGTTAGTAGAATGTGGCCTAGCACCTGGGAGACTGATAGATTAGATCCTCTAATAATGGAAAATGGGGACGGACTGATGTGTCTTGGGATCTGAGAGATTAGATCCTCTGATCTCGATTAGTTAGCGAAAGAACGCTGGATGGTGATATTGATGACGACGATGAGGATTATTGTCGTAATGTTTTTTCTGAGAGAGTTCTGATGGATATTGGTCCTTTTAGAGTGTAGAATGATAGTGAAGGCTCTGCGAGAATAAGGATTTAGGAAAGTGAGGTAGTAGATTCACAAGGGCTGGGGAAGAGTAAGGACAGTCTCTTATTACGACAATATTTGTCTCTCAAAACTATTCCTACCACTCTTCTGAACAAACAGTTGTTTGTCAGTTCCAGTCGCTCATGCGCACACACCGATTTGGTGAATCTGACGCACAACGTACATGAATACACACTACGATAACAAAATATGGGAAATGTTTGGGTTTTGGGCCAGCCGACACCAAATGCTAATAAAGTTTTTAATACTTTTATTATCATAAAATCAAGTCACAAGTAATATCAAATTACAGTCAGAAATCAGGGGTTACAAAATGACAGGGGGGGGGGGGGGGGGTTTTGAGGAGAAGTATCCAATGCACCTTTTCCCGCTTGTATTTACTAACAGAAAAGACCCGGTCCCAAGGACGAGAAGGGTGGGGGTGATGATCAGAGATAGGCAATTTAACCCAATGGTAAATTTTTTACTCTGAGTCAAGGGGGTTACAGTAATAGGGGGTAAAGGAAAAGCTAGGGGTCATCAAATGTTTTCCTTTAATCAACCAATTTTCCCGGGAGGGGGGAATGCTCACAGTTAAATAATCCCGCTAGGAGAAATCCCGTACAATTAATACAGTACACCTTAATACTAGGTTGAACTAATTATAAGGGTAAAAAAATTAAATCTCCTTTTCCATAAAAAATAAACACGCTTGGCTGGCCAGCACACAGTCACACACACACAGACTTACCAAATGGTGAATTCTGGCACTTCATAGGAAATACATAAAAAAACAGCACTAAACCTTGGCTTAGGTAAAAGTATTTTCTTCCGTGTACAGCCCCAGATTAGCGGGTTGTTGAAGTTAACAAAGTGTCCCGAAATCGCTGGACGTTGAAGTTTAACGGTACTGTTTGTTTATTAGATAAAGTTCCTAAATAATGGCACAGGCATTTGGCTAGGTGTGAGGAATGGTGTGGTGTCTAAGATTGGCACAGCTGGTGGAGATAACTTTCTTTTGCAGTAATGTCAGAAACTACAAAACACTGAGGTAAGTTCTTCAGGGGGTGGTAAAATCCAATGATTATGCTTGACACACAGTGTCAGAGAAATCTATGTTCTTCTTCACGAATAGAGCAGTGAGTAAAATATTGCTACTGTTGACTGTTCTTCTTCCAGTTTGATAACTATAAAAACCGACTTTATGAATTGGGATTTTAAAATAGTCTTTGGGTTTGCTTTGTTTCTGTATACTTCAGATAGCTGAATCCCAACAGGATCGCCACAAAAATCAAATTTCAAATATGTTCATAAGTCACTGGAGTAATCGAACTGAGTCGGCAAGACTCTAGATATATATTATTGCTGCGTAATGGCTGTTTAAATGATGTTTCATTGCTGCTAAATTGCTGGGATGCGAGGTTCAAAAGATCATTCTGGATGCAATAGAAAAAACATGAAATACAATAAAATCATATTAAAATCTAACGCGCGATACATTTACAGTTTAACTATTTTCTGCACTCGTGTCTTCAATTAATAAAGCAAGGAAAAAACTCCCCGTGAGGTTAATAGTTGAAAGCACATCTATTTATACAGAACTAAACTGTATTAAAGTTATAATTCCCTTAAGTGGCTATTGTATTAGGAAATAAACTTATAGATGTAACATTTAGTTGGCACTAGAACTTTGAAGATGGGCTTATTTAATAAGGTTAAATTTACACCACAATCCCGTGAACTAAATATGAAATAACTAGACCACTGATCACTCGAAGCTAAAGTATTAATTACCGTCTGCACAGAAAAGGAATTTCACTCCAATAGCCAACAATTTAGATGAAATCTAACAGGAATTTAGCTATATGCTAGTGAATCTTAGAATTCTGTCAGAACGAATGATAACGTTGCCCTTTTCAGATTCTGTATTTATCTATTAGAAAGGCAAGATAAATGGTACATGAAAAATTTCGCGCCTCTTCAGTTCCCAGGGAAAGTCGAAGTCATTTAGTCGCCATGCTAACCACGATGGCCCGACTGGCTTCCGATCTACGTTCGTCTCAGGCTGCTCGCACGAGGATGTGAAATATCGGCGAGACTAGCCTCGTTCGCGGTGAGTTTCCTGATTCCTCAGATCGTATCCGCTACGCTGAGCGTTCCATCTTTCGGGCAAGTCTGCCGGTGGCCACAGAAGTGCGAAGTCTGCAAGAAGCTTTCTTCTGACCGCTCGTGTCCGTCTTGCGAACGGTTCAGTGTTCGTACGGAGATGCTAAACTTCTGCTTCTCTGTTCTGGGGATCTTCTTTGAATGCTTTGATCATAGCCGCTACTCATCGTTGATGAAAAGTTACAACAATACTGATGTTCAGGGATTCTAATGTTATGAAAAGCTAAAGTCCCTTTAATCATCCATCAAATCAGGGAAAATTCACTTGACAAACTAGACGTACGTCACAATGATTATAACGACAATTTATATCTATAATAGAGTATTATATACAGATGGGTGCATTTTCAGTTTTACATCCTGGATGTTCATGAGATATGCAAGACCAAGGTCCTCCACACACATTTAAAGTTCTTCACGTTTAATTTAAAATCATAAATTGATAACGCGTTGATAACGCACTTGCAGGTCACGTGAACCAATGGCGGGTTTTTATTTTCTTTATAAAAAAGATCCGTGCTGTTATGTTACAGGATACCTGAGCCTCCTCCATGGACAGGTAAAAAAAAAAGAGATAAAGTACGAGGTTGCCTAACAAGATACACACGATAATGTTTGAACAAATAATAAACAACAATCACCTGCTTTGAAAGGTAGTTTTCACTAAGGCTTCAAAGACTAACAATAAACATCATCATCATTCCTTTCCCTGGCGCTTTATATGGAGCATGGAGCCATCACTGTGGCTGGTCTTCCCCCTACCCCCGCAGGAAGCATGCACTAAGTACCTTGTATTTAATTGTTCTACAGCGGTGGTTTGTGTGGTAATTTGTGTCACGTGATAATGTTGCCCGCTCCATGAACAACCTCAAATTAGTCGCCTACTACAATTTGGCGGAGAGTGCAGTAATCCTATTATGTACTTGTTTCCTTGGAGGACCGCGTGAACTACTCGGGGTAGTAACAATAAACGCAGACAATCAAAGGATAACTGTGTTACAGAATCGAACCAAGCGGTTGAGAAAAAAAAATATGCATTGTCTTTAGAAGACAGAAACGAACAAAGAAATAAAAAAGACGAGAAATGAAATTATTATTTAAATGACTGTGAGCTGGACAAACAGACGAACTCATTCTAACAATATCTTTGTTATCGTGGTGGATTTAGATGTTATGACTTGTTGTTGTTATATATTTATATTGTACTGAATGAGGTCAGCTGTGAAGGCCCCTGAGTATAACAATTATTAGGGTGAGTTTTCAGGGTGCTTTTCTGCTACCACCTTATGATCTCATTCAGACTTATTCTTGACTAGTGTGTCTGATAGCTACGTCTAATGTCTAGGGTAATGTAAAGTGTGTTGTAATAAAATGACAACAAATACAACTAAGAACTCTATGAAATGTATTTAACAACACCAAAAGTTAAGTTTAAATTGAGAAATTTTTTCTACAATTTATTGTTCCAGTATCACAATTTTGTGTATACTGGAATATTGAAACTCAAATGATAATGCAAAGTATTTACATGAAATTGATTCAATTTACAACTGAGTATCTTATTATTCACAAATTTAATTAACTGTGTCAATCTGGAACAGTGTTAATTTACTCTTGATTCTATGAATGGGTACGGTTAGGAAGAACGTTTCTGTTCATCATAATCTGAATGATTTATTAAACACTTGGGAAATGAGAGTAGTTGGGTTTGATCAATCAGGTGCCTGCAGACAATTTCTTAACTTTGTGTCGTCTGGGGTACAAGATGAAGTATAATCACACCACCAGCGTCCACTACCAAGTCAGGGTTCTGGTCTTGAAATAACTCGTAGTACCACCAACTATGCTCCTTTCCTTCCCCGTTCCATACTGTATTTTTTCAAAATATTCCACATTAATCGTAATTTTTTTCTTTTCTTTAAACTGTCGTTCTCATTCATTACGAGACAACGCTTGTAGTAATACGTCACAAAAGCGACAAAGTGCTGTCCGTACGCTACAATTGCACTACTTTTTCGCTTGAAATACGTGTGTGTATGTGTTTTGGTTGTCTCGCGTCCAATCAGTGTGGTAATATACATTCGCATCTGCGTTACAGAAAAAGGGGTTTTTCTATCGTATTTTTGAAACAAGCTACGATATCGGCTGTGATGATGTCACCAGGATACAACATTAAAATATCTCCAAAATTAACGATGAAATGTAGGGTTAAAAATAAAGCGTAAGATACTAGGAGACATGCTCGCCCATGCCAGCTTTTCCCACCGCCATTTAAAACTAACGAGTTAGAAGTGCAGACGAAACGTTTACCCTTTGTAGACGGGAGAGAACGGAGGACACAAAAAAGGAAAAATATGACTGAACACGTGTTTGAAGTTCGAACGGCAAAAAGACGCAATTGGGGGTGAAAGGAAAAAAAGTCACGTCCCGAGTTGACATAAAGTAAGGAAATGGACAAGAAAAGGACATTAGCTCTTGATCGAGACAGTCATTTCTTGGACGTTTTTCGATACTTGGTCTTTATTTGAATGCCGCGGCAAAACACATGAGGGAAGGTTCTCGAACAAATTTCAAAAATTAAACTTGAGAAAAAAAAATGTTTTTTCTTAATAATAGAGTTATGAAAATAAAACCTAGCTAGTTTGATAGCCCATCTTGAGCAGAGAAATAATATGCTTTCATTTATACAGACGGATAGATAATAAGGACGATATTGACAAAAGACTGTATTGTTCATATCAGACAAGCGACTGCACTGTTAACCCATATCACTAAAAGTTACCAAAATCTTGGCCTTGGGCATGCAAACGTAAAAATCGAGCTGTAATTAAAGAGAGGGAATGTGGTGGAGCATTGTAGCTAAAAATAACTTAGGCAGCAGATTCGTGTAGGAAATGCATGTAAAACCAAGTGTGTTTTTATGAAAAAACAAGTAGAGGCAGACGGACTAACAGACCGTAATACATACTTGACTGAGATTTGACTGAAGTGACTTTTGGTTGACGATTTGAAAATTAGGGGGGAAGTCGGCGATTGGTCAACGCATTTTATAGTAGCGGGATAGAGAGGTGAAAGTTTGCCATTTGACATAAGTCTGTTCAGAGACGCAGTTTGAATCCATAGTGGTGTCGATTCCATAAGAATATAACTATATAGTGGGACGCCATCATACGGCAGCAGCTCAGCTGAGTTTTGCTAGCAAATGTAACTGTGTTCTCAATTCTGAATTCTGGTAAGAATGAACAATATTTATTCTGTATATTTTAATAATTCGAGTGATTGATACTGCCATATCATAAAAATGATTACGACAAGTAAGTGTTCGCTCTAGATCCCCAGCCCCAGTTCAGGGTCTAGAGACATACATACAAAGAAAATATATAGGGACGCCTAACTGAAACTATGGAAAAGGATCTAGTGTTGAGATCAGTGGAACATATCACCTATCATATTTAATAGCAGGAAGCTATTGAACATATCTCAGATGCAATGTAGTCTTGGGGAACTGATACTATGTGAAACCAACTTGGTAAGATGTGCTGTGGGGTCAGAGAGATCTGACCTAGTCTATGTGGTGTTGTTGTGTGTAGTGTTGTGTGCAGAAGTGGTTCAGAAGGTAGAGTTCTGACACATGACCAATACTTTTGTTTCAGAACTGTGAGTTTCTGTTTGGCACCAAAGCGGTGTCAAATGCTGTAGTTATATATACAAGTGTGGACCAGAGCAGTCTATCATTGTGTCAGAGCAGCCGTATATTGCCCCCAGCACGGAGAGGTGGGGCCACAAGACTTCTGTATAGGATCGACGCAGGCGAGATAAGTTATATCTGGCCTGCTGGATTTTCACCAACGACATTTTCAACTAAATTATCTCTAATTTACCACCAAATAAAGCCATGACATTGGGAAAATTAAACTATATATATTTATCCCTTAAGTCAACGGACAATGTTTGGCAGTCATAGACTGGGAGTGATGACACCATCCCAACAGCATATCTAGTAATAAGTTCTCCTGTGACTAGCTTAATATAATTATTATTAACCAGTCATTTGAAATAATTAAGTACACATTTTCCATTTTATTATGTCATATGAGTTTGCATGCCATTTATGACTCCATAATATTTCTTATGTTCTGACCAACTAAACATTTGGTTCAGAACAAAATAAATTTATCAAAAGATTTAACTTTAAAAACTAAAACAGCCTGAGTTAGTTCAGTGTCTTATAAATTGTATTAATATTATTAGACTTCTTAAATATCTGTGTGTGTGTGTGTGTGTGTGTGTGTGTGTGTGTGTGTGTGTGTGTGTGTGTAATCTACCACAACACATTACATATCAGTACCCTAGACTTTTAACGTAGCCACATTCATTAGAAAAAAAGATATGTGTGAGGTCGTAAGTGGTAGTAAGAAGGGCCTTCTGTAATTCACATCTACATTTATCTCAGGAGCCTTCACAGCTGATCTCATACATCACACTAGGTAACATCAACCATACAATACCATCAAAATCCACTATATCGGCATGCACTATCGTCTGCTCGGCTCGCGACGACCAAGCAGAACCAAACGCGTGTCGAAGTGTAGCATTTTCTCTCTCCCTCTTATGCTTCCTTTTATTCTTTCCCCGTTTCTGTCTTACTATCTTCTCGGAACAACTAGGCTTTGGTTTTGTGTCAAAATATGTTACGTTAGTGTCCCAAGGTCGAGGCATAAAATCTTAGCACTGACTTGCGGCGTAGGAGACAACGTTCTCCATAACTTCGCTATTTTATTCCTAGGTTATTTTTACACTTATAAACAACTATATATATATATATATATAAATATATATATATATATATATATATATATATATATATATATATATATATATATTATATATATATATATATATATATATATATATATATATATATATATATTCTTTTTCGATTGGTGAAATCTCGGACATCATCACAGTTATATGCCTTATCGTTTATACCCATCCTTCCTTCTTTCATTCTTATTTGAGTGACAGGTACTTGGCTTGGCTTTAAATATCTTCCAGACTACAAGATCTTTTATATTTGTATATGGGCCCTAATATAACCGGTGGGTTTTATATCTACGTTGAACTAATAGCCTCGCCAAAACGAGGCAAAAACTCCTTAAAAAACAAACAAACTTGACACCAGCTTTTGAAAAGATGTTAACAAACTGTAAGAAGAGCGTCCTGCATGTTAACATTGCGTAATTTAATTGGAAAAATAACAAGATTGCAGAAGTAAAAACATTGATGCAAGATGTTAACTAATACATACATCTTGGCAGTAATAAAGACAAAGTTGGAAGGACATACAGTTATATCAATGTAAGAATGCTGAAGACACGAGGAGGTTTAACTCAACTAGAACATATATGGAAATTGAAAGAAGCCAAGTCGTATAGTATATTCTCACCAACTGTTTTCTATCAGTGTCAAACATGGTCCCTGACCAAAGCACAGGAAAGGAAAATCACATCTTGTGAGGTTAAAAAAAGCCATTAATGTTACCAGGAGAGACAAAACGAGAAACGATGGCATGTCGCTAATTGTCTCCCTTGACCTGCCGAAGTGGTCTACAAAATGGCCAGGCAGTTCGAGTAAAAGGATGAGTTCTCCAAAGGTAGCAACCTTCGCTCAAGATTACTCTGGTAGTGATATAAATAGAAAGGTTATGCTCTTATTTGAGGGAATCTCACATGGATTTTAGGAAAGCAATTACAAAAAAAACTGAGTTCTCTAGGTTGTTATAAAATTTGTATCCCCGGCCCACTTCTGTGAAATAAGTTATTTTGTCACAATGTTACAATAGCCTCTATTTTTTAAATCCGCAGCCTAAGATAATTCAGCAAAGCATCATTAATATGCTAGCTCTGTTTTGTTATGAATTTGTATTATGAATCATTCGGGTGCAGACATCTACCTTTCAATCAACCAAGTTATCAACTCCATCATGGATTTATATTTACACACACACTCACACACATACACACACACACACACATATATATATATATATATATATATATATATATATATATATATATATATATATATATATATATATATATATATATATGTGTGTTAAACTCATACTGGCCAGTAGTTGTTAAATCACGCTTTATTTGTTAAATGACGTGAATGTCCACCAGTTGATAAATGTAGATGTTGGGACTGGTGTAGTAAAGTGTAACGATTGTCAACTCATTAAACCCAGCACAGTTTTGGTCATACAGGTCATCTTGTCCTGGAACGTGATGAGGCTCCGACAAGAATGTGAGTGTAGACAATGAGTGTGTATATGAATGTCAGAACGCGAATGGTAGAATGATTCGATAGAGTTGACAGGTTGGTAGTACATCACTCATACTCACACTGTTCGAATTCAAGAAGTACTGGAACTACGGTGGTCTTTTTATAACATTTAATGGGACGCACACTTGGACAGTACGTGTATGGGTACAGGAACAAATGTCGACATAGACAGCATAATGTTGATCACAGGAATATCATCTTAAGTTAGCATTCATGCTTGGCAAATATCATAATGGAGCATTCGTAAATAAGCATTCAGAGTTCCATCATGTAAATCATCTGGCTTTACTGACTGGGCACGTCAGACCATAACCAATATATAGGAAGGCTCCTAGACCTAACCTCGTCTAGCGAATATCCCTTCACGTAAAGTTCAATATATATATTTTCCATAAAGATATAGGAATCCCAGACATGGGTTCTCACATGTAGCAGTGATCTCTTGGTTCATCGAGCGATAGTACAGGCATCCCTTTTTCTCACTCGATAAATACAAAGTATATGGATTTCAACATGGCGGTGCTTCTCTCGTGAGCTTCACTCACTATTGGATACAGACCAAAATTGGTCATTCGTTAAATGTCCTCATTTCTTCATAGCTTCTATCATAGAGGTAATTGAATAATATCATATAATCTAGTGCTGATACATAGGAATGTCATCTTCCTTTGAATAAATATTCTTTTCAGAAGTACCACTGTGCATCTGCTTATCGACAACGATGGCGAAGCCCAAGTTCATAATAAATTGTGGTTTTACCTTTCTATGCGAAATATAACTTTGCCATTCCTTGGCAAAAGAGAATAAACACTGGGGTAAAGTACATACAACATGTCTAAATGACTATCACTTTTCCCCATCTACTTATAGATCACTTTTTCGGCGATAGGCCGGCTACAACAAAATTCGACATCCCGACAGGATGACAGCCATGAATCACACCCCTTGCTAGCGATACTTCCGCTGCATAGCCTTTGACCTTTTCTAGCGACAACCAACATAGTTCGACTTAGAAAGGTAAAGATATACATATATAAGACAGACTCGTCCTACTCATACAAACACTACGTATAAATTCAGGCCATAGATATACTGAAGCAAGAACAATCTATTCCTACCCAGCCAAAGAATAAATCGCAGTAGGCCTAAATTCGTCCGCGGAGTCCGATCGAAGATGACGGAACTCATTTCAAGGGAAGTAACTCAAAAATGACTTCTCCTTAAGCACTTAAAAAGGAAATACTTTGTTTACAAAATATTTGCGAACATAATAAGTATATAAATGTATTATATTGCAAGATAGTAAAGATTGCACTTTACAGTCTTACCACACCTCCCGGGAAAAAAAAAATAAAAAATTTTTTTTTTTTAAATACATCTAGGAGCAACGTACAATAGGCTCACAACGCAAGAATACTGCGCAGATGAAAATATCAGGAATAACTATAATTCCTAATATGACCGGTGAGAATATATCTCAAAATCTGAGAGAAATTGTTTCTCTACGAATAAATGTTTCCAGGAAGGTGTGATGTACGTATAATACAATTCTGGTAATTATACAATGCATACCAAAAATTCACACTATAATCTTAAATTTATGATTTATGAAGAAACAATCATCAAAGAACAGCGGTAAATAAACATCAATAAACCGCTAAGTAGCGATACCATCATTCTATTATTAAATTACAAATGTGTATCTTAGTAAAGAAACAAAAAATAACTGTTGTAAAGTTATACATATTAAAAAGATCCAATATTTAACAGTTAAGTGGCATCATGTGGGCATCTGGACAGAATGTCCGCCATCACATTTTCTGAACCACGGATAGCTCGTACCGAGAAATGAAAAGGTTGAAGAGCGATTGCGTATCGAGTTGATCTCGAGCTCTTCAAGTTCTTACTTTGGATAGCCGTAAGAGCTTTTTGGTCAGTTTCCACTACGAAATGCGCGCCCAGAAGGAATCTTTGGAGTTTGAGAATTGACCAAACCATTGCCAATAATTCACGGTCTAAAACCGAGTAATTCCTTTCTGCAGCATTAAGTTTTCTGGATATATACATTACAGGATGCAGAGTTCCAGAGTACTCTTGCATTAGTGCCGCTCCAATCCCAGTGGATGAAGCGTCACTACGAAGAACAAATGTCTTATCTGTTGTAGGTAACACTAAAATAGGTGGTGATGAAAACATAGTTTTGATCTTCTCTAGTGAAGATTGGCATTCATGAGACCAGTGAACCATGTTAGGCGACCCTTTCTTTAATAGTGTAGAGAGAGGTGCCATGATAGAGGACAGATTCGGAATGAAACGTCCATAAAAAATTGTATGAGACCTAAAAGACTTCGCACTTGCTTTTTAGTCCTAGGGATAGAGATGTTAAGTATCTTAGTGATATTATGGTCTTCTGTCTTCAAGAAACCGTGACCTACTCGATGGCCTAAGAAAGCAATTTCGCTAAAGCCAATACAAGCTTTGGATGGTTTTGCTGTCAGGTTATACTCACGCAGAGTTGATAATAATTCAACTAACCCTGAATAGTGATCTTCCCAAGTATCGCTGAAAAGACAGATGTCGTCTAGATAAGCAATGACATCTGACCGATACGATAGGATTCGACGCATCATGCGTACAAATGTAGCTGGTGCGTTCATAAGGCCGAAAGGCATAAAATTCCATTGGAAAAGGCCTCTGGGAGTAGAGAAAGCGGTAAGAGGTTTGGCGCGTTCGGATAATGGAACTTGCCAATATCCTTTAGACAAATCAAGTTTAGTGAAAAAATGCGATTTAGAAAGACGAGTAAGTAGCTCTTCTAGTAAAGGCATAGGTTCAGCATCGAACTTCGTAACTTGATTCAATTTGCGATAGTCAACGCAAAGACGTATGTTATTGTCTTTTTTTCGAACAATAACCATCGGCGAAGAATATGCAGAAGTGGATGGTTCGATTATTTGTAAATCTATCATTTCATCCAACTCCTTTTCAACCTGTGTTTGGAAATGTATAGGGATAGGATAAGGTCTAACCCTAATTGGAGTATGTTCAGTTAGAACAATGTCATGCTCAATGACATGAGTTTGCCCAGGGATGTCAGTGAGGACATCCTGAAATGTTTGTAACATAGACGAAACTTGTCGCCGTTCTCCTAGAGACAAATCAGGAGAAACAGTAACGTCTTTCCATGATTCACTAGAATGAAGTGGGATCATTGGAAGCGGAAGATTAACATCCGAAAAACTTGTTTCCTTATCCTGTATTACAGACAGTGATGAGTAATGACCATGTTTGACATGAGAATCGTCCGTTGCCTGGAAAATAGGCTGTAGATAGTCAGGACGTTCATGGAACTCCGTAAGCATATTGATGTGGAAGGTTTTATGCTTCCCGTTAATATCGACGATGTAGTCAACATCTGAAATTTTCGATATTATATCGTACGGACCTTTCCAACTAATAAGGAGTCTATTTTCACGACAAGGTAGCAAAACAAATGCTTTGTCACCAGGACAAAGTTGTCGTAAAGTCTCTTCTTATTAGCAAATTGTCTTGCCTTCTGCTTAGCAAATTCAGAAGAGGACGTTGCCAATTTGCATGCTTCGATAATCTTCTGTCTCAGCGCGATGACATACTCGTAAGAAGATTTTGTGTCATCGTCAATATTGTCAGCTGTTATAAGATCATGCAGCAAAGACATTGGGCCGCGCGGTCGCGCGCCAAAGACAAGTTCAAAGGGCGAAAACCCTGTATGTTCATTGGGGACCTCTCTGTACGCGAAGAGGGCCGCGGGTAAAACCCTATCCCAATCTTGAGGATGATCCTCAGTTATCTTCCCTAATAAGTTCTTAAGTGTTCTATTTAGTCGCTCGACCATCCCATTGGACATAGGATGATAGATGCTACTCAAAGATCTCTCTATCTGTAGAGTAGACATTACTTGAGACATGGTATCCGATATCAGTTGGGTGCCATGATCTGATAATATTTCTCCGGGGAATCCCAGCCGAGAAAATATAAGCCAAAGAGCATCTGCAATGTCAGCGGTAGTAATGCTCTTTAGAGGGATAGCCTCTGGCCAACGTGTGCACATGTCTACACACGTTAAGATAAACTGATGTCCTCTAGCAGATTTGATCTTGAATGGACCAATGATGTCTATCGCCATTTTCTGGAATGGACGAATAGGAATATCTGCAGCCTGAATAGGCGCAGCATGACGAGGACCTTTGGATTTGACTTCTTGACATACTTTACAGGATCGACAATAGATCCGTATGTCCTTGTTCACAAAAGGCCAAAAGAAAGCCGCAAGAACTCTTGACTTTGTACGGGAAAAACCCATGTGACCAGCACACTGAGAGTCGTGTGCATGTTGTAAGATCTTAACTCTCAAATTCTTGGGTACAAGAATCTGAGAATGACTTGACTTAGTGGAGTCTTGCACCATACGTACAAGTACGCCATTCTTCATTGTAATCCAAGATTTACAATTTGAATCTTTATTCGGATCACCTTTCGTTACAAGAGTGAAGAATTTCTTAAGAGTCGGATCTTCTTCTTGTTGTTTTATAAACGAGTCACGAGAAATTACCAAGGGATCATCTTGGTTATGCACTTCATTATCTTCAACAGATGAAGTTTCAGGCATATTGAGAGCTTGAGCTCTAGTTACTACCGCATTAGCAGATTGCATATTTTGATTTTCCCAAACGGAAATTTGCTCCGGAGTGCATTCTTTGACTCCGTGAATGCGACCGATGATAAGATCAGCGATCGGATTCGGCAAAAGACATGCGTGTACATCTCCTGTGAAGAAAGGAGTAGCAATCCTAATGATAGCGGTAGAGTATTTCTCTATGGTGCCGCCAAATGTTACGCATTTGACTACTTTGCCTGTAGAATGAGAAGGATCTATGAGTGACTGCCTAACCCCAATAGTTGTGCATCCAGAATCAAAAAGTACTGAGACTGGATTGTCATTTACTAAACCTTTGTGTAAGACAAGAGAACCTCTCCCATCATGCGCGATTGACGCAGGAAGAGCGGGGGAGAGGGATGGCCACAGCTTAAAGTAGACACTGTGGTTGGCTCAAATAATGTTTTGCATTGGGGGCACTGAGATGCTCTCCCAAAATCAAAAGCGGCACATGCCATATTATTAGAGTCATCATTATCTTTACTTTGTTTATAGGCTTCGTGGGACTCTTGCTGTGCAGAGTTCGTCTGGTAATGAGCTTTATGTTTTTTGAATTGTGCTCTACCTCTGTTATTATTGCCTCTGTACTTATCATTGTTTCCACTATTATAACCCCTACTCGGGTTTGAATCATAGCTCCTTTGGTTACTATCATCATATTCATTATAATGAGTATCTCGGTAATTATGATCCTGTTGTCTCCATGAAGGAAAACTTGGATAGTTTCTAGAATGACTTCCTTTGCGAAAGTTCCTGTAATTATGACCACCCCTGAATCGAGGGCTGTCAGCTCTTCTCCAGGTATTCGAAGAAGAACCCTGAAATGATTGGTTACCTTGGTTCTGATAACTGTAATAGTTACCTTTTTTATTAAACTTATTTTGAGGTCCTTGGAATTTGTGAGAGTGATTAGGGTTGTATGGTGTTGCAGAAGCAACTGGCATACCTTCTTTAACCTTACTGTTGCTAATAGCTACGTCCGGATGTGCAGTGACGTATTGGGTACAATACTGTTCCATTTCTTTTAGAGACTTAGGTTTACGCTCATGTAAGAATTCGAGGAAAGGTTTATTTATACTTGACATAATCTTGTCTCTGAGTATCAAGTCCATAAGGGCTTCATAAGTCTTTTCTGTTTTGGATAGCTCAATCCAACGATCAAATGTAAGACGTGTCCTTGCAATGAATTCTGAGAATTCTACACCTGCCTCAGGCACCATTGTCTTAAACAACTTCCGATAACCCTCTTCAGACAACTGATACTTCTTTAATAAGGCTGCCCTAATAACATCATAGTTATCTTTGTCAGCCTCTTCAACCAAACTTAACTAGTCAGAGAATCACCTTTCAGATTTTCTGATAACTGGTTAGCATATTGTGATTTGTCCACATTATGGGCTCGACACGAGCGTTCAAATCTATTTAGCCAGAATGTTATGTCATCACTGGAAGGGTTGAACGCTGGTACCTTGACCTTGTAAGTAAAGGGTTTACCATTACCACCAGATGCTTGATTAACATTACTTATGTTTGTTAACTTTAACTTTTCTAACTCAAATGCTAAAAGTTCTTTTTGGTGTTCATGTTCTCTTATTGCTTTTTTCTCTTGAGCTTCAGCTTGTAATTTTCTCTCTTCTGCAGCAGCCTCATCTTTTCTTTTCTCTTTTTCCATTTCCATCTGGAATCTTTTTTCATCAGTCTGTATCTGCAATTTCTTTTGTTCATCCTCTCTTTGTAATTTTTTTTTCCTCAATCAATGCTTTTCTTTCTTCAGCAGCTAATGCTTTGTCATATTGAGCAACTGCCCATTCTTCTAATTGCTGACCAGTCTTATCAAGAGCCTTGCCTTGTGTGATAAAATAATCTAATGTAGACATCTTGTCTAATAAGATCAGTAATTTGCAAAAGTAAATAAATTCACTTTCTTAGTCTTAATCAAAGACCTTGTATGATAACTTTTGTAACCTGTGGAAAATAGTACTTAACTATCCCAATAACTGTGGGAAACAAGCCTTACAAAGGTCTTGTATAAATCCTTATATAATAACAGCTATAAGTTGCTGGTTCACTTTATAATATAAGTGCAGTGCACCAGAAATAGTGTTTTATATCATCAACTGTGTACCTTTAGTAATAGCAATTAACTATCAGTTGATTCTTGTACATCAATTTATATGATCAACTATATTTTAAATAGTGTATGTCGATCAGGCACAAAACAAAACAGTTATACAGAAGAACATGAAAACATTTGCGGAAATGAAATAAATCAAATGGGAAAAACAATAAAAGATAAACCGCAAGAGGATAACAAATACAAATAACGCCACAGTATATAAATATAAATTGAGAATAAAACTGAAAGATAGAATAGGGTAGACCAACAAATTACAAACAAATCAAAACAAACTAAAGAACAGAGGAATATTACAAAAATAACAATGAGTACAGTCTTCACAGCTAACACTAATAGCAACAGCTGTCGCAGCAAATTTTCAATCAAGAAAATTGCACCTATAGAAACGCACACATCAGACCCTCTATTACGTGGGATACTCTGTTGTGTGACACCGCCCAACCAAAACAACAACCCGCTGGATACAAACAAATATCACATATAAATATTTAAACATAAATACATAAATGCATAAATAGTATGGCAATATGATGTAAATAGAGTGTTGCAGAAAGAATGTGTTGTAAAGAAGGCTCAGTTACACTGCCTAATAGTACAGTACTGTGGTACTTTATTAAACAAATACTTCTGGTCTAATTATTTTAAAATCAACACAGAAATAGAAGCTCCATCGTTGATGTGTGATGATAACAATCGATGTAGGACTTCTCAGTTCAATAACACTTCCTTTCGCAAACACTGTCAAATATTCTCCAGTCCTGATGTGTAATGTTCTATGTTTCAACCAAGCTTGCTGTGTAACACTGTCAGTTGTATGGCAAATGTCCAACGAACCAAATGTCAACAAACGCCGACCTAGTTACTGCATACTGTCGACAGGACAGGTCACGCTGACATCACTGTAGAGTTGTACTGTTGATGTATTTGTGTGTCGTAACAGACCCCAAGGAACGTCTGGTCTCAGTAGTTTACTTCTCAATATGGTCACTGTGCAGGTTGACCCAGGAAGCTGGCACACCAGTTGTTAAACTCATACTGGCCAGTAGTTGTTAAACTCACGCTTTATTTGTTAAATGACGTGAATGTCCACCAGTTGATAAATGTAGATGTTGGGACTGGTGTAGTAAAGTGTAACGATTGTCAACTCATTAAACCCAGCACAGTTTTGGTCATACAGGTCATCTTGTCCTGGAACGTGATGAGGCTCCGACAAGAATGTGAGTGTAGACAATGAGTGTGTATATGAATGTCAGAACGCGAATGGTAGAATGATTCGATAGAGTTGACAGGTTGGTAGTACATCACTCATACTCACACTGTTCGAATTCAAGAAGTACTGGAACTACGGTGGTCTTTTTATAACATTTAATGGGACGCACACTTGGACAGTACGTGTATGGTTACAGGAACAAATGTCGACATAGACAGCATAATGTTGATCACAGGAATATCATCTTAAGTTAGCATTCATGCTTGGCAAATATCATAATGGAGCATTCGTAAATAAGCATTCAGAGTTCCATCATG
This sequence comes from Oreohelix idahoensis, assembly GCA_024509875.1. Lineage (NCBI taxonomy): Eukaryota > Metazoa > Mollusca > Gastropoda > Stylommatophora > Oreohelicidae > Oreohelix > Oreohelix idahoensis. Next base: position 162,613 of record JAMPIV010016202.1, on the reverse strand, counting down.
TAAATCATCTGGCTTTACTGACTGGGCACGTCAGACCATAACCAATATATAGGAAGGCTCCTAGACCTAACCTCGTCCAGCGAATATCCCTTCACGTAAAGTTCAATATATATATTTTCCATAAAGATATAGGAATCCCAGACATGGGTTCTCACATGTAGCAGTGATCTCTTGGTTCATCGAGCGATAGTACAGGCATCCCTTTTTCTCACTCGATAAATACAAAGTATATGGATTTCAACATGGCGGTGCTTCTCTCGTGAGCTTCACTCACTATTGGATACAGACCAAAATTGGTCATTCGTTAAATGTCCTCATTTCTTCATAGCTTCTATCATAGAGGTAATTGAATAATATCATATAATCTAGTGCTGATACATAGGAATGTCATCTTCCTTTGAATAAATATTCTTTTCAGAAGTACCACTGTGCATCTGCTTATCGACAACGATGGCGAAGCCCAAGTTCATAATAAATTGTGGTTTTACCTTTCTATGCGAAATATAACTTTGCCATTCCTTGGCAAAAGAGAATAAACACTGGGGTAAAGTACATACAACATGTCTAAATGACTATCACTTTTCCCCATCTACTTATAGATCACTTTTTCGGCGATAGGCCGGCTACAACAAAATTCGACATCCCGACAGGATGACAGCCATGAATCACACCCCTTGCTAGCGATACTTCCGCTGCATAGCCTTTGACCTTTTCTAGCGACAACCAACATAGTTCGACTTAGAAAGGTAAAGATATACATATATAAGACAGACTCGTCCTACTCATACAAACACTACGTATAAATTCAGGCCATAGATATACTGAAGCAAGAACAATCTATTCCTACCCAGCCAAAGAATAAATCGCAGTAGGCCTAAATTCGTCCGCGGAGTCCGATCGAAGATGACGGAACTCATTTCAAGGGAAGTAACTCAAAAATGACTTCTCCTTAAGCACTTAAAAAGGAAATACTTTGTTTACAAAATATTTGCGAACATAATAAGTATATAAATGTATTATATTGCAAGATAGTAAAGATTGCACTTTACAATATGTATATATATATATATATATATATATATATATATATATATAGTATATATATATATATATATATATATATATATATATATATATATATATATATATATATATATATATGCGTATATGTATTTATGAAAATGGTTGAAATAAGGCTACAAATGAAAACAGTTGACTTTAAGCAAATAAATAGTTCCGTGATTTGATATCGTATAAAGAGTAATTTTCTGCCTTGAGTGTTAGTCTATATTTGTTGCGGGGAGAGTGTCCATGTGCTGTGTCACTGATTTGTACTTAACTAGCCAGGTGGCGACAATAGGTTGTCGCTGGAGTCTAATGTAGTTGATACTGGTTCTTAGTGAATTCTTTACATCTCCTTCTCACGTCTGGAATCGAATGGCTGTTGGGATCACGTTCGTTGCACGAGTAAATCTAACACATGTTGCTACTTCGAATGACCTCTAGACCAGTCTCTTATAGATGGTGTCCAGAGTTAAGTACTACTAACTAGTACCAGAGAGATTTTTAAAAAATCGAATCACGTAATCTGTTGTCTCTGATGTAAGCATCAAGAAACCTTCTGCTCTCCTACACCGTTTCATCTGCCTCCCGATGCCTATGAGCATGAAATCTCAGACCATCGAGGCACATGAAAGTGTGTTAGGAAAGCAAAAGAGTGCAAATAAATCATAAAACAATATACGTCAGCCCGAAATAGAAGTGTTGACATAAAAATATATATTTCCCATGATGTCATCATCTTATCCTTTCTGCTCCATATGGAGCAGTGGACTATCTCTGCTTTTGGTTCCTTGTGAGGAAACCCGCACGAGGCAGTCACTTACCCGCTCGTTCAGGATGTGTATCCAGACGCTTTTTTTTACACAAGATGGTCGATAGTAGGTAATGGAGCTGTTAAGGTGAACTCACATGAGCTAATGATAATTGCTAATTTACACCTCCTTTAACACACGAGAAAACTTTCCTCGGAACCGTGACTATAAGAAGTGTTATACTTTTAATTGTACAAGTTACTTCTTAATATGTAGCACGTCCTTTAATGAAATCTTTATTATCTCTTAACCTGGCGTCTTCCTCTCCGAGTGGTGAGAATTTGAATCAGTGACGAATTTTCCAACACTCAGGTCTTATAGTACAAACATCGCCCACAGGAAATTTAATTTCGCTTAGTTTATTTTGTTCAAACCAATCGCAATTTCCGCTAATTTATTTTTTATTTTAAATCAGTCACCTTGTACGACGTTTTATTTAGTATATTTTATCTACGCATCTTTTTTTAATTGGTAGGGGTCGTTATTCGCAGTCCTATTTGATCGCTCTAACAAATCACAAACAACAAAATCAACAAATCATTTTCATAAATGTTCATTTGCGCAGAATAAGACGAATAGAACCAGACACACACACACACAAACAGCCAGTGTGTCGTGAAACATTCTAAATCCACATATATAAATTAAAAGGTACATGTAAAGCCTAACACATAAATTCAATAAAAGGAAAAAGAAATGGTTAAAGACCCGTGCTTTCCAATAGCGTACGCCTGTGTTAATAGAACGTCATGCTAGTTGAACAATAAAAACCCCTTTTTTATGCTTCGTCTGCATATTCTCACGCTTTCACGTTGATAGTAAAGCCTACTGCATCAATACACGCTTTCTACAATAAAACGTGTACTGTATTTCTAAGAAAACCTTGAGCTAGGCACAATGCGTAATGACCTAAATTAATACTTCCATTAATTTCATTTTATACACTACGTTAACATAAACGAAAGGACAGATGGACTTAGGATAGAAAGAGAGGGAGGGCTGAAAGCAGGAACGCATGCAACACTAACACGCGTCTCGCGATAATTAATGCCACCCCAAGCGTAAGGCCAGAAGCACTAATTTTTTTCAAATCGACAGTGATAAAAAACACTACTGTTACGTGCAGTCTTTGATATCTTACAATATTATACATTGGTATACTTGTTATGTTCGCAAATATTTTGTAAACAAAATAGTGCTTAAGGAAAAGTCATTATTGAGTTACTTCCCTTGAAAGTTGTGTCGGCTCTTTCGATCGAACTCCGCGGATGGATCCAGTTTCCTGCGATTTATTCTTTGTTTGGGTAGTAATAGATTGTTCTTGCTTCAGAATATCTATGACCTGAATTTATGTGTATTGTTTGTCTGAGTAGGACGAGTCTGTCTTATATCTGTATATCTTTACATATCTAAGTCGAACTATATGTTCTGTTGTCTCTAGAGAGGTCAAAGGCTATTCGGCGGATGTGTCGCTAGAGGGTGGTGTGATTTGGCTTCGTCCTGATAGGGACTGTGTTTTCTATGTCGGCTTGTCGCCGGGGAAAAAGTGATCTCAGTATTTGTGGGGAAAGTGATAGTCGTCTAGACCTATCGTGTATGCTTTACCCCAGTGTTTATTTCGTATTGCCAAGGAATGGCAGAATCATATTTCTGATACCAAGGTAATAATAGACACTCTTATGAACTCTCGTACGAAGCCACCATTTTCGATAGGTACGATTTGAATGTCTAAGAGAATATATTTGACTCGATGAAAACGACTTCGATTCCTAGCAGCACTATATCCTGTAGAATGCAGTCAATTGTTCATGATCAAATCTACAGAGCAATGAAATGTTTTATGAATGACTAACTTTAGGACAGATTCATTATCTGTATCCAAACGTGAGTGACAGCTCACGAGTGAAGCCATCTTGGAACCAAACATGTAGTGACTTTCAAGAAGAGAAAAGGGATGCCCGTATTATCGCTTGTTTAGTCCAGAGATCACTGCTACACATGAGAACCCGTTATTAGCGGTTCAATATTATTATATGGAAAAATATGTGCTGAACATTATGTTGGAGAATCGTCGCTAAACGAGATTAGGTTTAGAAGCCATCTGAAATATTGTTTATAAGCTAACGTGCTCAGTCAGTGAAGTCAGATGATATATATGTATGGGCGATACTGAGGGCTTGGCTACTGACAGTCCTTTATACTATTATTCTACATGAGTGCCCATGTAACACTGCAAGACCATTTATCCACTGTACCATGATGTATTATGCCAACCTGTGATTTGTCACTATCTGTGCTGTCGAGTGTGTACGTCCAATTAAACTTTAGTAAAGGTACACAGTCGTTGGTGTGGATGACTTCCAGCCATACATGAGTGTGATAAAAGAACATTTGTCAACACCACGAACCCTTATTATCATTCGCACATTATACACTCAATCCATGTCTACACACCACTGCGTAGGTCAAGTTGACATTCCATACACTACAGTGGAGCAAACAACACCATAGAGATCTTATCAACTGATGATGATGATGTCTGCTTCCATCCACTTATGTCTATTTTTTGGTGGATATCATTAACGGGAATAAAATAGAGGACTTTATCAACTGGTGGACCAGCTTTCTGGGTTTGACCTCGCAGAAGTTCAGAAGTCAACAGATTACCGATACCAGACCGTTTCCTGTGGCTGATACGACACACTTGCAGTATTGGTTTGCTATTTGTCAACACTTCGTCACGTGACCTGTCAAGTGAATGCAGTATGTAGGTCAGCGTTGTTGACATTTTTACATTAGACATTACAGAGTTTCACAGAACAGTTGGATCAATTCTTGTCAATATTAACAGGAAGACAGTATTAGTGAACTAAGAAGTCCTATTTTCATCGATGGATCTTCTTGTTTTTCTGTATATGAACTTTAATATTTAAGGCCAGAATGTTTAATTGAATAAAGTGGCAGTTTGTTTGTTTTCATAAAAATAACTTTGCCATTACTGTAAAACTGAGCCTATTTTGCAACACATACTATCATACACATAATTTATATATATTTATGTTTGCATGTTATTTGTTTGTATAGTATGTTAGTTTCTATGTCAGCGGGTTGTGTTTAAGGTTGGGCGGCGTCCTCACAACAGAATATCCCACGTCATAGAGGGTCCGTTGTGGGCGTTTTCTATAGGTGCAATTTTCTTGATTGAAAATTTGCTGCGACAACTGTTGCTTTTGTGTTAGCTGTGAAGTCTGTAATTATTGTTATTTTTGTAATATTTCTTTGTTCTTTAGTTTTGTTTTGATTTGTTTGTAATTTGTTGGTCTAACCTTTTCTATCTTTCAGTTCTATTCACAATTTATATTCATATATTGTGACGTCATTTGTGTTGTTATTCTTTGCAGACTCAGTGATTATTTTCATTGATTTCCCTATTTGATTTATTTTGATTTCTGCAAACGTTCTTGTATTGTCAGTCCTATTTGTACTTTATGTATTCTGTTGGTTGACATATGTTTTATATAGGTATATTTCATAAGACACAATTGCCTGTGCACTGCACTTGGATTATGGTATAAACCAGTACCTGATTATTATTACTATTATACAAGACCTTATTAAGGCTTGTGACCCACTGATATTGGGATAGTATACTGATTAATCAAGTCATTAAGAACTTGTGGTATTATTATTGGTTCAGGTGATTAGTATTATTGTTAGACATCATGTCTACATTAGAATACTTCATTACACAAGGGAAAGCCCTTGATAAGACTGGTCAACAATTAGAACAATGGGCTGTTGCTCAATATGACAAAGCATTAGCTGCAGAAGAAAGAAAAACTATGGCTGAAGAGAAAAGATTAGAAAGAGAAGCTGAGGCTGCTGCTGAACAAAAGAAATTGCAGATGCAGGTGGAGGAAAGGAGATTTGAAGCTGAACAAAAAAAATTAGAAAGAGAAGCTGCTGCTGAACAAAAAAGATTAGACAGTGAAGCTGAACAAAAAAGATTAGACAGGGAAGCTGAACAAAAAAGATTAGACAGGGAAGCTGAACAAAAAAGATTAGACAGGGAGGCTGAACAAAAAAGATTAGATGCTGAAGAGAAAAAAGCAATAAGAGAACATGAATTTGAGTTAGAGAAATTGAGATTGACAAGTATGAGTAATGTTAATCAGGCATCTAGTGGTAATGGTAAACCTTCTACTTACAAGGTTAAGGTTCCACCGTTCAATCAGTCCAGTGACGATATTACATTCTGGCTGGATAGATTTGAACGTTCTTGTCGTACACATAATGTGGATAAATCACAATACGCTAATCAATTATCAGAAAACTTGAAAGGTGAATCTTTGACTAGATTATGCCTTGTAGGAGAAGCAGATAAGGATAATTATGATGTCATTAGGGCGGCTTTGATAAAAAAATATCAGCTAAGTGAGGAAGGCTATCGCCTTTTATTTAAAACGATGGTGCCTGAGACGGGTGTAGAATTCTCAGAATTCACTGCAAAGGCACGTCTCACAGTTGATCGTTGGATTGAGCTTTCCAAAACAGAAAAAAAAAAACGTATGAAGGACTTATGGATTTGTTGCTCAGAGATAAGATTATGTCATGTGTGAACAAACCTTTCCTTGAATTTATACATGAGCGTAAACCCAAATCTCTAAAAGAAATGGAAGAATATTGTTCCCAATATGTCACTGCACACCCCGACGTGACTTTTGGCAACACTAAGATTAAGGAGAGTATGCCAGTTGCTTCAGCAACACCATACAATCCCAATTATTCACACAGATTTCAGGGACCTCAAAACAGATTTGATAAAAAAGGTAACCATAATAGTTATCAAAACCAAGGTAACCAATCATTTCAGGGTTCTTCTTCAAAGAACTGGAGACGAGCTGATAGCTCTCGACACAGGGGTGGTCATAATTATAGGAATTTCCGTAGAGGAAGTAATTATAGAAACTATCAGGGTTATCCGTCTTGGAGTCAACAAGATCATAATTACAGAGATACTCATTATAATGAATATGATAATGGTAACCAAGGGAACTATGACTCAAACCCAAATAGGGGTTACAATAGAGGTAACAATAACTACAGAGGTGATAATAACCGAGGTAGATCTCAATACAAAAGACATAAACCACATTTTCAGGCAAACTCTGCACAACAAGAGTCCAATGAAGCCTATAAACAGAGTAAAGATAATAATGATGCTAGTAATATGGCATGTGCCGCTTTTGATTTTGGGAGAGCATCTCAGTGCCCCCAATGCAAAACGTTATTTGAGCCAACCCCAGTGTCTACTTTAAGCTGTGGCCATCCTCTTCCTGCTCTTCCGGCATCAGTCGCGCATGATGGAAGAGGTGCTCTTGTCTTACATAAGGGTTTAGTGAATAACAATCCAGTCTCTGTGCTATTTGATTCTGGATGCACCACAATTGGTGTTAGGCAGTCACTCGTAGATCCTTCCCGTGCCACTGGACAAGTAGTCAAATGTGTAACATTTGGCGGCACATTAGAGAAATACTCTACTGCTATCATTAGGATTGCTACTCCTTTCTTTACAGGAGATGTACACGCATGTCTTCTTCCGAATCCGATCGCTGACCTCATCATCGGTCGCATTCATGGAGTCAAAGAATGCACTCCGCAACAAATTTCCACGTGGGAAAGGCAAAACATGCAGATTGCTAACGCTGTAGTCACTAGAGCTCAGGATCTTAATATGCCTCAAACTTCATCTACTGAAGATAATGAAGTGCATAACCAAGATAATCCCTTGGTAATTTCTCGTGACTCGTTTATAAAACAGCAAGAAGATGATCCCACTCTGAAGAAATTCTTCATTCTTGCAACTAAAGGTGATCCGAATAAAGACACAAGTCGTAAATCGTGGATTACAAAGAAGAATGGCGTACTTGTACGTATGGTTCAAGACTCCATTACGTCAAGTCATTCTCAAATCCTGGTTCCCAAGAATTTGAGAGTTAAAATTTTGCAGCACGCTCACGACTCTCAGTGTGCTGGACACATGGGTTTTTCCCGTACTAAGTCAAGAGTCCTTGCGGCTTTCTTTTGGCCATTGGTAAACAAGGACATACGGATTTATTGTCGATCTTGTAAAGTATGTCAGGAAGTTAAATCCAAAGGTCCACGGCATGCTGCACCCATTCAGGCGGCGGACATTCCTATTCGGCCGTTTCAAAAAATGGCCATAGACATTATTGGTCCATTTAAGATCAAGTCTGCCAGAGGACATCAGTTTATCTTGACGTGTGTTGATATGTGCACACGTTGGCCAGAGGCTATTCCTCTGAAGAGCATTACTACTGCTGATATTGCAGATGCTCTTTGGCTTATATTTTCTCGTCTGGGGTTCCCCGGAGTGATATTGTCAGACCATGGCACCCAACTAATATCAGATACCATGTCTCAAGTAATGTCTACTCTGCAGATAGATAGATCTTTAAGTAGTATCTACCATCCAATGTCTAATGGTATGGTCGAACGCCTTAATAGAACACTTAAAAACTTACTGGGGAAGATAACTGAGGATCATCCTCAAGACTGGGACAGAGTTTTACCTGCGGCCCTCTTCGCTTACAGAGAGGTACCCAATGAACATACGGGATTTTCTCCCTTTGAACTCGTCTTTGGCGCGCGTCCGCGTGGCCCTATGTCGTTGCTTCACGATCTCATTACATCTGACAATATTGACGATGACACAAAGTCATCCTACGAATATGTCATCGCGTTGAGACAAAAAATTATCGAAGCATGCAAATTAGCAACTTCTTCTTCTGAATTTGCAAAACAGAAGGCAAGGCAATTTGCCAATAAGAAGAGATGCTTACGACAACTTTGTCCTGGTGACAAAGCATTTGTATTACTACCTTGTAGGGAAAACAGACTACTTATTTCTTGGAAAGGTCCGTACGATATAATATCGAAAGTTTCCGATGTCGACTATATTGTCGATATTGATGGGAAGCATAAAACCTTCCACATCAATATGCTTACGGAATTCCATGAACGTCCGGATTATTTGCAACCCATTTTCCAAGCAACGGACAATTCTCCAGTACAACATGGTCATTACTCATCACTGTCCGTGATACAGGATGAGGAAACAAGTTTTTCAGATGTAAATCTTCCTCTTCCAATGATCCCACTTCATTCTAGTGAATCATGGAAGAACGTTACTGTCTCTCCTGATTTGTCTCTAGGAGAACAGCGACAAGTTTCAACTATATTGCAAACATTTCAGGATGTACTCATTGACATCCCTGGACAAACGCATGTCATTGAACATGACATTGTTCTAACTGACCATACTCCAATTAGGGTTAGACCTTATCCTATACCTATACATTTTCAAGCACAGGTCGAGAAAGAGTTGGATGAGATGATAGATTTGAAAATAATCGAACCATCCACCTCTGCATATTCTTCGCCGATGGTTATTGTTCGTAAAAAAGACAATAACATACGTCTTTGCGTTGACTGTCGAAAATTGAATCAAGTAACGAAGTTCGATGCCGAACCTATGCCTTTACTGGAAGAGCTACTTACTCGACTCTCCAAATCTCATTTTTTTACTAAACTTGATTTGTCTAAAGGATATTGGCAAGTTCCTTTATCTGAACGCGCCAAACCTCTCACGGCTTTTTCAACACCTAGAGGTTTGTTCCAATGGAATTTTATGCCTTTCGGTCTTATGAACGCACCAGCTACATTCGTACGCATGATGCGCCGAATCCTATTTTATCGGTCAGATGTCATTGCATATCTAGACGACATCTGTCTTTTCAGCGATACTTGGGAAGATCACTATTCAGGGTTAGATGAATTGCTGTCTACTTTGCGTGAGCACAACCTGACAGCGAAACCCTCTAAAGCCTATATTGGTTTTAGCGAAATTTCTTTCCTAGGCCACCGAGTTGGTCATGGTTTCCTAAAGACAGAGGACCATAATACTAGTAAGATACTTAACATCTCAATCCCTAAGACTAAAAAACAGGTGAGAAGTCTGTTAGGTCTTATTCAATTTTATGGCAGATTCATTCAGAATCTATCTTCTATCATGGCACCTCTCTCAACACTTCTAAAGAAAGGTTCGCCTAATGTGGTCCACTGGTCTCAGGAATGCCAATGCTCTCTGGATAAGATTAAAACATTGTTTTCAACACCACCTATTTTAGTGCTACCTACTAAAGATAAGACATTCGTTCTTCGTAGTGACGCTTCATCCACTGGATTGGAGCGGCACTAATGCAAGAGTACTCTGGAACTCTGCATCCTGTAATGTATATTTCCAGAAAACTTAATGCGGCAGAAAGGAATTATTCGGTTTTAGACCGTGAGCTATTAGCTATGGTTTGGTCGATCCTCAAACTACAGAGATTCCTTCTAGGCGCACATTTCATAGTAGAAACCGACCAAAAAGCTCTTACTGCTATACAGAGTAAGATTTTGAAGAGCTCGAGGTCTACTCGATATGCAATTGCTCTTCAACCTTTTCATTTCTCTGTGCGAGCTATTCGTGGATCAGATAATGTGATGGCAGACATTCTGTCAAGATGCCCACATGATTCCACATAACTATTAGGGCTTAGACTTCTTGATATGTCTAGTTCTATAGTAGTTCCTTTTCTATATCATGATAGATACACATTCGTAATTTAATAATATAATGATTGTATCACTACATAGCGGTTCATTGATGTTTATTCACCGCTGTGCTTTGATGATTTTTTCTTCATAAATCATAAATTTAAGATATCTAATACGAAATGATGATATGAATTTTTTAGGCATTGTGTAATTGCCAGAATTGTATTATACTTTGATGACACCTTCCTGGAAAAATATACTTGTAGAGAAATAATTTCTCTCAGTTTATGAGACACATTCTCACCAGTCGCTCCATAAGTCGACTTAGCCTCATATTAGGCGTTATAGGTATTCCTGATATTTTCATCTGCGCATTATTCATGCGTTGTGAGCCTATTGTACGTTGCTCCTAGATGTATTTCAAAAACAAAAAAGTTCCATTTTTTTTTTCCCGGGAGGTGTGGTAAGACTGTTACGTGCAGTCTTTGATATCTTACAATATTATACATTGGTATACTTGTTATGTTCGCAAATATTTTGTAAACAAAATAGTGCTTAAGGAAAAGTCATTATTGAGTTACTTCCCTTGAAAGTTGTGTCGGCTCTTTCGATCGAACTCCGCGGATGGATCCAGTTTTCCTGCGATTTATTCTTTGTTTGGGTAGTAATAGATTGTTCTTGCTTCAGAATATCTATGGCCTGAATTTATGTGTATTGTTTGTCTGAGTAGGACGAGTCTGTCTTATATCTGTATATCTTTACATATCTAAGTCGAACTATATGTTCTGTTGTCTCTAGAGAGGTCAAAGGCTATTCGGCGGATGTGTCGCTAGAGGGTGGTGTGATTTGGCTTCGTCCTGATAGGGACTGTGTTTTCTATGTCGGCTTGTCGCCGGGGAAAAAGTGATCTCAGTATTTGTGGGGAAAGTGATAGTCGTCTAGACCTATCGTGTATGCTTTACCCCAGTGTTTATTCGTATTGCCAAGGAATGGCAGAATCATATTTCTGATACCAAGGTAATAATAGACACTCTTATGAACTCTCGTACGAAGCCACCATTTTCGATAGGTACGATTTGAATGTCTAAGAGAATATATTTGACTCTATGAAAACGACTTCGATTCCTAGCAGCACTATATCCTGTAGAATGCAGTCAATTGTTCATGATCAAATCTACAGAGCAATGAAATGTTTTATGAATGACTAACTTTAGGACAGATTCATTATCTGTATCCAAACGTGAGTGACAGCTCACGAGTGAAGCCATCTTGGAACCAAACATGTAGTGACTTTCAAGAAGAGAAAAGGGATGCCCGTATTATCGCTTGTTTAGTCCAGAGATCACTGCTACACATGAGAACCCGTTATTAGCGGTTCAATATTATTATATGGAAAAATATGTGCTGAACATTATGTTGGAGAATCGTCGCTAAACGAGATTAGGTTTAGAAGCCATCTGAAATATTGTTTATAAGCTGACGTGCTCAGTCAGTGAAGTCAGATGATATATATGTATGGGCGATACTGAGGGCTTGGCTACTGACAGTCCTTTATACTATTATTCTACATGAGTGCCCATGTAACATTGCAAGACCATTTATCCACTGTACCATGATGTATTATGCCAACCTGTGATTTGTCACTATCTGTGCTGTCGAGTGTGTACGTCCAATTAAACTTTAGTAAAGGTACACAGTCGTTGGTGTCGATGACTTCCAGCCATACATGAGTGTGAGAAAAGAACATTTGTCAACACCACGAACCCTTATTATCATTCGCACATTATACACTCAATCCATGTCTACACACCACTGCGTAGGTCAAGTTGACATTCCATACACTACAGTGGAGCAAACAACACCATAGAGATCTTATCAACTGATGATGATGATGTCTGCTTCCATCCACTTATGTCTATTTTTTGGTGGATATCATTAACTGGAAAAAGAAGGATTTTATCAACTACCCATACGAGAGTTAGGTTTAAAAACCTGTAAAATGCTTATAAGGAAACATGACATTATACTGGTTTACGTTTGAAAGCCTGACAGTACAGCAGACACCCTAAAGTTTGGAAGTGAGGAGGTGGTAACAGCACGACTATCCTAGAAGAAAATACATATTTTGAACGCCGCCACTTAGCTCCCTTAAAACTTATATATTTGGGTTCCTTAAGACTTGCTGACAAAGAATATGTTAAGTGTTACGCAAATAGTCCAGGAATTAACAAATTATAGCCAAAAGAAAATAGTGAGGGTGTCGGACAACACCAAATAATAATCGCACAGTGGCATGTTTTGAAACCACCATTGTACGGGAAATAGGCCACCATGTTACATCCTATTTGATTGGCGGGAATGATATGTAAGGCTAAACACGATTAGTCGGACTACAAATACTAATTTTGGTTGTTAGGGGAAACGTGACAAGGGTAAAATTTTTTGAAAAGCTGTGTAACCATGGCCCGATTGGTTAGACCCGCCAATATAGTCAATTAGGAGCGTCAGTTCAGTGCCACATTTTGAAATAAACTTACTAAGAAACAGTGCGTTGAGTTCCAGTGCATATTTTTCTAAATAAAAGCCTGGGACAGCGGCAGATCGGATTTTGTGCCATATTCATCGCCAGTCAACGTATTTGTTTATTATTTCCATGAATTGTGGTAAGCTTGACATATTGATATCTTTTTAATGAAAATTGAATGTGAATTGATAATTTATGTATGTATATGTGTGTGGTTCAGTAGCAAACATGAGGCAAAGCCTAGATACTGCTCCAACCTGAACAAAACTTGTCGGAGAGAAGTATATCTGCATGGGATCGCCAAACAGTACACTGACACCTATCTTATTGACTAGAAAGAAATAATGCTGGAATTGCAGAGGCGTAGTAACCATTAGGGAGGAGTATACTGGTGTAAATTATTTCAGATGACGTTAGCAGTTGGCCTACCGCTCTGAACTCAGTGTTTGTTATGTATTGTGTTCAGTGTGGAAATAGATTATAAATTAGTTCTGAAATAGGAGGTACAACCTTCTTGTTTCAGGGACCGTGGTCCTAAGTTATTGAAGCAGCACCTGGTCTGAGTTTTGCTGAATCCAGAGGCTGACAGCATAGTCCTTGGTCCAGATAGCGACCAGTGAGGTGTCTCCAGAACACAGTGAAGCAATCGAGCAGAGGAGTCTTTTCCTGCCGCCATCAAGAAAGATAAGCTTCTGTGGCTAGAGGAGCTCAACATTATGTGCCCCCCTCTAAAATTGACATTATATTAAACACAGAGGGACAATAAATTGTTTCAAACGACAGGAACTGTGAACTTTTCCAAATACTATTTCCACGATAATCAAACACTTGAAGTCATGATGACAAACAACAATCTAGCTTGAAAAACAAAACCAGTATTACCTCATAGTACTACTTCACAACTTACACACATAGGATAATACTAATAAATTATGCCAATACAAAGATTATTTATATAAACTGTGTACATACTACTTGTAATTACCCTTGATTGTGATTCCTGGTTCACTGTGTAGTTGAATCAGGATATCTATTAGTGGAAGGAATTAATGCATATATATATTTGAAACTTTACACTTGACTCATTTAAGATAGTCTTATAGAGTGTTATATGTGTGTGAGTGTCACAGTGTTGTAAAGTGTTGTGGAATAAAATAAATTGTTTATCTGTCTGTTGTTGTTGTGACTTACACTTCATCATTTTCATAACCCTAGACATTTAACGTAGTCATCACAATATTCCAGAATAATTCTGACTGAGGTATAAATGTGGTAGCAAGTAAGGTCATCTGTAATACACCACACTTATTAGATACAGATACCTTCACAGCTGATCTCAGTCATTACACTAAGTCCCCTATAAATATTTATATCATCCCACTTTACCACACAGTGGAATCTCATTTTCAGAAAGATAAACATGCCGGAAATCATTACGTGATGTGTCTTGCCCTAATTTCCCAATATTTATTACAATCAGATCAGACATAAGGATTCGCAATTTTTGCACGTCACTCCAGCGAAATAAATAATACGTTATCTAAAACGACTTTCCTCCTAATTCGACACATTTGTTTTCTCATTTTACCAGGCAGGACAGAAGCAAATGCGTAATGCTAATGTGGTGTCAGACAACTTAACTCGTTAATCTTGGCAAAACGCGTCAATTGCCTCTTGTGTAAACAAAAGGCCAGGTAAAGAAAAAGTCCACCAAGGTAGATTTCCCCGTGGACTCTATATTCTTACCTCCCGTCTTTCTACGGTCAAAAAGATAAACATGCCTTGAGGGACTTAAGCCCTGAAGGATAGTGTTATCTCAGGGAGTGTATTCCTTTCGAAAAAATTTAATATCAGTAAAATAATGACGTTGGGGAATCTAACAAAACATGGCCAGAATGCAATGAATCGGTTGAATGACGTAATGTCACAAGCATCAGAAAAATTGTAGGAAGAACATCCTGCATCAAATATATAGAGAGACAGAAAATTAAGTGGTTTGACCATCTGAAGAGAATGAAGTCCGATAAATTACCACTATTCCCCTACAACCATAGAAGATTTCACAGCGTAGTAAGACCCAAGAGGCAGAGATGGATAGACAACATCAGAGACATCCTACAACAGCACGGGCTGACAGCAGCCAACGCGACACACATGGCTTAAGAATGCAGACTTCACAGCAATGGTGGAAGGAAAAGGCAACAGTAAGCTATGTAAAGTCGATACAAAATAAGAATCTTCAACTCAAACGACAAAGCAGTCCTTCTTCATCATTTACACCTCTGTCCCCAGCTCTCTTCTCCGTGTAGTTGTTGGTCTACCCGTGCCTCTTTTCCCTGGGGATTCCAGAACAAGGACTGCCTTGCAATGCTATCAACAGGTTTCCTCAATATGTGTCCTATTCATTGCCAGTATCTTTGTCTCATCTCTTGTTGCACTAGCAAGGGCCTGGTTCTTGTCGTCAGTTCCACATTGTTGACCCTGTCATATCATTTCAATTCTTCTACTTTTTTCTACGCAAGCATTCATTAACGAAAGTCTGTAGCTTTTTGATTGTTGTTTTTGACGTTCTCTATCTCTATATTTTAAAACCATACAATAGGACTGACTTGACATTTGAGTTAAAGATTCTTATTTTTGTGTAGAACGTGATTCCAGTTGATCTCTGTACGCTTCACAATGCAATGAAAGCCCTTCATGCTTCTTTGTTTTCTTATTTCGATATCGTTGTCTGCCCCTCCAACTTTGTTTATATTGCTGACAAGATATATCACCACAAAATGTAGAATCATACTAATATATTCAACGAGAAGGAATGGATAATGGCGATGCTGAATAATTAAAAGAAAATAATAGTGGATAGGGAATATGAAATCACTACATAAATTACTTCATATTTTCCCCAAGGAGTTGAAGTTTCCGACAAGAAAACACGTTGTAAATCTAATCTCAGAAATTCACCCAGAGTAAGCACAGGCACGTACACAAAATCGTGGCATTAGTTCTCGTTTTTAAAACATTCTAGTAGCACCAGCGGTTTGAGATGGGACCAAAAAAAAAAAAAAAAAAAACTATCCACATTGATTTTAACACACATAAAATGGAATCAATACATCAGTGACCTTGTCTCCCACAGGTCTTTATAAAACTCGCGCTTTCATTCATCCAGATTTTTATTTTCTACTTTCGCCTTCTTTCCTTAGGTTGATCAGCCATCCTTCACGTCTGCCAAATGTTCTCTTCTCCGCTTGGTTTTCAGTCGGTAACGTTTTTATATTCATTGTTGCTTCTGTATCATAGTCTGATATACTGTGTTTGTTTCTTCGGCATATTTTCGTTGTTTATTCCATTGCTTGGCTATGTATTATGTGATTTTGAGTATCCTTTAGTTTAAAGTATATAAAAGGTAAAAGATAAAGGATCCCGTTACACGCCCATTGAGGCATATCGGGAACATGGTTTTAGGCCCATACTTTCTTGACCATCGGCACACTGGGGGTGATGTGGTCAGCATCACGCCGGCCGCCTTAACCTTCCCAGAGTTGCTCTGGTACCCAGTTCATGAGGCTGGATAGTTTAAGTATATATTTATAGATATCTGAATTTTTTTCTTAGTGTAGTCATATGCTTTCGTTGCCTTTTCTGGAATATTCGTCTTCTCTTAAGTACCATGTCCGATGGCTAAGGTGATATTGTCTCTGAACAACTCCATTCTCTAGTACTGTTTGTAACTCTGTTGTTGACGTATTTCCATATAATGATTTCACACTTTCCAGTATCTTCTCTCTTTCTCATCCTTGTGACGGTATTATCTCCCCTACTTTGCAGTGGTGATCCAACGGTGGCCAAAATTCAAGTGGATCTAATATGGGCTTCAAAAGTGTATACCTTCGCACAAGATTACTCTTGGCAGATTTGTAAATAGAAGGGCAACGACGCTTCTATCTCAATGGTGTGTCCACAAGATATTCAGATAAGCGAAAACAATGCTGCATTGGCTGAGCACGTAAATTCTAGAATATGCCGACAACTTTTGTGAAGAATTAAGCAATGATTAATCTTAGTTCGTTCAAGCCCCGACCTCTGATTTACTCAGTGGAATTCTTATTATTCTGGTATAGCTCAGTTTAGAGTGCATTTAGTGGGTTGACTGAGACAAACATGCAGTAACTTTAAAATGATTAAACCGAAGTTAAATTTGTAAACAATTACAAATAACAAAATTCAATAATCACTTGGGTTTAACAGTTTGAAAATAATTGAATAGTTTAACACAAAAGGTTCATCATTGAGTGATTGGAGGTTCTATGAAAAAAAAGTTCACTTTTGCAGCTTATATATTGCACTAAGCTGCCAGTGGTTGTTTCTGCTCCCGCTGGGTTGGTTCTTGATGGACTGATCACTGATAACGCTCGCCGCTGGTCAAGGATGTAGGGTGCAGATCGTTCTCAGGAGTGTCAGGGAGAGTCTAAAAATTTGATCCCTCGTCTTAAAGCTCAGGCCACTGTTCCCTTCTTGTTCCAGAGATAGTACCCTTTAACTGGTACCACCACCAACAACTATGGTAAAAGAATGGAAACGAAACGCTCTCCTGAGTATTGCGATTCCCGACACATACTTATGTGTCCCCTTTCTACTATTCTACCATCTCATTTACTCAGAATTTACCCTCGATGAGAATTAACTTTAATCCCTCCAGAGAAAACTTTCTTTACATTTAAATTGAACAGTTTTTATAGTTATTTTACATTTAAATGAAAAGGTTAATAGTACAGATAGAATGTGTTTACATTTACATTTCCGCGGATTGAAAAGTGTTCACAATATAAATTGAATATGTTTTCATTTTTGTTTACACTGATTTGAAAAGTTTGAAACTTCCATTAGTTTTAAAGTGAATATGTTAACATCGACATTTACACTGGTTGAAACTGTATTATAATTAAAATGTACATACATTCTTTCATCTTTCCCTCCCTGCCCCATATGGAACTTGAGACTGCTGATGCGTTTAGTGCTCCTTAAGAAACTAGTAATTAAAGCATTCGCCAGTCCGTGCAGTGGTGGTTCATGAAATCATCATTCTATGCGCTGAGGTTGCCAGCCTCAAATGACTGGGACATCCACTAGCGATTTTCATATATTAATATTCACATGGTAATAAATACATATTAGTTCATATGTTAGTACTGAAAATATAGAATGTAAAGTGACAACTTACGCCAATCCTAGCTCACTGACTTTTTTGTTCAGATGAATGAAGTTAAGGCATTAGCCGATGCCTTTTTTACACATGAACCTGGGGTCGTTAATTTTAACTTTAATTCCTCTCTGACTCCGTGTATTCAGTTTCCTTAGATATTCCGGGTTCCCTTATTTAAAATGATAGAGATTTCCTTGGATGATTTGTAAGTCC
Organism: Oreohelix idahoensis; assembly: GCA_024509875.1. Lineage (NCBI taxonomy): Eukaryota > Metazoa > Mollusca > Gastropoda > Stylommatophora > Oreohelicidae > Oreohelix > Oreohelix idahoensis. The sequence goes on along the minus strand of JAMPIV010016202.1, from coordinate 144,177 downwards.
GTCAAGATTCTCCAATAAAAGGTGTCCGGTCTGATAAAATGGAAATTCTTAATTCTAGGCTAAACTCTGGCAAGGTCTGGTTGTGTCATCTTGGCAAGCGATCTTCACAGTGTCTTAGAATTGAAGCGTGTCAGGTTATATTCCTGTCCCACCCCCGCATCTGTCTGTTATGAAGCTAAGAAAAAGCTCCAATCATTTCAAACATGCTGGGGTTTTTTTTTCTTGGGGAGGGGGGAGGGGGGGATTTCAAAATATTCCTGACATGGAAAGATTTTGGACGTAATGTAGGGGTAAAGTCTTCCATATATGGCGTGAAAATATCCGATCCCTGACAGATAAAATCACCAACACATCTGTAAACTCATATGACAATGTATTTCAGGTAACAAATTATTACTATCTAAAGTAATCCTGTCATAGCAAGTCGGACAGGAAGTGATTAGGTCATAGTTGTCTGTCCCAAATGTGTCACCCAGACAAGTAACCTCTTATCTGTCGCGTACCCTGGCCTTATCAGCTATTAGACAAATACGCTGGCGATTTTCGTGTTAATCGGTAGCGGCCAAGGTTGGATACGCGAGAATCACCAACAAGCCTGTCGTTAATATTATCACTGCCGCTCCTTGCAAAGCTTTAGGGGAGGGTAACAAACAGACGTGGTGACTTATCTCTGAGAGGAGTGTAAGAAGGAAAATACAAAATATCTGCTACAGTGGACAGAAAGAAAAGGGTGCGACTCGGAAAAATCCCAATAAAATCAGTACAAAAACGTAACTGATTACTGTCGTAGTGAAAGAGAGATCGGAAAGCGGTTGCCCCAATATCCATCTTGTGACAATCCTCTGTCTCTTTTTTCCCTTGTCACAATATATTTCATCCATCTCCTTCTTATAACATGGACAAAGAATGTGGATGGCTACCTTATAACATGAGAAATAAGCTTCCATTGTGCGTTGGTCTCTTTCATGACATCCTCATTACTTTTTTTGTATTTGTAACATTTTTCTGTAAAACCTTATCTCTGCTGCCTCTAGTGATATTCCTATTAGTTTATTATTTGTCTGTAACTCACTTCCTAAGTCAGGATTGGTTATATATACCACGAAAGAACTCTCTTTCTTCCATTAACAAAGTGTTGTTGCATATAATATTTTTCATTTTATGGAATACTGTCTTTACCAGGGCTATTCTATTTTCCATCTCTGAGATGTATACTACACCCGATGTTGTAAACGTGCCTAGGTATCATGTTTTAAAACTGTTCCATTAATTTTGTAAGAGCATTCTGGAAAAATCATTGTCTTTGAGATTATCATTACTTCTGTTTTGTTAGATATTAAGGTATGGCCGTTACAATCACGTTTTTGTAATATACACTAAAAAAATTGTCTTAACATTTATATGAAAAATCCATATTTAACACTTTCTCGAATCTCTCGGAGTTTCACTTCTTTCTTTACATTAATGTTTGAAAAAGGTCTGCCGCCTCTATTCAGTACTGTGCGACCACAGAGCGGCTTGGTTTCATAAGTTTGGCGGCACTGATTTGATACGGTTGGGCTAGAATTAAGTACGTTATTTGCGTTATTATAACACTTTTGGCATTATCAAAAATTAAAATCCTGGCGTGTCTGAGATTGTATCGCGACCTGTGAACACTAGGTACAATCAAGAGATTCTCTGGACAGTTTTGCAATGATCGAGTTCGAGACCTTTGATGCCCGAAAACGACAGCAAGAAGACAGTAATTTATTCGGGTTGTTTTTTTTAAACAGAGCCAAAAGACTGGACTTTTTTTCAGTCCTCTTTAAATACCTTTTAAGAAGACATTTGTAATGTAGGAAGAAGTTTAATATTTTTCCCCTGGACACTGTTCGTACATTAATCATCATCATGTTCCTTTCCGTTCCTTATGGGGCATGTAGCTGCCACTACAGCTATTCCTCGGGAGGAAACCTGCACCAAGCATTCATATTGTCTTGCAGTGGTAGTTTATATAGCAATTCATTTTACATGATGATGTTGCTAGGCCCATGCACAACCTCATATTAATCGCCTTGTACGACATGCTTGCGGAAGCAGTTCTCCCCTATTCTTTCTTTGTTTCATTAGAGACACCCGGGGATTACACGGAGCATTATTTTATTTACCACTAAGTTAAACCTCTCTCTGCCAGGGTATGACTTAAGATTATATACTACTGCTGTTTCTACATGGATGCTTTAATAAGTGTTCACCGCCTCGATACACGTTATTTTTATAGAGCCAGAAGATGTATGTATTTTCAGTTCTCTTTAATTGCCTCTAATGGGCCGTTCACAAATTATGTAGCGCAAAAAGGGGGTGGTGGTGTGGTTGCCGAGATGTTACGCTTTGTTACTAGGGTGTGGGAGGGGAGGGGGTTCTCCCTGAAATGTTGTTACATAACGCAGGAAAAATCCATTGATAATTCATAAGTAAGAGGCTGTATGACATTTCTGCTTTCCGTACATGACTGTTAGTCAGTGACAAAGAGCGAACATTCAGTGCACAGAGGTGTAACGTAATTTTTAAAAAGGGGAAGGGGGGGGGGGGGGTTTTGTTTCGCACATGTTACAGGGGGGGGGGGAAAGGGGGGGGGGGGGGGGCTGAAAATGTCAATAATTGCGTTATAGTCCGTTCGGAAATTCGTGCCCACAAGTGAGATCAACTGTGAAGGTCTCTGAGGTAAACAATGGACAACTGTGTTACAGAGTACCTTTCTTGTTACCACCCTACGATCTCACTCTAAGTTATATTCTTTATTGACTAGCGTGACTGAAAGCTATATAAAGTGTCTAGGGTATTGTAAGAGTGTTGTTAAAGAATCTCAATACAAAAACATATACAAACATATACTAATTACTATGATAAAATCAACTAACTCCAGCTGTTAAATTTTATATTTAAAAATTCTTTTGTTAAACTTTATTGGTCCTGAGCCTAAAGTTGTTTTGGTCAGGACTACAGTTCAATGAGAATCAATTTAGATGGATAGATATATTTACAAATATATATAAAGATATTTACATACAACAGACAATATGTCCATAGTACATTGTTACAAATTTTCAAGTTGATGTTAATTACTCTATTTACTACTGGTACTAGAAGGCAGGTTGGGGATTATCATCATCCCAATGTTCTTTTGTTTCACTAGAATTGTTTATGTTAGTCTTTTGGAGGAACGTTTTTGTCTATACAGGAGATTTTTCTTTAGTCGTGATAAGTTGTCCCAGGCCAGATATTGCACTTATCTGGATCCTGGAATCACAGCAGTTGTAGTTGGTTTGGCCAAACACTTCAGTCTCCTCTGGTCTTGAACTTCTCTAATACAAGCAGGTACCAGAGACTCTTAGAAATCGTGCTGAATTTCTCTATCATCGAGTACCAGCACCAGACAAGTGCCAGCAGGAACCCCTGTCGATGCAAGTTATGGTTCTGTCTTAATATCAAACTAATTCCTCCTAATTTACATGTAAACATACATTCAATACAAAAGAACATGGTCAGCTCTCTCTGACAACTCTGCTTCTCCACTTTAGTTTGATGGAACAAATTGTACCAGTTTTCTTTTCTCTTCCCTAATGGATGCTACGCCTCTGTCATTCCTGCAGTAATCTTTTCCATGCAATAAGATAGGTGTAATGTTCCTGTATGACCATCATATATATAGTCCTGTAGTTTTAAACTTCTTAGATAGTCCCTTATATGATGGATCAACATCTAGGCCATGCCTAAGTCTGCCATGGAACCATTTAATTACAATCTTTTACATGGCCTTTTCTTTTTTTCACACAACCCTTTTTTAATTAAAAAGTCAATAAAATCAATCTTACCACATATCAAGGAAATATAAACAAGTAACGATGAATTAGGCAATAGAATATGGCACACTTTCATCACTGCCTCTGTTCAGACTGCTTTCTGTTGTTAGTTATTTTAAAACAAAGCACAAGTCTGCTCATCGCTGCTTGTTCCTCAGAATATTTTGAAAAAATGGCAGCGAGCAGCTTACTATTTCGTTAAAGTAAAAGGCTTTGGCCAATGAGACCAAGCATCTCTTTCATTGAATGAAACTTTATTTTTAAAAAAAAACTATCTCAAACCTCTATGTGTTACTATTACCAACTAGATTTGTATATTTAGGTTAGCCAATAATATTTCGGCTTCCTTCAAATTTCATCCAATCCACTTCATCGTACTATCTTAGCCTTTCTTTCACCTAATTTTTTTTCCAAAAAAATATGCTATCCAATCTAAGCAGACATGACTTGACCTGACAGTATCTCCGATTCTCTATGTATTATTACCAATATTTGATTATTTAATGGACTATTTAGATAACTAACAACATATTCTTGGTCAACAAGTCTTCAGGTACACGAATATATGATTTTTATGGGGCTAAGTGGCTTGGTTCAAAATTCTATCTTTTTTTCTATGTTAGTTGTTTATTTTTAAACTACCTCCTGTTCAATTCTTTTTCCATGTACTTTCAAGCTAAATACGAGAGTCTCTCGTAATACACGAGAATTACGTCATTCGCAACAAGAGCTAAGCGTGTTTTCCTGACCGTAGTGTCCACATTTTCTAACGTTTACATCGTAATTTGAAAACCGCCTAAGGCAAGGCTAGCAAGTTGGTTTTATTTTTAGAAACAATGTGAGACGTGATTTGCGTTGGTTATCTATCCGTGCCCCTCCCTCTACAATGTATTTTAGGCAAATACTTCATTGAACTTGGAAAAGTGGTACGTTTGTCTCAAGGACGAATTTGAAAACTAGGGTACCCTTTTTGGTTCGGCCAAGGCGTTATCAAATAATACGCTGAAGGCGTAGGCGACGACTATCATTCTCGCCGAAAATTTGTAGTACTATCCTATCTTTGACTTTAAGAGTTTTTTTATATAACGTAAAGAAGAAAATTCGAACATGACATGAGTTTTGTAAGGGCAAAAAATATATTAATAACTGCATGGAAAATCTAAGACTGCATGCAAAAAGTCATGTTCATACAACAAACAGTTTTGGAGAAAATTGACGCTTTCTGTGGGCACGAATTTCCGAACGGACTATACCTAATTTGTGAACATTGTTGGAATGTAACAAGAAGCACAATATTCCCCCCCCCCCCCCCTTCCCCAGACCAAATGTTAGTGCACTGCTCGTAAATTAATAATGTGCGTAAAATTACTTGGCGGGAGGGAAACCGTGATAATGATAATTACAAGGGCTAGATAAAAAAAATGGGAAAGAATAACAGAAGAATATCGGTAACAAGACAGGAAACAAACGAGATACAAGAAATCAATATCAACCATTGCTCACCTTCCAGACCACTTCCTGCTAACAAACGTGGAGGCGGAAATTGAAGAAGCTAAAGAAAGAAATTTAAAAAAAAACCACACTTGCACATCGCAGGTAAATGGGCTGATCATAATTGATTCCTAAGATTCTCGTATTTCTTTGTGATGTCAATACTGCGGGCCAGTTATGACGCTTTTTTTTTTGTTGTGGGCGTTGACTGTTGCTGCAGCTGCTTTTATAAATAATGTTAGGTGATAGATGAAGCTGTTTTTCTGTTATGATAAATGATGTAAGGTGATCTGTTGCTATTTTTATTATGATAAATGATGTTAAGTGAGTTCTGTTTGTACTATGACGAATGATGTTTAGGTGAAAACTGTTTGTACTGTGGCTAAGATTGCTGGAATTTGGCATCAAACGTAATAGTGGAACAACAGAAGTGACAGCGTCATTAATTAGGCTGGATCGCCCTGGGTACATATCCGGTGTTGCACACTGTGAATCGCGCTAATGACCCCTGTCTTCGAAGCACTATTTTTGTGGTGCCTAGCTGGCAGGGAGGATAGTGTGATTCGCTTCTGTAGCTAGACGGGGTGCCATTCGGAAGGTCCTGGGTTCGATTCTCCAGTAAGCCACTCACTTCTGTTGTTTTTCTGTTGTCTAGTTTTCTGCTTCTTTATTTCTCACGCGCGCCTGAAACACGTGACCTTTATGTGTATAATAGTTATTTATTTATTTAGCAGGGATGGGCGTATGAGAAGATTCATCCAGCATGTATACAACCAGCATGCAACAGAAACAATTAGCATTCATGCCCTTCGACATATACTGAGGGAGACTGCGCATCTATGGGTTTGACTGGAGTACAACTACGTCGATTCTGAACAAGAATAACAATAACTGGTAAACGATGTTAGGTGGTAACTTTCTGCCAAGATATGTGATTAAGAATAAAACAAAAATCTACAATGAAAACTTGTGGCAAGGAATAAAACAAAAATCTACAATGAAAACTTGTAACAACAAATAAAACAAAAATCTACATGAAAGATTTATGACAAAGAACAAAATAATCAACTTCCAATTTTTTTTACTTTCAGAAATAATTTTACTTAATCCCGCATTATACACATTTTTTTGTCATTTAATTTAATTCGCTGGATTATTCATCTGCATGGTCCTTCAGTTCATTTTAAGCGTACGTTTTAATTTTGTTAAATGAAATTTGTCCCCAGTCAGTATCGCAGGATTGGGTAAATATTTGACTGTGTGTCCGTGTGGGTGTGTGTGTGTGTGTGTTTTTATTAAATTTTAGCTGTAATATTGATTTTCTCAGTACTTCAAAAAATGTGTCCTTGTCTTTATCAGGGTACTGCCGTTTTATAGAAAACAAAGGAGAGCGTTAACAGATGACTGATTGAATAAGAACCAGCTGGAGATAATTTTCATCATCATCATCATATTCATCATCATCATCATCATATTCATCATCATCATCATCATCATATTCATCATCATCATCATCATCATCATCATCATCATATTCATCATCATCATCATCATCATCATCATCATCATCATCATCATCATCATCATCATCATATTCATCATCATCATATTCATCATCATCATCCGCATATTCATCATCATCATCATATTCATCATCATCATCATCATCATTATCATCATCATCATATTCATCATCATCATCATATTCATCATCATCATCATCATCATCATCATCATCATCATCATCATCATCATCATCATCATCATATTCATCATCATCATATTCATCATCATCATCCGCATATTCATCATCATCATCATCATATTCATCATCATCATCATCATTATCATCATCATATTCATCATCATCATCATCTTCATCATCATCATCATCATATTCATCATATTCATCATCATCATCATCATCATCATCTTCATCATCATCATCATCATATTCATCATATTCATCATCATCATCATCATATTCATCATCATCATCATATTCATCATTCTTCTTTGGGCATATGGGTCATGGAGCCAACAGTCCAGCTGGTTCCCTTGTCAGAAACCTGGACCAAGCATTCACATGAAACTTGTAGCGGGGGGTTTCTGTGGCAATTTGGTTTGCGTGATGACTGTCGTGAGAAATTCTAATCCACATATATAAATTAAAAGTAAATGTAAAGCCTAACAAATAAATTCTATAAAAGGAAGAAGAATGGTAAAGAACAGTGCTGTCACAATGACAGTACTCGAAATCCCCTTTGTTTTATGCTTCGTCTGCCAATTGTAACGTTTCCACGTTAAATATAAGCCACTGCATAATACAAGCGTTTCCACAACACATTAAAACGGGTATTGCATTTCTAAGAAAAAACATTGAGAGGCACACTGCGTATGACCTAAATTAATTACACTACGAATGGACAGATGGATGTAGAATGGAAAGAAGGGAGGGCTGAAAATCAGGAACGCATGCAACACTAAACATGCGTCTCGCTATTAATGCCACCCCCAACAAGCGTAACGCGATATACAATTACTACTATCACGCGTGTAAGGCCACATGCACTAACTTTTTTTCAGACGGACAGTGATAAAAACACTACCCTTCCCAGAGTTAGGTTTTAAAAAACCTGGAAAACGCTTATTAGGAAAGATGACATTAGATGGATTTACGTTTGAAAACATGACAGTACCCAGACACCACATGGGGATTGAAGTGAACAGGAGGTGGTAGAAAATGCACATTTTGAACGCAGCCACCTAGCTCCCTTAGATTGAGATATTTGGATTCCTTTGGGCTTGCTGACACAGAATATGTTAAGTGTTACGCAAATAGTCCAGGAATTAATAAATTATAGGCAAAAGAAAATAATGAGGGTGTCAGACAACCTAAAAAACTCGGAGTCGCTCAGTGGCAGAATTTTAAACCACCATTGTACGGAAATAGGCCACAAGTTACATTTGAATTGATTGGATGGAATGATATGTAAGGCTAAACACGATTAGTCGGACTATAAATGCTATCTTTTGTTGTCAAGGGAGACGGAAGTAAGAGTACTTTTTTTCAAACGATTGGGTAGAGATGGCCTGATTGGTTAGGTCTGTTAATATAGTTAATTGATAGCGTTAGTTCGAGACCACTAGTTCAAATAAGCTTGATAAAGCAACAGTGCGTTGAAGCCAGCTCATATTTTTGCTAAATAAAAGCCTGGAACATAAGCAGATGGGAATTTGTGCCAGTATTTGTGCCTACATTCAGTGCTAGTCAACGTATCTGTGTTTATTTCCTTGAATTTTGGTAGGTTGAAATATTTGATCTCTTTTTAATGAAAATTGAATGTACATTGATAATTTATGTCTGTATATATGTGCAGTTCAGTAGCGAACATGAGACAAGGCCTATATCTATATATATATTGCTCCAACCTGAACAGAAGGTGTCGGAGAAAAGTCAAACTACATGGAATTACCACATAGTACACTGACACCTACCTTATGATATGGAAGGACTTATAGCTGAAAGTGCAGAGGCGTAGTAACCATTAAGGAGGTTAATACTGGAGTAAGCTGCTTCAGAAGAAGATAGCAGTTAAACTAAAGCTCTGAACTCTGTGTTTGTGATGTATTGTGCTCAGTCTAGCCAGATAGTATAAATTGGTTCTGAAGTAGGAGGTACATCCTTCTTGTTTCAGGGACTGTGGTCCTAGTTATTGAAGCCGCACCTGGTCTGAGCGTTTGCTGAATCCAGAGGCTACAACATACTCTTGGGTCCCTATAGTAACCAGTGAGGTGTCTTCAGAAACAGTGAATAGTCGAGCAGAGGAGTCCTTGCCTGCCGCCATCACGAAAGTTAAGCCCACTGTGGCCAAAAGAGCTCAACACTATGTACCCCTCGTAAATGACACTAACTTAATTAAAGAGGGGCAATTAATTGTTTTAATGTTCGGAACTGAGACCATCTCCAATACTAGTTCCAAACATACACAAGCACATGCAGTCATGATGTCTAATAAGAATCTATCTTGAAGAACAAAACCAGTATTACCTCATATTACCACATCACAACTCACACACATAGAATACTAATATTGTATGTCAATGCAAAGACCACATTTATATCTGTGTACATAATATTTGAAATTACATGTTATTATATTGCCTGGTTCACTGTGTAGTTGAATCAGGATCACTATTGTAGAGAAAATCAATACATATGTACATATCTGAAATTTATCATTGAATCTTTTAAGATAGTCTTCTAGAGTGTTGACTGTTTGTGAGTGTCACAGTATTGTCAAGTGTGGTGGAATAATTAAATTGTTTATCTGTTGTTGTTGTGGTGACTTACACTTCATCATTTGCATAACCCTAGACATATAACGTTGCCAACACAATATTCCAGAATAATTCTGACTGAGATATAAATATGTGGCAGTAAGTAAGGTTATCTGTAAAACACTACACATATTAGATACAGATACCTTCACAGCTGATCTCAGTCAGTACACTAAGTCCCTATAAATATTTATATCATCCCACTTTACCACATATATTGGGGGTCCGGTCCGGGATATTGAATCCTTTACTAGTATAAATATTGGGGTAATTCACTTCAGGGAATATAAAAAGTTAAAAGGTATCCTTGGGTGGAATTAAATAAGGTTGAGCTCTTGGTGCCTGTTTTGTCCATTGGATATATAATTACAGATTATATTGTTTAGTTAGATATTTTATTTAATTACCTGATATAAAATGGCGGACCTGGCCAAATTTCGATCTGCGGCTGTACAGACTGCAAAAGAGTTGGGATTAGATGGGCAAGTTATGATTACCTATGTCACTACTGAATGTGACAAATTTATTGAACGCGAAGAAAGAAGGTTTGAGGCCGAAAGAAGGTTAGAGGCTGAAAAAGAAATTAAGAGGTTGCAGATTGAGGCTGACAAAGAGGCTAAAGCATTGGAGGCTGATAGGGAGATTAAGAGGCTCCAAGTAGAAGAACAAAAGGCAGAAAGGGAAGAGAAGAGATTAGCTGCAGAAAGGGAAGAGAAGAGATTAGCTGCAGAAAGGGAAGAGAAGAGATTAGCTGCAGAAAGGGAAGAGAAGAGATTAGCTGCAGAAAGGGAAGCAGAAAAGGAGGAGAAGAGATTACAAAGGGAACATGAGCTACGACTAAGGGAGTTTGAGTTTCAGGGCCATGCTCCTGAAAATGGTGCCAGTCCCTTTGCCTCTGATGCTACTGCTACTCAGGGAGCCTCAACCTCAGCTATGAACTTTCATTTAGATCATTTTGTTGAGAAAGACGATGATATTGAGAGCTATATAAATAGATACGAATTATTAGCTACCACATATGGGTTAGAGAGAGAAAGGTGGAGCTTAAAGTTATCTCAAGGACTTCGTGGGGCAGCTTATGAAGTTTTTGCCAAAATGCACAGAGATGATCAGGAAAATTATGACATGCTAAAGCAGGCTCTTTTGTTAAGATATGAGAAGAACGCAGAATTTTACAGAAAAAAATTTAGGAATGCTAAACTACTGTCAGGTGAAACCTATCACCAGTTCTCTGCACGGATAGAGACATACTTGGAGAAATGGACTTCTCTGGGGAAAACCCAAGATCTTAAGGAAATGATCCTTATAGAACAATTAAGAGAGTCCATGGCTCCAGACCTGAGAAAGTTTCTCATGGAACAAGGTGCAGAGAGACTGGGTGAGTTGCTAAATGTTGCAGAAAGGTATCAAGCGGCCCAAGCAGAAGTATCAGGTAATAAAAAGAAACAGGTGGATAATTTTAGGGCACCACAGAACTTTAATAAATTTGATCATAGGGATCAAAACAAAGGTAAGCACCAATTTGATAGGCCACGGTATGACAATAAAAATAAAAACCCACAATTCGAAGAAAGGAAATATGATGAAAGAAAATCTTACAACCAAGGAAAAAGGTGGTGTAAAAATTGTAAGATGAACAATCATGACACTGACCGTTGCAGAAGGAACCCTATAGTTATGGCAACCCTTCAGGTCAGGTCGACCTCAAGAAAGGAGGAGGATATTCTGTTAGATACCACTCCAGAAGAGATGAGGAAGGCACAGGCTGGGGATAAGACCCTCAAGCCTTGTTTCAGGAAATTGTCAACTTGTCATACAACTCCAGGCAAGGGAGATTTTTACATGAAAAACAAGTTGATGTATAGGAAGGCCGGAACTAGATCCCATGGTCACGGACAGCTGGTTCTTCCAAAAAGATATAGGACAGAATTAATAAGGAGCCTACATGTGAAACCAGATGGGGACCATGAGAAAATAGGTACCATCATCCAAAAGGTGGCTTACAATTATTATTGGCCCAAGGCAAGATGGGACATTGAGAATTTTGTAGAAAGGTGTAGCATAGCACATGAGGGAACACCCACAAGTGGGAACATTGATCAGGACCTGGACACGCCACGGGGCAAAAGTAGGCCTGAAAATAAGAAGAAAAATAAATTTAATAAAGTGGACCAAATGGAATGGGAAACCCCTTTTCACGGACAAGCTTCACTTAACTGTTTTACAATGGCCACTATGCGGAGAGTGCAAAAAGATGTCTTACCCCAGGATAAGCCGAAAATCCCTCAATCGGACTTAAACAAACTGGAGAAAGGAGATGGAGAGAGGAAATCTCTCATCAAGAATTTTAAGTGGGGAGAAAGCCCCAAAAGGAAAATTGGTAGCAGTCGTTTTATGCATGAAAATTCTGGGAGGAAAAATCATCAATATAGCGCTTCTAGTGGAAGAGACCAAACCGGTGCATGGACAAAGAGGTCCACAAAATAAAAGGTCCACTTGAAGCACTGTTAAGAACGTGGACGGATGAAAAAGCAGAGGAAAATATTACATCCTCATACCAATATGTAAATGAGCTGACCACTCGTTTAAAAACTGGCTGGAAACTTGCCAATGAAAATTTGAAACAAGCCAGGAAGAAACATGCTGCTTATTATAACAGGAAGGCAAAAGACAGAGATTTGGCTGTGGGAGAGAAGGTACTGCTTCTTTTACCCGGAAATCAGAATAAGTTACAAATTGGATGGCAAGGTCCATATACAGTTCTAGAGAAGGTGTCTAGAACCAATTATAAGATAGATAAGAAGGGGAAAGAAAAAAATCTATCATGTGAATCTCCTGAAGAAATATTTGGAAAGAGAACATCAGGAAGAGACACACTTGCTAACCTTGTCCATTGCAATGGAGATGAAGAAGGAACCACTTTCATCATTTGAATATCCATTACACCCCCTGTGAGACAGCGGCACAGGTGAAAATCAGTACGCATTTAACGAAAAATCAGAAGGAGAGAGTGCAACAGGTTCTAGATAATCATACAGAGGTGTTAACAGATCGACCGGGGCATACAAACTTATTGGAATATGATATGAAACTGATAGACCCCACACCTGTCTGTATGAAGCCTTATTCGATTCCTTTTGCTAAGGAGAAAGCTTTGAAGGAAGAGATAGACTATTTGTTGAAGGAAGGAATTATTTCACACAGTGAATCTTCGTATAGTTCCAGTGTTGTACTTTTAAGGAAACCCTCTGGAGAACATAGACTCTGTATAGATTACAGGAGACTGAATGCTATTACAGAAGGACAGGTGGATCCATTGCCGGATACAAATCAGTTGTTTGCCAGGCTAAATAAAGCTAAGTATTTCTCAAAAGTGGATTTGAGTAAAGGATACTATCAAATTCCAGTAAAGCCTGAGGTTAGACCATATCTAGCTTTTAGTACCTCAGAAGGACACTATGAGTTTAACAGATTGCCATTTGGATTGAAGAATGCACCTAGTGTCTTCTCTAGAATGATGAGAAAATTATTGGACCCTCTGAATAACCCATGCATTACAAATTTCATGGATGATATCCTTATAGCAACAGAAACATTTGAGGAACACATTGACTCTCTGAACATGCTGTTTAATCGACTTAGGGAAGCGAATTTAACAGCCCGACCAACCAAATGTTGCGTTGGATGTAAAGAATTGGAATTCCTGGGACACACAGTTTATCAGGGAAATATGACCCCTGACCCAAAGAATTTGGAGAAACTAAAGAAAGCCCCGAGACCACAAACCAAGAAAGACGTGAGATCCTTTGTCTCATTATGTGGTTTCTACCAAAAGTATATCAAAAACTTTAATTCCATATGTGCACCGTTAACTGATTTGACACGTAAAGGAAACCCAGATCGAATTACATGGACACCACAATGTGAAATGGCTTACCAAGAATTGAAGGAAAAGCTCACAAGTAAACCTATTTTGAAACTACCTGACTTAAGTCAGGAATTTGTAGTAAGAACGGATGCCAGTAATATTGGGTTAGGTGCAACTCTGCTACAGAAATCAGATGCATTGGATGGGGAATTAAGCCCAGTGGCATATGCTAGCAGAAAGTTGAATAAAGCTGAAACCAACTACTCAACTAGCGAAAAAGAATGTCTTGCAGTAATATGGGCGATAAAGAAATTCAATATTTATCTGTATGGGAAGGCATTTAAGTTGCAAACGGATCACAAACCCTTGTCGTTTCTAGCACAAGCTAGGCATGAGAACACTAGATTACTCCGTTGGTCATTATTGCTACAGCCATTTGAGTTTAGCATAGAGTATACAAGTGGAAAAACAAATCTGGGAGCGGATTTTTTAAGCCGCCATCCGTGTGATGAGAATCACCGTAAGCCCCAGAAATAATAATAAATTTCTCTATGTGTATATAGAATTATAGACTGACATATAACGTCTGTTTTATGAGGGGAGGATTTGTCGTGAGAAATTCTAATCCACATATATAAATTAAAAGTAAATGTAAAGCCTAACAAATAAATTCTATAAAAGGAAGAAGAATGGTAAAGAACAGTGCTGTCACAATGACAGTACTCGAAATCCCCTTTGTTTTATGCTTCGTCTGCAAATTGTAACGTTTCCACGTTAAATATAAGCCACTGCATAATACAAGCGTTTCCACAACACATTAAAACGGGTATTGCATTTCTAAGAAAAAACATTGAGAGGCACACTGCGTATGACCTAAATTAATTACACTACGAATGGACAGATGGATGTAGGATGGAAAGAAGGGAGGGCTGAAAATCAGGAACGCATGCAACACTAAACACGCGTCTCGCTATTAATGCCACCCCCAACAAGCGTAACGCGATATACAATTACTACTATCACGCGTGTAAGGCCACATGCACTAACTTTTTTTCAGACGGACAGTGATAAAAACACTACCCTTCCCAGAGTTAGGTTTTAAAAAACCTGGAAAACGCTTATTAGGAAAGATGACATTAGATGGATTTACGTTTGAAAACATGACAGTACCCAGACACCACATGGGGATTGAAGTGAACAGGAGGTGGTAGAAAATGCACATTTTGAACGCAGCCACCTAGCTCCCTTAGATTGAGATATTTGGATTCCTTAGGGCTTGCTGACACAGAATATGTTAAGTGTTACGCAAATAGTCCAGGAATTAATAAATTATAGGCAAAAGAAAATAATGAGGGTGTCAGACAACCTAAAAACTCGGAGTCGCTCAGTGGCAGAATTTTAAACCACCATTGTACGGAAATAGGCCACAAGTTACATTTGAATTGATTGGATGGAATGATATGTAAGGCTAAACACGATTAGTCGGACTATAAATGCTATCTTTTGTTGTCAAGGGAGACGGAAGGAAGAGTACTTTTTTTCAAACGATTGGGTAGAGATGGCCTGATTGGTTAGGTCTGTTAATATAGTTAATTGATAGCGTTAGTTCGAGACCACTAGTTCAAATAAGCTTGATAAAGCAACAGTGCGTTGAAGCCAGCTCATATTTTTGCTAAATAAAAGCCTGGAACATAAGCAGATGGGAATTTGTGCCAGTATTTGTGCCTACATTCAGTGCTAGTCAACGTATCTGTGTTTATTTCCTTGAATTTTGGTAGGTTGAAATATTTGATCTCTTTTTAATGAAAATTGAATGTACATTGATAATTTATGTCTGTATATATGTGCAGTTCAGTAGCGAACATGAGACAAGGCCTATATCTATATATATATATTGCTCCAACCTGAACAGAAGGTGTCGGAGAAAAGTCAAACTACATGGAATTACCACATAGTACACTGACACCTACCTTATGATATGGAAGGACTTATAGCTGAAAGTGCAGAGGCGTAGTAACCATTAAGGAGGTTAATACTGGAGTAAGCTGCTTCAGAAGAAGATAGCAGTTAAACTAAAGCTCTGAACTCTGTGTTTGTGATGTATTGTGCTCAGTCTAGCCAGATAGTATAAATTGGTTCTGAAGTAGGAGGTACATCCTTCTTGTTTCAGGGACTGTGGTCCTAGTTATTGAAGCCGCACCTGGTCTGAGCGTTTGCTGAATCCAGAGGCTACAACATACTCTTGGGTCCCTATAGTAACCAGTGAGGTGTCTTCAGAAACAGTGAATAGTCGAGCAGAGGAGTCCTTGCCTGCCGCCATCACGAAAGTTAAGCCCACTGTGGCCAAAAGAGCTCAACACTATGTACCCCTCGTAAATGACACTAACTTAATTAAAGAGGGGCAATTAATTGTTTTAATGTTCGGAACTGAGACCATCTCCAATACTAGTTCCAAACATACACAAGCACATGCAGTCATAATGTCTAATAAGAATCTATCTTGAAGAACAAAACCAGTATTACCTCATATTACCACATCACAACTCACACACATAGAATACTAATATTGTATGTCAATGCAAAGACCACATTTATATCTGTGTACATAATATTTGAAATTACATGTTATTATATTGCCTGGTTCACTGTGTAGTTGAATCAGGATCACTATTGTAGAGAAAATCAATACATATGTACATATCTGAAATTTATCATTGAATCTTTTAAGATAGTCTTCTAGAGTGTTGACTGTTTGTGAGTGTCACAGTATTGTCAAGTGTGGTGGAATAATTAAATTGTTTATCTGTTGTTGTTGTGTTGACTTACACTTCATCATTTGCATAACCCTAGACATATAACGTTGCCAACACAATATTCCAGAATAATTCTGACTGAGATATAAATATGTGGCAGTAAGTAAGGTTATCTGTAAAACACTACACATATTAGATACAGATACCTTCACAGCTGATCTCAGTCAGTACACTAAGTCCCTATAAATATTTATATCATCCCACTTTACCACAATGACGTTGTTAGCCCCACGCACAATCTCATACTAGTCGTCTTGTACGACATGCTTGAGGGTTTCTATAGTTATATTCTTTCTTTGTCTCTTCAGCGACCCACGTAAACTCCACGGGACGGAGGTAGTTTTACAATCAACAACTTAAGTGAGGCTTTTCTGGAGGGGGAGGGGAGGCGGGGAAAGGGGGGGAGACCCACAATGTCATATGTTTAACGCTTGGACTCATTCAATCCAGAAACACTGACGAAGACAAAGAAAAACACATATACGATAGTCATATTTTTGGTGCCAGACAGCTTTGAAGTGTAGAGTATATATATATATATTGTCGTAGATTTTATCAGATAGGTAATAGATGTTTATAGTCCTGTCTGAGCAGAGGTGATAGTGATGACAATGTGAAGGTAAGGGGTAATAAATAGTTTTATCACGAGGTGATTTTGTAAGAGAAAGGACAGTCTCTGGATAGAATAATTTTTCGAATCCAGCCTATCTGGACGACGATATTTAAATCAGACGCACTTTCTCTCCGTGTACGAAATACAAGTTACACTACACTCGAATGCACACAATTCTGTGACAAATACGCACGAACGTGAAAACAAACTATGAATAACATATAATGGATAGGGGGTTGACCGACACGATAACTAAAGGTTTAATAAAGTTTATTATCAATAGAAGATCACAACAATAAGCATATACATTACTAGAACATGGTTTACAGACAAAATTGCAAAAGAAGAAATTAATCAAATAGGTTCTCCCCCTCTGGTAAACGGAAAAGAAAAGACGATCCCAACAGAGGTTAATTAACCCAAAAGATCAAAAGTTAACAATAAGTTATGAAATAGTCAGTATGGGAAAAGAATAGGTTCCTAATGCAATCTATCCCGTGACTACTCAGATTAGTGAGATAAAAAAAAGAAAGAAGAAACCACATAAGTATATGATGTTAACAAAAGACATAAGTTTCTTTGTCCGTTCATTCAATTCACACCCATTCAGTGGCCACTTTCAGACTTTTGCTTACCCCAGTAGTTGTCGCAGGCATTCCAAGGAAATACACTAATAAGTAATAAGACTATTTAGTGTCAAATTTAAGTTTTGCCAAATCCAGCCCCAGACTCGCCGTAGTTGCTGACTGCAAATTTCACGGGAGTCGCTAGAGTCGGTGATTTAATTTGTCCTGGATACAATAAGTTATCTATGCCTTCAGTTGGTTGGAGTAAGGTTCATGCGTGGTGATCGCCGACGTAGGATGAATAGAACATATGTAGTTCCTATGTTGTTTAGCCTCAGGTGGCTGAGACGCTGGTTAAGTTACACAAATGTTGCTGACAATATATTTCGCCACAGCTGGCTGATGAGATTGATACAAGTAAATCTGGTAATAGTTGTGGTCCAGTTAATATTATAATTTAATGGTTCTATTCTGGTTTTTCTCATGAAAATGAGGAAAATTGGACCACACAGGTCACAGCAAGAAGCTCATCAATATTAAATATCCCTGGACGCTTATAATATTATAAGTTCGTATGATCATAAGTTCATATGGCCATTAAAAAACCGCTAGCACTCAGGTTGATCAGCCTAGATTTTAGGAATGAAAATATAAACATTTAACCAAATTATCAATATCATATCTAACACGTGTTTAAAATGGGACCTCTTCGCCACTCCGTTATAAATTAGATTTAAAACACACGTGTCTAGCTTATCCTATCGTTTTTGACGCGTGATATGAACACTAGTCATTTAAAAAAATTACATAAAATGGATAGAAGTAAATAATATATACCGTCAGTAGACAGTTATTTAATGTATATACTAGTCAATTTAAAACATCTCTTACTGGGAAATAGCGAGTAATTAAATTTATTTTACGGCTGAAAAGGATTTAGCTATAAGTTATTTAATTAGCATAGAAAATCTCTGTGAAATATAATGAAAACTTTAAACACACTAAATCACTTAAAGGCTAGTATATAAATTACTGCAATCAGAAAAATGAAACACTCCACGAAAATCTAATAATTTTCACTCTGTACGAGAAATCTAAGATATCGAGCTAGTGAATTTCAGATAGATTTCTGAACAACTGATCATGGCTATCGAGGAGACAGGGTATATATCCGTAAATTCCGTTCTATCGCTCTTTAATGCGAAAGTCACACGTACTGCCAGACCCGAGCCCATTTGCCGTTCGATTCTTGAATCATAGGTAATTTTATCACCTCTGCCGCCGACAACCTCTCTGGCTTGACTTTCATCATCTCCGCCTTGCCGAGTATCAGCTACGCAATTAATTCCCCTGAAAGTTTTACAATCCAAGGTCCGTCTGAGACTTAACATCACCTCTGATCAAAGAATCTATTACGCAATGCTCCGCGCTCTCTCTGTGTGTTCCACCGTGCTTAATTGCCCAACGGCTCACGTGTTAATTGCAGTTGTGAATCCGGCGTTCCTGTAGCAAAAAATAAACTAGATGGGGAGGGGCAAAAGTGGATGATCACTGCTGCACTATTTCCATCTGTGACATATATATATATATATATATATATATATATATATATATATATATATATATATATATATATATATATATATATATATATATATATATATATATATATATATATATATATATATATATATATATATATATATATTTGTTTGTTTGTTTGTTTGTTATATAGGAGACTTGCTTCCTCGTTTTGGTGAGGCGCGTCCTGCTCAATCTAGACACAAGGTTCGTCGGTTATCCTAGGGCACAAGTTCAAATATAAAAGACTTAGTCGCAGGTGTAAAAAATGAAGAGGATGTGTGAACAAGGATACAGCTAAATGTCTTAAGAATTATGAACAATGACACAGGTAAAACATTTAGAGAACTGTGAAGAAGGACGCAGCTAAAACATTTTGAGAACTGTGAAAAAAGGAGAAAAAGCCAAAACATCTTGAGAACTATGAACAAGGATGCAGTTAAAACATTTTGAGAACTGTGAACAAGGACAAAGTTAAAACATCTTGAGAACTATGAACAAGGACGCAGTTAAAACATTTTGAGAACTGTGACCAAAAGGCGCATTTAAAACATTTTGAGAACTGTGAACAAGGACAAAGTTAAAACATTTTGAGAGCCAAAAAAGTAAAATGGGAGATAAAAAGGCCAGAAATGGAAATAGGAAATCTATCTTACTAGATCAAATGGCAAAAAAGAACTGCCAACGTTACGGCCACAAGGCCTTCGTTGTGGACAAACAAACGGAAACACAAGAGGATGAAAGCCAACTAAAATGCATAACATATTTTTGTTTTAAAAGCATGGAAGCAGCTGGAAATGTGTTTTCTTAAATAAAATTTTGCCTAGTCTCGCTCAACCTAGTTGGTTATATTAGGACGCATGTCCTAATATAACAGACCTTTAGGTCTGACAAAAATTGTTCTCTTGAGAATCCATATTTTTTTAAAAAAATTACCACTCGAATAGATTCGGGTGAGAGGTGGCGCGTGAATACAATGAAAAACTAGACACAAATAAAAAGCAAGGTGCATGTAGTGGGGAACGAGATGAGAGGCAAAGAAACACAATGATAATAGAAAATGCAGAAATAAAAACTGAGGAAAAAAGTCAACTACTTTTTAAACATCTATAAATTAAGACTGATAGTCATAAAATGTTTTATATATATATATTCATCATTACTGTATGGTGTAGAAGGGGACCGAAGACGCAGCAAAAGTGATGAATGCAGTCAGCGACCCATAGCTTGACTGCTTGCGTCAGGGTCAGCGAACCAGAGCTGACCAAGACCCTACTCCACCTCCAAGTGGTGGTCCTGCAAACAGGCTGCATCACTGCAGTCTGGCCGAGAGAGTAGGGATCGAAGAGGGAAGGCAAGCCCAGTCCCAAAAAATGCCGTACGGAAGTCGGATGTGTCGGGCCGAAAGGCGCAAATATCGCAGCTTTGCTGTAAACGGCGACACAACGCAATCAACGTCATTTTCAGGACGAACGACGAAAAAGAAGAAAAGTATGGTGTAGAAACATGGACAATGAACAAGCAACTGGAAGAAAGAATTGAGGCTCTCAAAATGTGGACATCTAGAAGAATGGGGCCTATCTCAGAGAAAGAGAAGATAACAATTAAAGAGGTGCTAGAAACCCTAGGAATGACAAGAGAATCTTCTTCTTCTTCTTCCTCGTTCGCCTTCAGACTTCCACATTTATGACTCTAATAAAGGCAGTAGTCAACTCATCTCCAAACAGTTTTTCGTTGACAGGAGTGGGTTGTTGCCATATGCTACTCTTCGCAATGTTCATCAACGACCTGCCACTACATCTAAAATATTCAACTTGTGACCTCTTTGCAGATGATTGTACTATCTACACTAGTGACAATGACTGCGTGGCACTTGAAATGACTCTTCAAAGCGATGTAGACAATCTAACAAAATGGAGTAATATGAATCGTATGCCAGTAAACACAACAAAAACGAAATCTATGTTGATTACCACCAGACAGAAACTCCTAAGCTGCACCAAAAGATCGCTACAGCTACACGCGGAATCAATACAAATTGAACATGTAACAGAACACAAAGTTCTGGGGATCACGATTGACCAGCACTTAACGTGGAACTCCCATGTACGGAATTTAACCAAACACATAGCACAAAAGACGTACCAGCTAGCCAAAATAAAACACTTCTTAGACGCAGACACTAGACTATTGTTCTACACCTCACATATACAGACACATCTAGATTACTGCTCTACACTATGGGATTGTTGCCCTGCTTCCACCTCGAAGAGACTGCACTCCCTGCAAAAGAGAGCAGTGCGTCTGATCACCGATAATCGCACGACACCACACACAAGGACAGGAAAAGAACCCAAAATACTGTCGCTAAAAAAAAACGTCTTCTCTACAACAAAGCCAAGCTGACTCACACAATTCTATCTAACAATGCCCCGTCGTACCTAACATCATTGTTTCAAACCAGTAGAAGGGAGGGACAACGATTACATCAGTTACGTCTGCCCAAACCAAGGATCGACCTGTTCAAAAAGAGTCTAGCCTACTCTGGTGCCTACTTATGGAACAGCCTTCCACACCACCTAAAAAGCCTACCTACACAATATTCTTTTAACAAAGCACTTTTCAAACACTTCCTCAACACTGATTATCTACCCCCATAGAAACAGTATTTGCCTGTCAACATCTCATCCATAGGTCAACATTTCTTTTCCTCTTCCGCTCATTTTTGTGTGTGAATAATTTGTTTTATATCCATGTAATATCATTATTATATTCACTTTAAAATATTATTATATAATGTAATGTATGTGTGAATGTACCCACATAATACTGTACTTTAGAAATGTGAGTCGTGAGAATGTACCCGCATACCAAAAATACAGATTAATTGTAGACGGATTGACCGCATGAGTGAGTGTCGGTATACAGAATTTATTTATTTTTATTTATTGTTTTATTTATTTTATTTTATTATTACTTTTTTCCCCCATTTACTAGCTTATTTGTTTCAAAAAAAAAAACCCTACTCATTTTTTTAAATTATGCTTGCATACTGTAAATGAATGCTGTTATGGTAACTTTATAATGTTGCATGCCTTTAAATTAATGCTTAAAGCATCATGTGGGAATGAAAGGATATAGTATGCAAGATTAATGAGAGTGGAAGGGCAGAATGTTAGACGGGCCTGCGCGCCCAATTCTTTACCCTTCGAAAATAAAGTTCGTTCGTTCGTTCGTTCGTTCATTACTGTATGTTGGGTAGTATTGCAGCAGGTGTTCGACTGTCATTGGGCTGGTACCGCAGGTGCAGAGATCTGTTGCACCAATTTTGTATTTGTGGTACAGATGGTATCTCAATCTGTTGTGACCAGTGCGTAGCCGAAAAATGATGATCTGTTCTTTTCTGGATAGTTGATGATATGCATCATTTTTCAAATGTCCCGGGTGCTCTCTTTCCCATTTGGATTTGAATGTAGCCTTTATAGTAGTCTTTGCCGTTGCGTAAGTTGTCTCTATATCATTTTGTTGTAAGGCACCTCCTTCCTTAGCAAGTCTATCTGCCTCCTCATTTCCTGGTATGTTGCAATGGGCTGGTATCCACTGGATAGTGCACTTCTTGAAGCATTCGGCCAGTCTTTCAAGGGAGATTATCAGATCTTTCAATCCTTTAGTTTGGTGGCTCTTTAGCACTGATATTATTGAGAGGGCATCTGAAAAGATTACTATCTGTTTTTCTGCCTGTGCTTTGCATTCAATAAGAGTTTCAGCTGCCTGTTTCAGGGCTTCTGCTTCAGCACAGAAGTTACTGCAGTATTTTCCAGTGGCAATTGCCATAGAGTGAATTCTATTCTTTAATTTTATGAGGATGCCGGCACCCCCATTTTCAACTGCATTTGTTGCCGAACCATCAGTATATGCATGTGTCCAAAGCTTTGCTGGAAATGTTTGGTCAATATACTTGGTTGCTATATACTTTCTTTGTGTTTCTGTCTGTGTTCCCTTACCTTCAATGCCTGGAATATCAGATTTTAACTCAGGAAAGCATCTTATTTTCCACAGTGGGATAGTTGAGCTTGTTGGGATTTTCTTTGCAACTGAGCTTGCTAGTATGGTATTATTGTTAATTTTTTCTTTTGCTTGGGCGACAAAGTTAGTTCGCTTGAGCCTGCCTCTTCCTAGCCTATTTATTCTTTGGTACATGGGGTGTCCTTCGAGCCTCTTAAATTTTTTCAGCTTGTTTTAAGACTCTGCTGTCACGTCTATCCTCCATTGACTGTAGCCCTGTGATGTTTTCCATATGGTTGATTTGTGTAGACTTTAGGGCCCCTGTTATAATACGTGCTGCTTGGTTTTGGAGTCTGTTTACTCTGTCAAAATTTGACTTTGCTGCCGTCGACCAAGCTGTGATGCCATATTCCATAGCAGGTCTGACTCTGCCTGTGTACAGCTTTTTGAGGATATTCTCATCAGCACCCCGTGTGGTACCTGCTAGCTTTTTCATGATGGCCATGCGAAGTTTTGCCCTTAGCTGTATTTTGTTAATCTGTGATTTCCATGTCATTCGGCGGTCTAGTGTGATTCCTAAGTATGTTGGTGTTTCATCTTTTCGTACTGCCTGCCCATTTAGTTGCAGCTTTGCTTGCTGTGGTTTATTTGACAAAGTAAAAATAGTGTGAGTAGTTTTTTGTTCATTTATTTTGAGCAACCACTTTTTGGACCAACTTTCAAGGGCTAGCAGTGAATCCTGCATGCGCACTCTTGCTGTGGTGATGTATTGTTCTGAAGTCCACATGGCCAGATCATCAGCGTAGAGGGAGTTGTGAACATTCTTGTGGATGTTTTCTGTTATATCATTTATATATATGAGGAAGAGTGTTGGGGAAAGGACCCCACCCTGTGGAACTCCATGGTCCATTGTAGTCTTTTTGCTTAACTGTCCGTGCACCTGCACTCTAGCTGTTCTGTTTGTTAGATAGTTGCTGATCCAGTTATACATTCTTCCACAGACTCCATATTTAAGCATTTTAACTCTTAGCCCATCTTTCCAAACTTTATCAAATGCTTTCTCCATATCTACCCAGACTGCTAAAGTGTGCTTTCTTTCTTGGAAAGCATCTTCGATTTCTTGTGCAATGTAGGTGACTTGGTCCTCTGTAGACCTATGTTGCCTGAAGCCTGTCTGTTGGTGCAGTAAAATTTGTTTTTCTTCGAGGTGCCAGCTTAATCTGGTATTGATCATTCTCTCCATAAGCTTTCCCGTGCAGCTTAGAAGGCTGATGGGTCTGTAGCTGTCGGGGTCCATTCGGTCTTTGTCCTTTTTGGGGATTGGAACTAGTACTGCTTCTTTCCAGGCTTGTGGTACTATTCCACGCTTCCAGCTATAGTTCATAATCTTGAGGAGTACTTTCTTGGCTTTAGGCCCTAGCTCTTTAAGCATGTCATTTGTTACCCTGTCTTTTCCAGGTGACTTTCTTTGCTTAAGGGATACGATGGCTGCCTCTAGCTCTCTCATGGTGAGGTTTGTTGTCACATGCTCTTCTGGAACAGTTGGTATATTTTGGTAAATTTCTTGCTCTTTGGAAATTTCCTGTTTTCTGTCCAGTGGAACATTTATCTGGCTCTCAAGTGAGAATTTTTGAGCAAAAACATTAGCTGCCTCTTTCTTTGTGAGTATTTTCTCATTTTGTTGTAGGGCTATTTCCTTATTTTTGCATTCCTCATCATTTAAGACTTTGGCGAGCCTCCATAATTTTCTTCCATCTTTGTCGAGGTTAAGACTTTCTGTTGTTTTGATCCAATTATTTTGGCTGAACAGTTTAACGTTTTCCTGTATTTTGCAGAGATAGCTTTGTAGGCGATATTTGCCTCAACTGTTTTGACCTTTTCTGCTACATCTCTCGCCTCTGTTACCTGTTCTTCCAGTTCATTGAGTTCTTCTGTCCAGTACGGCTTATAATCTTTCCTCGCCCCTCTTGGTATTGATTCTAGGGCAGCTTTCAGAACTGCTTTGTTAAATCCGTCAGCTTCACAAGAGAATTAGTGAAGGAGATCAAAATTAGACAGCTAAAATATTTAGACCATTTACGAAGAAATAACACCTAGCTGAATACTATACTACTCGTCAAAAGTCAAGGGCCACTTAGAAAATCCTTGGTTGAAACCATAAAACAAATCTGATATAAACGTAATTGGTATAAGTCAAAACGGCATTTATTAAACACCAAATCGACATGTCACGTAAAGAAATGGAAACACACATTCAAACGCAATGAAGCTGTGAAGTGTGTCACCCACCTTTTCAAAAGTCACACAACAGATATTGGAAAAATAGATATTTCAAAATCGGGTATGACCACCGTTTGCAGCAAGGCATTCAAGACAGCGTAGACGCATCGAGTCCACAATGGTCCGAAGAGTATCCTGAGGAACAGCTTGCCATTCCTGAAGCAGAAATGCAGTCAGCTGTGCAACATCAATTGGCAGGGGGTGATTTGTTGACAATCTTCGACCAAGGACATCCCAGAGGTGCTCAATCGGAGAAAGGTCAGGTGAATGAGCTGGCCACGCCATCCTGATGATCCAATGTTGCCGAATAAACTCATTCACCACACGAGCTCGATGGGGTCGAGCGTTATCATCTTGAAGGATGGCGTTACCACCTATGGCCTCCAGAGCAGGCTAAACAATTGGTCTCAAGATTTCGTTCTGGTATCTTGGGCCTGTCAAGTTGCCTTGGATGATGTAGAGTGGGGTCCTGCCGTGTCTGTAGAAGCCTCCCCAGACAATGACAGAACCCCTACCATAACGATCCACCTCTCGAATTGTGTCATCAGTAAATCGCTCTCCTGGTCGTCTCCAAACTCGAATCCTGCCATCATTGAATGATACAGTGAAGCGAGATTCATCAGTGAAGAGAACTTGACTCCATTGTTGCCTTGTCCATCGGATGTGCTCGCGACACCAAGCAACACGGGCTCTGCGATGAGCAGGAGTAAGAGGGATTTTGACTGCAGGACGTCGAGCAGCTAGTCTAAATTCATGTAAACGTCTGCGAATGGTGCTTTGACTGACATTAACGTTTAGTTTGTCTCAGCTGACATCCTAGAGTGGAACAAGTCACTGTTCGAAGGCGCAGGGCTGACAACAAGAGGTACCGGTCATCATGTCTATTGGTGCATCTAGGACGATCTGGCCGGTGGCGATCCTCTACACTTCCTGAGTCCTGAAATCTCTCCAAAATTCTTTGGAAAGTAGAGTGTGACACTGCAAGCCGTCTAGCAACCTCACGGACAGATAAACCACTTTCAACCCACGCTATAGCTCTCATTCTTTGTAAGGTGTCAAGTATTCTTCTCGGTGGCATGGTTTTTGCAAGTGATGAAACTACCCTAAGTCTGCTGATTGTAAAACAAATTAAGAGTGAACTCTGTTCACGAAAAGTCGCCATTGCACGTGGAATGTCAATCAGCACGATTACTTCACCTGTTTGGTTCTACGGAAGTTTGAAAAAACAGATTAAAAATGTGAAATTATGGTCAGCAAACCAAATTGCACGTGATCACCATGGTTGTCGGTGAGTTGTTTTTATGCTTAACGTGCATAGAGGACTGTCAGAGGAAGATATTGCACCCATTTTTACTAAAAACTTCCTTCATTTAATCATTCTATGCGCTTATATAAAAGTGTATTGAAAATAATAGGGTGGCCCTTGACTTTTGACGAGTAGTATATAATGGAAGGCAGAGCAGAAGGGAAACGTGCCAGAGGAAGACAGCGTTATAAGTGGGAAGATAAAATCAAGAGATGGACACGACAAAGTGCACAATCAAGACAAGAAGCTGAAGACTTTGGATATTCATCGCAGCTGACCTTCGT
Source organism: Oreohelix idahoensis (assembly GCA_024509875.1). Taxonomy (NCBI): domain Eukaryota; kingdom Metazoa; phylum Mollusca; class Gastropoda; order Stylommatophora; family Oreohelicidae; genus Oreohelix; species Oreohelix idahoensis. The sequence continues at coordinate 117,184 of JAMPIV010016202.1, read as the reverse complement.
TGTGAAGACGGCAACTGATGATGATAATGAAACAGCTATGTACACGGTATAGATACCGTAGCAGTATTAGTAGTGGTGATGACGGTGGTAGTTACTGACGCTACTGTTTTTAATACCCTACTATTTCTCCTAGCGTTCCACTGACTAGGCGGTTAGAGCGCTTGCCTGTAGGGGCAAAGTTACCGGGTTGCAAGATCGAAACGCTCCAGTCTACGCACCTGTTAATGGGTTCTTACTCTTCTTTGAGGTTAGAGAAGGCAAAGGCAGCGAATAAGGAAACTGGTCACCTCACCTCATTAAGTTGGACCCAGTACAGTGAAGCCTCTAACACTTCACTCCCTTACGGCACATCTGCTTTCGGACTACTTTCACTACTGCTGCTACAAACACCTCTTATCGCTCTTTCTTCCGCTCCATCCCCAACATTTCTCTCTCCTCTCTCCTCTCTCTCTCTCTCTCTCTCTCTCTCTCTCTCTCTCTCTCTCTCTCTCTCTCTCTCTCTCTCTCTCTCTCTCTCTCCTGTCACCTTCTTAACCGTATATGCTGCCTAAAAAGGGCAAATGTCTTACGTTAAATTTGTCTCAGAAATGATTAATTCTTTTTAACGTTTCCCTATTCACCTTCTTGTCTAAGGGAGGACAACGGAGCCCTGATGGAATAGTCCGCATGCAATGAGGTTTGTTCTTAAACAAAACCACACCAAACCATCTTTTCTTCGCCATCTATTATGAAACATACGTTTCTCTTTCTCTCCCAGCCTTTGATTTTCCTTCTTATCCTGACAAGACAACACAAAAGACAAGACACAATTCTCAGGAAAGTTAATCATTATATTTACAGGGGGCTTGTTTTCCTAGATTAAACCCTTGTGAGCAGTGAACTTTTAAGGAGAGCAGTCTGGCAGCTGTATATTACAATGATGAAAGCTAGGTATCAATGTTTAGCTCTGAAGCAAAATACACGTACATACACACACACACACACACACACACATATAGAGTGAAGAGAGAGAGAGAGAGAGAGAGAGAGAGAGAGAGAGAGAGAGAGAGAGAGAGAGAGAGAGAGCACTGTTGGCAATCCCAAGCTAACACAAGTGAGAGATTTGAAATAACTCTCCTACGCACTTATCATTTTCAGTATACTAGGAAAATAGATGGACTACAGCAGTGACAGGCAGTCCGGGATCTGTAGAGATCTACTTTAGTAACACTGAACACTCTAAAGGTCAACCTCTGTTTACATATTTCAGAGCACATGTATTTGAAATCTGGAAACGGTGTAACATCTGTGTAATTTTAACGAGACAAGTGCACAAGATATGGAAAGAAGACCCTGGCAATGGATAAGCAACAGACAGATTGAGGAGAACTCTTGATAGCTTCACCACAAAATTCCTGTTCTGGAATTCCTAGGGCAACACAAGTAGAGGTATACCGAAATATGCTGGAGAAGAGAAGGGAGACAGAAATGGAAGACATGGACAGACCTTGAACTCACTGCACGGGACGAGAGAACTTGGCATGCAGTTGTTGAAGGTCAATGCTTCTTTTTAAACTGAACCGGAATGAATGAATGAATTAATTAATTAATTAATGAACACGTAACTTTTATCTGCGCCGGGCGATCCACTTATAGCCATTCCGTCAACAGAGCAGCGGAAAACTCAAACTAAATTATATGTTACCAAAAAATATTTTATTATGTTAACTTTGCTTCAAAGAAAGGATCGCGTTCTTATCTTATACTGTTAACGATTAAAGTGAGTTGTGTAAACTAGCTAGTGAGTTTTCACCAGAATTGTTACAGACACAGAGTGAGTTTTCACCAGATCCTAAGTTGTTACTGATCCAGAGTGAGTTTTCACGGGAAAGCGGAAAAAAAAAATACCGTTAATCCTGAGGATACCGTACTTTTAAATGCCTGGGCGGGAGGAATAGTTAAAAATCTCCCTACTTAACACAACTCTTCCATCTTCCCCTCCGTTACCTATGGATCTACCAACTAATTCCCTCTTATCTACAGGTAGAACTGAATCTACCTCGTGCCGAACACCTAGAGAATACAAAGATAAAGACAGAACCACAGCAGATACAGCCGTATAGGAGGAAAGTACTAGAAACTTCACCTGTACAGTACACAGTCTCTGCTATGTTCTGTCATAAAGAAGCTGGATGACTCCGCACGGGCCACAGCAGACTGGAACATCATCTATTCAACAAGTTAAAGATATGAACTACTGATGAGTGTAACTGCGGCACCGATAAAGTGACTGCTGAACATCTGTTTCAAAGATGCCCAACATATGAGGAACATAGAAAGCGCATATGGCCATCACCAGTACCATTTTCAGAAGAAAAAAAACGCTATGGAGATACAAATAGTTTGAAGCTGACCACTGCTTTTTTTTTTAATATTGAAGTAGACGTCTGATAGTGCACGAGGAGGAAGTAGACGTCTGATAGTGCACGAGGAGGAGGAAGACGAAGAAGCAGGATGATCAGTTCTGTTTGCCATCCCTAACTCAAGAGCGTGACGCGATCTGCTTTCGAACCCAACCTCTTTGCCCCGAGAAGCAGGCACTCTAAACAGTCTGCCACTCTGAAGCTCAAATATATAAAACATACACCACACTGCAATCCCTGTAACAGACAGGAGGAAGAAACAGTGGAACACCACCTCCTGAAATGCTTGGCACTAGCAGATCTGCGGAAGCAATTGCTACCACCAAACCCCTCCATCACCAACAACCTGTATGGAGATACAACCCAATTGAAAAAGACAAGTACCTTTCATTACCTGGCACAAGGGAACAAGAGTGAAAAATCGTCACCAATGGGGATCGGGAAAAGTGAAAGTCAAAAAAGAAAAATCATGTAAAACGAACGTTTGCACTTTGTTTTGTTCCGTAGAATCTGAAGAACACAGCAGTGTGTTCTTTTTTGTCTTTTTTGGTACTTGGCCGCTGACTGACAAAGTAATAAGTGCCCATCACGCCTGGTGGCGTTGTGGTGAAAAATACAGTAATGCAGCGATAAAATACCTCCAATTATAAAGATAACGGGTAAGATAACATGTAGGGATAAAATTATTCGTAAGATACGAGGATACATTCTCGCCTACGCCAGCGCTTTCCACCGCCATTGAAACTAACTAGTTAGACATGCAGACGAAACGGTTTACCCTTTTAGACGGGGGGAAACGGAGATAAAAGGGAAAAAATATGACTGAACACGTGTTTGAATCTAAAAAGCAAAAAGACGCAATTTGTAGTTTTAAAGAAAAAAAAAAAAAATCACGCCACTAGTTGACACAATGTAAGGAATTGGTTGTTTTGTTTGAATATAGCGGCAAACGCCGTGGACGTAGTTTCAATAACAAATTTCAAAAACTAACCTTAAAAAAAGTAGGTTTTTCTTTAATAATAAAGTTATGAAAATAAAACCTAGCTAGTTTGATAGCCCATCTTGAGCAGAGAAATAATATACTTTTAATTACGCAGACGGTCAGATAACACGGAAGATATTGACGAAAGACTGTATTGTTCACATCAGACTAGCGAACAATTTTTTGTGCACATTTTCACTAGCGTTACATTTTGGCGTCCTTGAGCCCTAAAAATGCAAAAATCAAACTGCAATGAACTAGAGGGGCAAAGTCGGAGGATAGAAGCTAAAAATAACTTGGTGGGGCAGGTTTGTGCAGTTTTTGCATGTAGTTGGTCCAAGAAACAAGTGTATTTTTGTGAAAAGCCAAGTAGAGGCAAACTAATAATATATGAAAACCTATCTAAGACTATGGAAGGCGGATCTATTATTGACATCAGTGGGAACATATCACCCACCTTATTGAATAGAAGAGGAAACTATTGAACATATTTCGGATGCAATGCAGTCTTGGGAAACTGATACTAATTTATAACAACTGGGTGAGATGTGTTACGTTGCTCAGAGAGATCTGACTCAATCTGTGTAATGTTGTTTGTGGTGTTGTGTGTAAGAGTGGCGCAGTAAATAGAGTACTGACACATGGCACAAATTTGGTTTCAGAGTTTCTGATCTGGCACTACGATTGTGCCAGATACTCTTGTAGAAGTACAAGAGCGGGTGTCTGTGCAGCCTAACATTTTACTCCAGCTACCGAGAGGAGTGGGCCACAAGAATTCTGTACTACATCATTACAGGCCAGTAAAGTGCAACCTGGCCTGCTGGAGATTCATAAACTATTTCCACCCTCAATAAAGAAATAAATCTTGGTATATAAATATTAACATCAGTCCATATGTCAAGGACTGAACTTTGTAACCATAGATTGAGCATGATGACGCCACCCCAACTAACCATCCAGTGCTAGTGTTCCCAAGACGTTGTAGATACCATTAATATTAACCACTGTAATAATATACCTATATACAAAAGTTATATTTGATTATGCAAAATATATATATGCATTTCATTGATAAATACCTATCATTTCATATGTTCTGACCAAAAGAAACAATTGGTTCAGGACTAATAAATTTTAAAAATTTTAAACTTAAACTTTAACAGCCAGTGTTAGTTCAGTGTATTATAGAGTTTATTATTATTATTAGACTTATTAATTACATGTGTGTGTCTGTGTATTTTATTACCTACACATTACATTTCAGTACCCTAGACTTTTAACGTAGCTAACACTCATTATAGGAGAATAGGTCTGTTTGAGGTCGTAAGTGGTAGCAGAAAAGCCTCCTGTAACTCCCATAAACTTTTATCTCAGGAGCCTTCACAGCTGACCTCACCCAGTACACTAGGTAACATATCAACCATTCAATAACATCAAAAACCACTACAGGCGTCTTGTATGAAAGCAATGCGCTGTCTCTACTTTGATCGTCGGCAGTCATTCTTCGTGTGGTGCCACATCATTGGTTATGACCATAGGTTATTTATTACAAACCGACCATCAGAAAAATGTTCATATATTAGAAGTGTCAGAATACATCTCGATCTATCACCATAATGGTCACATTAGAAATGTCAGAACATAGCTGGACCTACCAGCAGTGTGGTTACATTAGAAATGTCAGAATACATCTGGACCTACCAGCAGTGTGGTTCCATAAAAAATGTCAGAATACATCTGGAGCTACCAGCAGTGTGGTCCCATTAAAAATGTCAGAATACATCTGGACCTACTAGCAGTATGTGTGATAAAGTACATTGATACAGCGACAAAATTATTATTTATATGTATAAAAATCATAATAATATGGGTAGAAATAGAAATAGCAAAGTTGAAACGCGTCGTCTTTGCCCCGCCAGTCATCGCATTGAGATAAAGAATGTATTGTGAAAACCTTATTGTCGCGCCAGTGGTATGGGACTTTATAACTCGGCCGTCAAGGGTTAACGGTACTAATTTTGAAAAAAACTACAAGCTTGTTGTTCCCAGAAAGATAGATAGAATAAAACAGACGAACGCATAAAAGTGAGAGGGGAGAGACAGAAAAATGATACAATTCTCACGCGTGGTTTGAATAAAAAAAAACTAGCGAAAACGCGATAGTGTCGTTAGCCGTTTGAAAATATGACGCAAATTCAAAATATGTTCGGCAATTGGGTCACGCAAACAACCTTAGTTCTTATAAAAAGGACGTATTTCTGACGTAATACAGGAGACTGTCGTTTTTAGTTTGAAAATAGCGGTAGAAAGAAGTGAACAGGTGGTAGTTTCTGGATTTCAATAATATTGAAGACTAACATTGAAAAAAAAGGAATTTGTTATTAATAGGATTACGAACACAAAACTTAGTTAGTTTGATGGCTTATAGTCTCCTGATAAATAATATGTTGAAAATTACAAAATTCCCCAGTAGATAAGAAAGTTATTGACAAAAGACTTTTGGTTTTGACAGACATACCAACACATGCTCGTTTTGACTTGCACTAAAGCTAACATTTTTGACGCGTCCTTGAAAAAGGCAGGAAAAGGTTACATATATTCTATTGGAGGAGGGGTAGAAAAGGGGGAGAGAAATTATGGGATGGCTTAACACAAAATATATTTTAGCAGTAGAAATCTAAGAAGGAGAGAGAAGAAAAACTTGTTAGTGTCCAAAAATCAAGTCTGTTTTTGCTTTTAATTTCAAATTTCAAAATTGACGTTCGGTCATTGGCCAAAGCCTTTCATATTATTGAGAAAATGCAAAGGCTCGACGCCATTTGAATACTATTGTCCCCTGAATCAGGACGTGTGAATTACTGTGAAATGTGACTTGAACACTGGTACACTTTGTAATGGATGAGCTGGGGTGGTCAAGTAGATATGGCCCAGATCTTTATTTTCATGTATTATAACTTGTAGAAATAACAGTTTAAGTAAGATATCAACACGCAGACATTATTTCATTGTTACAGGGTTTTCATCTGGCACTAGTCCGGTGTCAGATGTCTGGGAAAAGCAGTTGAGAAGTCTTTTCCTTACCAGCAGTGACAGGGATCTACAGAGTCCACCCTGTTACTTTTGGGCCAGTATCAAAGTGATAATTTTTCCAGCAAGAATACGGACAGTTCAAGTTGTGCCAGTTAAGTATATTATCTGGCACAGGACCCTTCATCAGCTTCAAATAATAGTGACCCTTGTATAAAAATATTCCCAAACATATTAAACAACGAAATTTGTGCAGCAAAGCACTGGGAATGATTAAAGAATCCAAACCAGCCATCCAGGGTAGAAACCAGTAATATTAAATAATTAGTAACATTATTAGTATATTCAACAGTATATGTTTGGACAAATTGTCCCTTTGGGTTAAAACTTTGTATTTTCTGTATATATACCTTGAGTTATTTTAATTTTGAAAGTCCTGACCAGAGGAATACTAGGTTCAGGACCAATAAATTGTACAGCAAATTTTCACATATAAAAACTTAACCCAGGTGTTAATTCATTTGATCATAGACTTTAATATTTGTTTGTGTGTGTGTGTATTAAGGTTAGTCTTAAATTATCATCACACCACACTTGCATAACCCTAGACATTAGACGTAGCTATCATACATACTAGTCAAGAATATGGCTGATTGAGGTCATAAGGTGGTAGCAGAAATGTGTCCTGATAACTCAACCCAAACTTTGTTATAATCAGGGACCTTCACAGCTGACCTCATTCAGTACAATAGTACTACAGAACAACAACATTGCATAACATCAAAACCCACCACATAAATTGGATCTCCTGTTCCGGGATTTAAACTTGTTATTTGTGTAGAAATTTAAATATTGTAGCACAAGTGTCCCCAAAAGTTATAAAAATATTTAAAAGGGAAATTAATAGCTGATGAACTGTTAAGAGCCAGTAGTTAGTTAATTAATTGGTTAATTAATTAGTTAGTGGTAGTACCTTGCTAATTAGAGTTTTGAATTTTGTATTAGAACATTTTAAAGATTGATATTATGGCAGACCTAGCAAAGTTCAGATCTGCTGCTGTGCTGGCTGCAAGAGAGGTGAATATGGATGGACCAGAGTTGGTTCAGTATGTAACCTCAGAGGTTGATACATTTATTGCAAGAGAAGATAAGAAGTTGGCTGATGAAAGAAAATTAGAATCAGATTGATTGGCTGAGGAGAAGAAATTAGAAGTAGGAAAAGAAATTAAAAGGCTGCAGATTGAGGCTGACAAAGAGGCTAGGGCATTGGAGGCGGATACGGACGCTGAAATAAAGCGGCTCCAGTATGAAGAGAAGTTGGAGGCAGAGGAAAGAAGACAGCTTGCAGAAAGGGAAGCAGAATAAAGAAGACAGGCTGCAGAGAGGGAAGCTGAAAAGGAGGTTTCAAAGCCATGCTCCTGAAGGTGGTAACAGCCCTTCTACCTCTGATGCCACTGCTAGTCAGGGAGCCTCAACCTCGTCTATGGGGTTTCATTTAGACCAATTTGTTGAGAGGGACGATGACATTGAATCATTTCTATCCAGATTTGAGGATTTAGCCACCACCTATGGGTTAGAGAAAGAAAGGTGGAGTTTAAAGTTATCTCAGGGTCTTAGGGGAACATCTTATGAAGTGTTTGCAAAAATGAGCAAAGATGACCAAGACAATTATGACATGTTAAAGCAGGCTCTTTTGCTAAGGTATGAAAAGAACGGAGAATTTTACAGGAAAAAGTTTAGAAATGCCAAGCGACTGTCGGGTGAGACCTATCACCAGTTCTCTGCCCGTTTAGAGACTTACTTGGAGAAATGGACTGCTCTGGGGAAAACCCAAGATCTTAAAGAAATGATCCTTATTGAGCAATTGAGAGAGTCCATGGCTCCAGACTTGAGAAAGTTTCTCATGGAACAGGGCGCAGAGAGGCTGGGTGAGTTACTTAATGTCGCTGAGAGGTATCAGGCAGCCCAGGCAGAAGTAGCTGGCACCAAAAAGAAACATGTAGACAATTATAAGGCTCCACAAAACTCTAATAGATTTGACAACAAAGATCAGGGTAACAAGGGTAAGCAAAATTTTGATAGGCCACGCAATTATTATAGAAATAAAAACCCACAATTCAATAACAGGAAATATGAGGAAAGAAAACCTTTTCATCAAGGTAGATTATATATTGTAGATGGTGTAAGAGGAAGGGACATGACACCAAAGTTTGTACTAAGAAACCTGCTGGATTTGCTGCTATGAAGTTGGGGAAAAAGGAAGTAAAGGTAAAACCTACTGGACATCCGGAACCTTATCACCCCCCAGTGTGTGAGGATGTGGTATGTAATGGTGTCACCATTAGGTGCCTGTATGATACCGGTTTAGATTTTGATTCGGTTGTGAGTTCGCACTTGGTGAACCCAGATCAGTATACCACAGACACAGTGGAGATACAAGGGGCGACCAAGGACATCCCACTTATGACACTTCCCATTGCCAGGATAACGCTGAAAACTCGATATGTGGAAAGAATAATCAGAGCAGCAGTGATCGACGCACCCATCTACCCTCTGATATTGGGGTGTCGTTATGTGTTCTTGGGGAATCCCAAGAGACATGTGGTCTTGGCAGCCGTCCAGACCCGATCACAATCCAGAAAGGAAGAAGATGAACCAATAAGTACTCATCCAGAAGAGATGAGGAAGGCACAGGCTGAGGATAGGACACTGAAGCCTTGCTTTAAAAAAATTACCTAAATGCCACACACCTCCAAGCAAAGGGGACTTTTATATGAAGAACAAATTCTTGTATAGGAAGACTGGGACTGGAACAAATGGCCATGGCCAGCTGGTACTTCCGACTTCATATCGGGAGAGAGTGTTGGAATTAGGACATGCGATTCCCTTCAGTGGTCATATGGGGATCAGCGCAACAGGACAGCGTATAGCTTGTCATTATTTCTGGCCAGGTGTAACGGAGGATATAAAGAGATATGTAAAATCCTACCCAGAATGTCAATGGGTAGCTCCAAAGCACTGGACTGCTCCAGCAACTCTAGGGGAAATGCCCATTGTGGGAACACCTTTTGAGAGAGTTGCAGTGGATACTGTGGGACCTCTCACTCGGACCAAGAGGAGGAACAGTTACATCCTTACTCTGGTAGACACTTGTTCTATATGGGTAGAGGCGGTAGCCCTGTCGTCAATCGATTTGAAGCATGTCGCAGAGGCATTATTTACAATATTCACTAGGTTAGGATTCCCGCATCAAATCTTGACTGATAATGGCTCACAGTTCCAGGGGAAACTAACGGAGGAAGTTTTCAGGATCTTCCAAGCCAGGCACTTTCATTGTAGTCCGTATCACGCCCAAGGGAACGGCCAGGTGAAGAGGTTTAACGGGACTCTCATTTCTATCCTGAGAAAGCTGGCACATGAGAAACCTGATACGTGGGACCAATTTCTGCCCGCTGCATTGTTTGCGTATCGGGAAGTTCCACATAATTCAACCGGGATGGCACCCGCAACCCTGTTATTTGGGAGGCCAATCAAAGGTCCATTGGAAGCCTTGTTGAGGACATGGACAGATGAGAAGGCAGAAGAGACTGTTACCTCATCATATCAATATGTGAACGAGCTGACCACTCGTCTTAAAACTGGCTGGAAACTTGCAAATGATAATCTCAGACAAGCCAGGAAAAAACATGCTGCCTATTTTAATAAGAAAGCTAAGGATAGAGAACTATTTGTGGGCGAGAAGGTGCTTCTTCTACTGCCCGGCAGCCATAACAAATTACAAATTGGATGGCAAGGTCCATATACTGTTCTAGAGAAGGTGTCTAGAACAAATTATAAAATCGACAAGAAGGGGAAAGAGAAAATATATCATGTGAACCTTCTAAAGAAGTATCTAGACAGGGAAATCCAGGAAGGAACACACTTAATGTCCTTGTCGATAGCAACGGGGATGAAAAATGAACCACTCACCTCTCATGAATACCCCCTAAAAACATGTGAGACCCATGCACATGTAAAAGTAAGTAAACACTTGACGGAAAAACAGAGGGAACAGGTTCAAAAGGTTCTGACTGATCATACATTCTTGTTAACGGACAAACCGGGGCACACGAATTTATTGGAATATGATATGAAACTAGTAGACCCAACACCAATCTGTATGAGAGCCTACACGATCCCGTTTGCCAAGGAGAAAGCTTTGAAAGAGGAGATTGAGTACCTATTGAAAGAAGGGATTGTTTCTCATAGCGAATCTCCATATAGTTCCAGTGTGGTTTTGCTGAGGAAACCCTCTGGGGAACATCGTCTGTGTATAGATTACAGGAAACTGAATGCTGTCACAGAAAATCAGGTGGATCCATTATCGGACACAAATCAGCTATTTGCCAGGCTGAACAAGGCAAAATATTTTTCTAAGGTAGATCTTAGCAAAGGCTATTACCAAATTCCAGTAAAGCCTGAGGTCCGACCGTATTTAGCGTTTAGCACTTCGGAAGGACATTATGAATTCAACATGTTGCCATTTGGGTTGAAAAATGCTCCGAGTGTGTTTTCTAGGATGATGCGAAAATTGTTGGATCCCCTGAATAACCCATGCATCACAAATTTTATGGATGATATCCTTATTGCTACGGAAACATTTGAGGAACACATTAACTCATTGACTATGCTGTTTGATAGACTGAGAGAGGCTAATTTGACGGCTAGACCAACAAAATAATGTATTGGTTGTAAAGAGTTGGAGTTCTTGGGACATACTGTATATCAAGGTAACATTACCCCTGACCCCAAGAATCTCGAGAAATTAAAGAGAGCACCGCGGCCACAAACGAAGAAAGATGTGAGATCTTTCGTGTCGTTGTGTGGATTCTATCAGAAATATATCAAAAATGTTAACTCTATTTGTGCGCCTCTGACGGATTTAACTCGCAAAGGAAATCCTGATAGAATTGTTTGGTCAGCCCAGTGTGAATTAGCATACCAAGAGTTAAAAGAAAAACTTACAAGCAAGCCAATCTTGAAATTACCTGATTTGAGTCAGGAATTTGTGGTGAGAAGTGACGCAAGCAATGTAGGCCTGGGGGCTACTTTGTTGCAAAGGTCATCGTCACCAGAGGGAGAGCTTAACCCAGTCGCTTATGCTAGCCGCAAGTTGAACAAAGCGCAGCAAAATTATTCAACAAGCGAGAAAGAATGTCTAGCTTTAATCTGGGCGATACGAAAGTTCCAGATCTATCTATATGGTAGAACATTTGTGGTCCAGACGGATCATCAGCCCCTCGTATTCTTACCACAGACAGAGCATGAAAATGCTCGTTTATTACGATGGTCGTTACTCCTACAGCCATATCAATTAACCATTTAATATATTCCGGGGTCACAGAACGTGGGTGCAGATTTCCTCAGTAGGCATCCCTGTGATCCAAATCAGAGTATTCAGCCGGCGTAGGAGGTAATTTTATCTATGTGTATCACTGTTATGGAACTTGCATCAGGCATGTTTTTAAGTGGGGAGATGTGTGATAAAGTACATTGATACAGCGACAAAATTATTATTTATATGTATAAAAATCATAATAATATGGGTAGAAATAGAAATAGCAAAGTTGTAACGCGTCGTCTTTGCCCCGCCAGTCATCGCATTGAGATAAAGAATGTATTGTGAAAACCTTATTGTCGCGCCAGTGGTATGGGACTTTATAACTCGGCCGCCAAGGATTAACAGTACTAATTTTGAAAAAACTACAAGCTTGTTGTTCCCAGAAAGATAGATAGAATAAAACAGACGAACGCATAAAAGTGAGAGGGTAGAGACAGAAAAATGATACAATCTGCACGCGTGGTTTGAATAAAAAAAACCTAGCGAAAACGCGATAGTGTCGTTAGCCGTTTGAAAATACGACGGAATTTCAAAATATGTTCGGCAATTGGGTCACGCAAACAACCTTAGCTCTTATAAAAAGGACGTATTTCTGACGTAATACAGGAGACTGTCGTTTTTAGTTTGAAAATAGCGGTAGAAAGAAGTGAACAGGTGGTAGTTTCTGGATTTCAATAATATTGAAGACTAACATTGAAAAAAAAAATATGGAATTTGTTATTAATAGGAATATGAACACAAAACTTAGTTAGTTTGATGGCTTATAGTCTCCTGATAAATAATATGTTGAAAATTACAAAATTCCCCAGTAGATAAGAAAGGTATTGACAAAAGACTGTTTTGGTTTTGACAGACATACCAACACATGCTCGTTTTGACTTGCACTAAAGCTAACATTTTTGACGCGTCCTTGAAAAAGGCAGGAAAAGGTTACATATATTCTATTGGAGGAGGGGTAGAAAAGGGGGAGAGAAATTATGGGATGGCTTAACACAAAATATATTTTAGCAGTAGAAATCTAAGAAGGAGAGAGGAGAAAACTTGTTAGAGTCCAAAAATCAAGTCTGTTTTTGCTTTTAATTTCAAATTTCAAAATTGACGTTCGGTCATTGGCCAAAGCCTTTCATATTATTGAGAAAATGCAAAGGCTCGACACCATTTGAATATTATTGTCCCCTGAATCAGGACGTGTGAATTACTGTGAAATTGACTTGCCTTAATACTAAATATATAAATAAATAACTATAGTTAGGCATCACAGTCCAGCCAGCAGTACATCTGGAGTCTGCTATTCAACGTACCTGTGTTTTTTCATTGAATTTCTGGTAAGACCGACATTATTCATATATATTTTGTTTAAAAATGTGAGTGAGAGATGCTGCCATCACGACTGTAAGTAATCAGGTCCCAAGCTGATTTATTCAGGGCCTGGAGGTAGAGTTAGGCTATAACACATTGCCAGTTTTGTAAAATGCACATGTTTTGTGAAATAAACATGTTTTCTTAGGTGGCCAGAGGGACACAGCTCACCTATCCTTTTGTATGGAAGAAAAGAAAAATTAATAATATTATTGCAGATGTAGGGCCGCCTTGAGAGAAGAGACATGTGAACAACACTGGTACACTTTGTAATAGATGAGCTGGGGTGGTTAAGTAGATATGACCCAGATCTTTATTTTCATGTATCATAACTTGTAGAAATAACAGTTTAAGTAAGATATCAACACGGATACATTATTTCATTGTTACAGGGTTTTTATCTGGCACTAGATCGGTGTCAGATGTCTGGGAAAAGCAGTTGAGAAGTCTTTTCCTTACCAGTAGTGACAGGGATCTACAGAGTCCACCCTGTTACTTTTGGGCCAGTATCAAAGTGATCATTTTTCCAGCAAGAATACGGACAGTTCAAGTTGTGCCAGTTAAGTATATTATCTGGCACAGGACCCTTCATCAGCTTCAAATAATAGTGACCCTTGTAAAACTTAATAAAAATATTCCCAAACATATTAAACAACGAAATTTGTGCAGCAAAGCACTGGGAATGATTAAAGAATCCAAACCAGCCATCCAGGGTAGAAACCAGTAATATTAAATAATTAGTAACATTATTAGTATATTCAACAGTATATGTTTGGACAGATTGTCCCTTTGGGTTAATACTTTGTATTTTCTGTATATATACCTTGAGTTATTTTAATTTTGAAAGTCCTGACCAGAAGAATACTAGGTTCAGGACCAATAAATTGTACAGAAACCCAGGTGTTAATTCATTTGATCATAGACTTTAATATTTGTTTGTGTGTGTGTGTGTATTAAGGTTAGTGTTAAATTATCATCACACTACACTTGCATAACCCTAGACATTAGACGTAGCTATCATACATACTAGTCAAGAATAGGTCTGATTGAGGTCATAAGGTGGTAGCAGAAAAGAGTCCTGATAACTCAACCCAAACTTTGTTATAATCAGGGACCTTCACGGCTGACCTCATTCAGTACAATAGTACTACATAACAACAACATTGCACAACATCAAAACCTACCACAGTATGGTACCGTTAGAAAGGTAAGAATATAGCTGGACCTACCAGCAGTGTGGTCACATTAGAAATGTCAGAATACATCTGGACCTACCAGCAGTGTGGTCCCATTAGAAATGTCAGAATACATCTGGACCTACCAGCAGTGTGATTCCATTAGAAATGTCAGAATATATCTGGACCTACCAGCAGTGTGGTCCAATTAGAAGTGTCAGAATATAGATGGGGCTACCAGCAGCGGCATATATTAGACAAGGGATAAAGCAGCTTGAACTACATGCAGCAGCCACACATTATAAATGTAAAAATACAGTTTAACAAACAAGCAGCACAGTCATACTACAGAAATGTAACACTACAGCCCGACCAATCTGCTGCATAGTCATACATTACAAATGTACCTCCCAACCTACCTGCAGGACAGCCATACATAAGAAATAGAAGAATAAAGCTTGGCTTTTCAGCAGCGTGATCATACATTATAAATGTAAGAATATAAAGATCAGCCTATCAGCAGCGTGGTCATACTTTATAAATGTAAGAATAAAGCTCAGCCTATCAGCAGAATGGCCAAACATTTGTAAAGTAAGATTACATCGTGATCTATCATCACCATAGCCATACATTAGAAAGTGTTATTTTTATAGGAAAACAGATTAATAGTGCTCACTGTTTTGTACTTGAACCTGTTCGATGAGATGTTCCCTAAGAACCAGCTTCTGTAAGAATTTATTTTATGCCACCTGTTAATGCACGAAAATTAACAAATATTTTATGTTTCAACCAAAAATAACTAGCATACTCAAGAGTTTCATCTTATTGATAACACACAAAAGAATATAACTCGGATCATAAATGCTTCTAAACTACATGAACAAATAATTTTTTTTTTTTTTTTCAAATTGTTAAACTGGGATTCAATTCAACTCACAAACAACGCGCAACCTTCACCCCAGCTGGCTTATTCTGCATACATCAGTCACAGACTTAAGAGCTAGGAGCTAATTTTAAATCTCGGTCATCGCAGCGTGATACAATTTCCACGTGAAATCAGACCGACTTAATGAATAGGCGAATCGTGCATAATCATTGTACAGAAATAGACACACACCCATAGAAGAAGTAATGGCAATCAGTGAAAAATAAATTAATCAATATTTCAAACATCAAAGGATGTCACGTAAGCAATAAAACAGAAATGCAAAGTAGAATGAATAGCACAAGACATTTTGTAGTTGACTGACGCAAGAAGAAATAAAGCAGAAAGAAGAAAAACAAATATCAAGATTTAAAACACGAATTAAATGTACCTCATAAGATTTAACAAAAAATAACACAGAAAAAAAGGCGCAACCAAGGTAGTGTGGGGGTCACTGACCAGCGCAGGCTGGAAAAAGACAACAGGAGGTTGACTTGGCACTTGGGAGTCATGACCCAAGTGTGCACTAAGAGTGTAAAGGAGATAATAGGGCCGAAACAGTTGTCCGCGGGGCACCACTTCTGATGATCAGATCGCTTCATGATGTAACGCTCTATATAGAATTTCCTGTCATATCTGATCCTCTAGCTAAGGGTTCTACAGTTTCCGTAACAACCTCAGTGAAGTAGGGTCGGGCAATGGGACTGGCTACCCCATCCTGCAGAAACGTTAAGCAGTGGTTGTTTCTGTAGTAATTTGTCTTACGTGGTGTGGTTGGCAGCATCTTGCGACAGTTATGGTGGGAGCACTGGCTCTGTCCTTTCTCTGTCTCTGTCCTTTCTCTGTCTCTGTCCTTTCTCTGTCTCTGTCCTTTCTCTGTCTCTGAGATCTCTAGGAATCAGAGGGGGTGTAAGACTTCCTATACAATGAATATAAGTGGGGTCAGTTTGGGTTTGGTTTTAAGGACCATCTTCATTCCACACGGACACACCCTAAGTTCTCCCAATCTCCTCCCTTAGATCACACAAGGACGATCTCAGCACAGTGCACGATCTCTGTAGCACCGGCGATGATCCCATTGTGTGTATATAGGAATCACACACATTCTATAAATGTTTTTGTGGTGGGTAAGTTTTCTTAATTTTGTAAATTTTGCCAGGGCAGCGGCCGTATGGCCTACTCTTTACGATTTCCTAATTCCGGGGGATTTTTAACGTGCGCAACTTGCACACGGGATCTCTTGTGTTTTTTTTCTTTCGCCTTTATCTGAGAAGGCTAGGCATCTGATTTCACTACCTATGAGGGAGAGTATGATATCATTATGACCCATCACATATATTGTACTGTACTGGGAACAGAATTCGGTACCTTTGGAATTAGCCGCGCCGACCCCGGGATCAGTTAATTACTTAAAATCGATCCACAACAAATCAGTTTATTCAAACCACCCAGAGCACAGAATCAAAACGTCAATTTAAATCAGCATGCGAATGTTACCTTTTTACCTGTTTCAGGAGTGTGTGAATCCCATTACAGTTGAACCCAACGCGGAAAACATGCGCCGAAACGCTCCATAATCTCTTGCAGTGGTGACTTTTGTAACAACGTGTTTTACATGAAAGATGTTGCTAGTTTCAGGCATAATTTCAACTAAGTCGCTGCTTATGACATTCTAGCTGAAGCTGTGGTCGTACTCCGTCTGTGCTGAAATCTAAGTTTAACCCACATAAAAACATGTTCTGAAGATCGGTTACCACAACAAGCATGGCAAACTAAGAAGCAGGGATCCAGACCTCCAGGACGACCCAGATTCCGCTGGGAGGACAACATTAGACAATCTTTGAAGGACCGCGGACTAGAAAGGAACCAGGCCAGGAGGAAGACAGCCGGTAGGATAGTCTGGTGCTCTCTCTTCCAAACCTCTACACCTCACGGTAGAAGGGGAACGACTAAATAAGTAAGTAAGTAAAAACTTGTTCTAATCGAAACTGTACCAGCAGCATCGTAAAACCCGTGCATCTTCAGCCGCATCACGAAATTCAGAACCATTAAAGCTTGATGCGATAACATAACAAAAGTAATCAAATCCAAACCATGTACTCGTATATTGGACATAAATTTGAACAAAATCAAGACCACTTATTATCACAATCCTATCCATCTAAACAGCCAAATAAAGTACCGATATTAACCTATATAAACTTAAACCAAATCAAGATCACTTAATTTCAGTCCTACCTGACTCTGCTCTTGAGTTAGCGAAAGCAAAGGCATGGATAAAGGGAACTAATTATCCAACCTCATAACGTTGGACCTGGTATTGTAACGTCTGTAACTTTCACTCATCTACCGCAGAATCCGCTATGAGTTCGGCATTTTTATAGTCCAACGAAACCGCTAAATAAAGTACAGATATAAACTTGGACCAGATCCAGACCACTTAATCTTACAATCCTATCTGTTTAAACCACTGAACAAAGTACCAAAAACCCTATAGACTGAATAGATGAATTAATCCTGTTCCGCGCATTATTTTTCTGATAAATCCGCACTTTATCTTTGGGGCACAAATTATATCACGTTCACAGGGGAGTTGCTGCCAGAGAGAGATCAGCTAGCTTCGACTTTATCCCTGAGGTGATAAACAAAACAATGGATCACTGGTCGTATGATTCATTAGATTATATAAGGACATATGCAGTGACAAATTGTTGCTCAGGCAGGCAGACGGTCGGCGCTTGAATTTAAACGAGTATATTAGACCTGTTGGGAATTTCAACGTTTTGTTCAATCCATACCCTTTAGCTCCCCAAGGAGCATAGGCCTTCAACAAACACATGCCAAGTCTTCCTGTCCCGTGCAATCCGTCTCAAGTTCTTTCCATGTTTTCCTCATCATTTTCACCTCTGTCTCCAGTTCTCTTCTCCACGTGTTTTTGGTCTACCTCTGCCTCTTTTTCCCTGTGGATTCCAGAACAAGGACTGCCTTGTAATGCTATCAACAGGTCTCCCCAGTGTGTGTCCTATCCATCGCTAGCGTCTTCTTCTCAACTCTTGTTCCACTGGCACTTGTCTGGTTCTTGTCATCAGTTCCACATTTGTAACTTTGTCATTGTTATGAGTAAAGTTCATAACATGTATGTCGATATCAATACAGTTCGACATGTAGTTGATTTGTTTACGAGACCGTTGCCCTGGTTTCAGGAAGTGACGTCATTACTTTTGGTGGCCTAAGTTGCAGACGCCAGTTTTGCAGTCTGCTAACTAAAGCGTCCCTTGGCTTTGGGTTTCGCTGTGTGTCTATTCAAGGTGTTGGACGTATGTGTTTTATGTTCCTGAGTGTTCGAAGATTTACTGGTCATATTCCTTTGTATTCCATCTCGGGATCATCCATAAACCTCCGTGCGATGATGCCCGTATTTATGTAAGAGGAATGATGTCTGACCTGATGAACGTGAGTTGAATTATTATAATAAAAACTGTACGGAAATGCCTTCGGCATTGTCCCAGTTACAGGATGTACAGCGACACTAGAGACTGTCTAGTTGATGCCATAACTTTATGTGCATATTATCAAGATATATTTGGAGCTTCAAGATGTTTATTAAATCGTTATGTAAATCGTCCAACCTGGTCTTTGGAGTGACATTAATGTTTTGAAGAATACGGCTTTTGGGCGGGGACTGAATGAACATACCCCTATGTGTGCTTGGTTTTGAATCAGTGTATGATTCCATGTGACTTAATCAAAATATATATATATGAAGGACTTCTTACTTCAACATAAGAATATAGCCCAATAAAAGGACCGTATCAGTCATACCATTTCATTCCTATTCTATGCAAGCACCAGTTTATAAAAGTCTGTAGCTTTTTGGTTGTTGTTTTTGCTGCTCTCCATGTCTCAGAGCCATACAATAGGACTGTCTTGATATTTGAGTTGAAGATTCTTATTTTCGTGTTGGACTTGATTTCTCTTGTTCTCCATATGTTTCGCAATGCAATGAAAGCTCCTCTTGCTTTTTGTATTCTTATTTTGATATCACTGTCTGTCCCCCCAATTCTGTCTATATTACTGCCAAGATATGTGTACAATTCTGCATCTTTTAGTGGTGTTTCTGCAAGTTTGACCTTGTTATCAACACATAGGCACCAAATATGTTTCTTCACAGCATAGTACCAAGTAATACAAGACAGGTGAAATAGAAAAAGAAATAAATGGACAAAAACGATTAATGGACATGTCTACTTGTGACGGAATTAAACAGACTTAACACTCAAAATATAAACGTAGCGACTACAAGGCACGCGCTCATCGTCTGTGGTGATCAAGAGTTATGGGACATGTCAAGTCAGGTTACGTGTACTATTATTCACATCAGTCACGTGGTCCATTATTACGAAAGAAATAAGACATTTTCTCAATAAAAGTTTATTAATTTTTTTTCTCAATTTTCAATTTCCATCTTTAATTTTCTTTATGTCCATATTTAATATTTCAGTTGTTATGTCTTTTACGTATATTTTTTGTTGTCTAACACAAATAAGATTGTTTCACTGTGGTATCAACTGTCGTGGGGTAATTTTGAGAAGGACTACTTGGATGGAATGGAAGAATAAAGATAATAATGTCTTATTGATAGTTTACGAGTTCGTAATGGAACTGCCTCTCCTTGGGAAATAGTTTACTAGACATTTACTTAAAAGAGAATTATGGCAACTAAACAGGATATTTTCTGGACGATAAATTCTTCCTCAGGAATCCTACAAAAGGACTGTGTAAAGCACATAAGGTTGAGAAAGATATTTGGTGTCCAGCCACATTTAAAATATTCCGAACCAAAAGAAGTGAATTTAATTATGGCTCTGCCCCCAGGGTGTAGATTTATGTTGAAACAAAATACAGCCCAAATAAATATTACAAGAAAAAAAAACAACAGACGCTGTTAAGTTAAATTTAATAACAGGGTATATTCTCACATATCAGAATATACATATAAATATGAAAAAAAAGTTAAGCTCTACTGTTTAAGAAAAAACAACTAGTATGTCATCATATGGAACAGAAGATCTCTTATACTGCTGTACTGCTGGTAGGTGTTATACTTGTGACGTACGTCTAAGTATGACAAATGAATTTCCCTGACTCGATGGATGATAACAGAATATTGGCCTCTCATAACTTTAGAACCCCTGATCATCTGTTGTAACTTTTACCGGCATGCAGCATTTCCACGAGAACCTTACACGCTGGATCATTAATATGTAGCCTGCTATCTTATGTGAACGTTTGAGATCGCATGGCCTTTGATGGGAGGTTAAATCCCGCCCACAACCATTTCTGAGAACGATTTATTGCAATCTTTTCCTTAACGCCGGCCCAAAAGAGGACGGGCCACAGACTCACTCCTGTTTCTAGAGCAATAAACAGCAGATCATTTTCTTACCTGGCTGTCACCCCGCCTGGTGGGAGTTGCCAAAGCTCTCAGAACAGCGGTACCATCAAAGACAGACAGATCTCAGAATTCAATCGCAGCGGCACACGATCTAAAGAATCAGGGGACTTGCAGCTCACAGAGTTAGCTTCTCGGGAAATTTTCGCACTCTTATGCGAGCAGCCTGAGACGGAAGAAAATCGGTAGACCGGGGAAAACGAAGGAATCGCAGCGGTTAACACATCGGCGAGGTACCTCGGTTTTTGCTCAACTTCAAGAAAGGTGCGAAAATCTAACACGCCCTATTCAAGTTACATTCGAGAAGTATAAATAGAGAACTCCGAGAAACTGCATTTTATCGTTCGCTCTGACAGAATCCTAGTTGCACTAGCATAGTCGGATTCCTGCTGGATTTCATCTACCTTCGTGACTATTGGAGTGTATTCTTTCTGTGCAGACGGTAATTTATACATTAGCTTCGAGTGATCAGTGGTCGAGTTATTTCAATTGATTTCAATGGAAACTCCGCCCATGCCGGTCCCAAGCCCGGATGAAAAAGGAGGAGGGCGGCCTGCATGGAGGCCGTAAGGAGGCAGCCCCTCCACCATGCAAAGGCACAACAGGCCAATCACCTGTTTGTCTTAAACTATGATTACGAGAAATACAAGAGAGAAAACCGGACTGATTCTAAAGGCGACGAACTGGAACGGACTACGACTTATGGAACTTGGAACACAAGAAGTATAAATGGGAAGGAAGAGGAGCTGGTGGAAGAGATGAGGAAAGCAAAACTAGAAATCCTGGCTATAACGGAAACGAAAAAAAAGGACAAGGAGTCATGGATCTCGATGGCAACACGTTGCTCTACAGTGGTGTACCCATATCTGAAAGAGCTAAAGGGGGCGTGGGTTGCATTGTGGCCCAAAATCAAAAAGATAGTATCAAGGGATGGAACTTTGTCTCGGAGCGCATTATGGTTGTAAAACTAAAAGAAGGAGAAACCATAGTCAACCTGGTCATAGTGTATGGGCAAAATGAGGATGAGAGAGCAGAGGTCAAGGAGGAATTCTTCGAGCTGCTTCAAAGGACAGTGGATGACTGCCTAGATGAAGTTATCATGCTCGGAGATTTTAATGCCAGAGTTGGAAATGACCATGCTAGATGGGGTGGCGTTATCGGAAGATATGGAGAAGATACTCTCAATGACAATGGAAAGCGACTCCTTAGATTCTGCAGTGAGCAGAATCTGATCATTACAAACACAAAGTTCCCTCATAAGCGCATACATGCATACACTAGATGTGAACCAACCAAGAATGAGAAGTCAGTGATCGACTATGCCATTGTTCGGAGAAGCTCATTCAGATATGTCCGAGATGCAAGAGTCTGGAGGGGGCCAGAGATTGGAAGTGATCACTACCTGCTAACAATCAAACGAACAACTGAAAGAGTTGCTCAGCCTAGGAACTGCCCAACATCACGCAAGAAACCAAGTAAACGAGCAGGAAAATGAGCATTAGGACCTACAAGCTGAGAGAGCCAGAAATTAAGACCAGATATCAGGGGCTTATTGCTACAGCAGTGAGCAACACAGAAGAACGACCTGATGACTTGGAAACCCTCTGGAATAAATTCAAGGATATCATAAAGACAGCTGCTGCAGAGCATGCGGTGAAGTCCGACTTGGGAACCAGAGAAAGAGGACACCTTGGTGGACAGAGGAAGTCAAAGAGAAAATAAGAGAGAAGAAAATGGCATGGAAACAATACTTAGGAGCTAAAAACACAACAGGACAAATGGAAAAATATAGAGAATATGTGATACTCAGAACAGAAGCAAAGAACAAAGTGCTAGCAGCAAAACAGAAGTCCTGGGAAGAATTTGGAGAAAAGCTAGAAAAAGATGCACAAGAAAACCAGAAATTGTTCTATAAGACCCTAAAGAACATGAGGAAGGAAAAACAATGCCCTCTCAAATTTATAAAGGACAAGCAAGGCAAATTGCTTACTGCCCCGAAGGAAGTAATGGAAAGATGGAAAGAATATTTCTCAGAACTCCTGGATGGTGAGCATGGTGAAGCAACAGAAATGATAACCACTAGCACAGAAGAGAAAACCAATGATGGTGAAGATGACATAAAGATGGAAGAACTGAGGGCAGCACTAGAGAAAATCAAGATGGGCAAAGCAGCAGGGCATGATGGTATAACACCAGAAATGGTTAAGTACATGGGAGCATCAGGCGACCTGTTACTCTTAAAGGTCCTACAGGCAGCATGGTGCAACAAGACCATACCAAAGGATTGGGAGATTGCCATCATAACACCTATTTTCAAAAAGGGTGACAATCGACAATAAGGAAACCATAGAGGCATATCCCTTCTCAGTGTCCCTGGTAAAATCTACTCTAGAATCCTAGAGCAGAGACTCCGACGCCTAGCTGAGCCACAATTGGATGAGGTCCAGTGCGGATTCCGAGCAAACCGAAGTACTCAAGACCTAATCTTCACACTCAGACAGTTGAGTGAAAAGGCCCTTGAGTATAAGAGTGAGATCCATCTTTGTTTCATAGATCTGGAAAAGGCGTTTGACAGAGTCCCCTGGAGCAAACTTTGGGACTGTTTGGCAAGGAAGAATATTCCAGCACCTCTGATTCATGCTATACAGAGCTTCTACAAGTCTTGCAGAAATTATGTGAGGACAGCAAACCATAAGTCAGAAGAGTTCAGGACCACCACTGGTGTAAGACAAGGTGATATCCTGTCACCTTATCTTTTCATACTCCTCATGGACGATGTCATCAAGGCATGTAAGGAGAGAACAAGAAAGTATTCAGTGGGGTACTGGAAGATGAGACAGGTCTATATTTCGGAGCTGGCATTTGCTGATGATGTTGCCCTGATTGCTAAATCAGAGGAACATCTCCAATCCAACCTGCAAGTCTGGAAGGAAGAGCTGGAGAAGAGAGGGATGGTCATAAGCAGCTCTAAAACAAAATCCATGGTGATATCACGAGAAGAAAGAAAACATCAGATTAAGTTGGGAGAACAGGTCCTGGAGCAGGTCGACCACTTTAAAATATCTCGGAGCTATTATAGACCGAAAGGGAGGTATCAAAGAAGAGTTGGCCACTCGAAAAGCAGCGGCTGGGAGACTTTTTCAGGCCATAAATCGTGGATTCCTCAGCAAGAAAGAGGTTGGTAAGAAAACGAAGATGGCTGTATACCGCTCCACCTATGTCCCAGTTTTGACATATGGATG
The DNA here is from genome assembly GCA_024509875.1 of Oreohelix idahoensis. NCBI lineage: Eukaryota > Metazoa > Mollusca > Gastropoda > Stylommatophora > Oreohelicidae > Oreohelix > Oreohelix idahoensis. Next base: position 93,240 of record JAMPIV010016202.1, on the reverse strand, counting down.
CGAGTCGTGGGCAATGACTACAACCCACAAAAGCCAGATCCAAACCTCAGAAATGAGGTATCTGAGGAAAGTGGTTGAAGTAACAAGAAGAGACATGGTCCGCAACCAGACGATACGTCAAGGCCTGAAATCCCATCCGCTGCAGACCCAAATAGAACAGTCCCAACTAAGATGGTTTGGCCATGTCTGCAGAATGGGAGAAGATCGGCTACCACGACAAGCATGGGAAACAAAGAGCCAGGGATCCAGACCTCCAGGACGACCCAGAGTTCGCTGGGAGGACAACATTAGACAATCTTTGAAGGACCGAGGACTAGAATGGAACCAGGCCAGGAAGAAGACAGCTGATCAATGGATTGTGGTGTAAATTTAACCTTATTAAATAAACCCATTTTCAAAGTTCTAGTGCAAACTAATGTTACAGCTAAACGTATTTCTTAATACAATTGACGCGTAAATTTATTTTGCAGACGTTAAAGAGAATTATACCTTTAATACAGTTTAGTTCTGTATAGATAGATGTGCTTTTAATTGTTTTAACTCACGGGAAGTTTTCCTGATTTGTTAATTGACGACGCTAATAAGTAAATAGGCTAACTGTAATTTATCGCGTCAGATTATAATATGATTTGTAATGCATTTCTTGTTTTGATTATCTTTCATTCAGAACGATCATTCAACCTGCATCCCAGCAATTATTAATTATATACAGAGTTCTGCCAAACTCAATTCGATAACTCCAGTAACATATGAACTTTTTAAAGCTAAACTTGTGGCGACCTGTAATGGGCCCCGCTCCTCTGAACGTAACTGAGAAAAAAGCCATTCAAGAAACACTTTAAAAATACTAGTTCATATAGAGTCCTTAAAGAAAACTGGAAGCAGAACATATTTTATTCACTGCCCCTATTTGTGAAGAAAAAGCATCGATCTACCTGAACACTGTCTGTCACGTATATTCAGTGGATTTTACCCTCCCTTTCCCCCCCCCCCCTACCCCCGAAGAAGAACTTACCTCAGTGTTTTTCTTAACTTGTGACATTACGGAAAAAGGAAGTTATCTCCACCAGCTGTGCCAATTTTAGGAACCACACCATACCTCACGCCTAGCCAAGTGCCTGTGACATTCTTTAAGAACTTTATCTAATAAATAAACAGTACCGTTAAACTTCAACGTCCAGCGATTTCGGGACACTTTGTTAACTTCAACAACTCGCAAATCTGGGGCTGTACACGGAAGAAAATACTTTTACCTAAGCCAAGGTTTAGTGCTGTTTTTTGATGTATTTTCTATGAAGTGCCAGAATTCACCTTTCGGTAAGTCTGCGTGTGTGTTTGTGGGGATGGCCAGCCCTAGTGTGTTTTTTTGAATGAAAGGAGATTTATCTTTTCTTTACCCTTTTAATTAGTTCGACCTTGTACTAAGGTGCATTATATTCCTTGTACGGGATCTCTCCTAGCGGGATCGGGTAACTGTGTTCCTTCCCCCTCCCGTAAAATTTGTTGATTTAAAGGGAGACAATTGAGAACCCTAGCTTTTCCTCTACCCCCCCCCCCCCCCCCTTTTTCTGTAACCCCTTGCCTCAGAGTAATAAATTTACCAGTGGGTTAAATTGCCTATCTCTGATCACCCCCCCCCCCCTCTTGTCTTTGGGACCGGGTCTTGTCTGTTAGTAAATATAAACGGGAAACGGTGGATGGGATATTTCTCCTAAAAAAAAAACCCTCTTCCCTAGTTATATTTGTATTCTGTAACCTTTGATTTTTGACTGTAAATGTACAATTATGTGTGAGTCCTTTATGATAATAAAGGTATTAATCATTAATTGTGTTGGTTGTCGGTTGGCCTAAAACTCCAAACATTTCCATCTGTGTAGGCTGTATTCATGTACGTTGAGCGACAGAATCACCAAATCGGTGAGTGCGCCTGAGCGACTGGAACTGACAAACAATTGTTTGTGCAGAAGAGAGATAGGAGTAGTCTGTGAGAAAACAGATATTGTCGTAATAAGAGACTGTCCTTGCTCCTTCCCAGCGCTTGTGAATCTACTACCTCATTCTCCCAAATCCTTATTCTCACAGAGCCTTCAATATCACTTTACACTCTAAAGGGACCAATATTCATCAGCACCCTCTCAGATAAAAATTACGACAATACTCATCTCTCCGAAGGCCTGTAGCAGCTGTGGAGATGATTTGTTTCGGACTCTCTTGGTTTGGTCTGCCCCAGCACTTTGGTACAGTGTTACAATTCTATCGTATCAGCGGGCGGCAGAGTTTACTTCCCTGGACCCATTGCGCATCTCAAATAAGGATGGGGTAAATCAGCCCAGCTGAATACTTCTGCTTACTAGTTGATAGGGGTAACTAGGTTTTGGAATGGTCACCTGGTTAATAGAGTATGGTTGGGATAGGGTAATCTTTGGTACAGTGGACTCGTACCCTGGTTTGTACCCTGTACCCGTAACCTGGTTTAGTACCTTGTAACCGCAACATGGGTTAGTACCTTGTAACCGCAACCTGGGTGGACTGGAAACAATTGAAGTCCCATTAGTGGTTTCAAGAGCAATCGTCTCCTAAGTCTGATGGCCGGTAAGCGTCCATCAGAAATTAAATTAACACAATGCTAACTACCATTCAGTAACAGTGTGTTATCTATTATCTATGAAATACTCCTTCTTAACTGACATTATAGCGTATCTTGAGTTCTCAGTCTCTATCTGGCTGTCTGCTTATTTACAGCAGTGGTTTTCCCCATGTGGGCAATGAGTTTCACAAACTGTGAGGTATGGGGCTGGGGTCATCAAATGGTTGAGAACCACTGGTTCACCTAGTGCCCATAGAGCAGTATTTTAATTTTGGGGTCACTGTCAACAATGGTTTGAGAACCACCGGGTAATAGTTTCCTATGCTGCTTTAACATGTTGGGGTGTCATTGCTGCCAAGGTCTGAGAACCACTGATTTACATTCTTGCTACTTGAGCAGTAAATCATGTGGAGGGTAGTCATGGTCTCAAGGCTTGAGAACTGCTGACTTACATTTTGTCAGTCAAGTGGTAAATTCATTAAATAGCTAAAATAATTGTAAGCATTCTTAAAGTCCTGGTTCCTGTAGAAAATAACATTCATATAACTGATAATAAAATAGTTCTTCAATCATACAACATGGTATATGCATAGGATTGCATTAAATACATGTAAAGAACATTCCATGATGAAAAAACACATTAATGTCCCATATGAGACAAAGGGAGAAGAAGTGATTGAGAACACTTTTATCAAGTTTGCAGTCTTGACAGAGAACACTGAAGCCTTATAAGAAATAGAAAATAGAAGGACCACTAATACACTTCTGTTTTGCTTGGGTCAATATGCAAATCCCAAAGTAACAACAATAATATACATCAATTATTTAACCCTGTCTTATTTCTGCCAGGCTGTGAGATAAAGATCAGGGGTTAATTAGGTCTATGACCTCAGCAAACTCATACATTAGTTTGAGTGATCTGTAAATATGCAAATAACAATTATTGTCACTGAAAATGGAAATACATTTAAAACTTTGCTTAACAAAAGGTACTGCAATAATAAGCTGTGGATAAACATATGATTATTCATGTTATAAAATCAGCAGTATTAGATCTACTTACTTCGCTCAATTGAACCCTCACGGATTTTTCAACCACAAAGTAGCCTCGATCGAGGCCCATAAGCTCACATCTGCTTCGAATGATGGTTACCGGTCTAATGCTTAAAATTCCCTCCACAATTCCATCTGCATTTTTGGTCGACCTCTTGGGTGGCCACACAGTAAATTCTATTTTGGTCCCTGGGGTATCAAGTTATCTTCATTTTAACTGGCCCTAGTATCCACTGTGTATGTGCTTGCGGTTGAAGGCAGGGTTCCTGTCCCTTCCCTGATTTACGTGCGTCCAGTACGTGACACAACCAAAGGGTCGACTTCCGGGCTGGTCGTAGCACTGTTTTTCACCTTTCCAGTGGAACGACTTTCGCTGGCTAAGGTAATAAATTATTGCCCTTGACCGTGAGAATCCTGAGCTAGCGAATACTGTGTAATATAAGACTAGAGAGAGAGACTTTTGGTTTCTTGTCTAGTAATTGAATACAAATTTTTAATTTTATACGTTAATTATATCCAGCTTGGAGCGGCGCTGGTGTAATGGTTACCACACTGCGCTGGCGATTAGGTGATCCAGGTTCAAGCGCGGGCGAGTTCATTTGAAGAAGTGTTGACCGGGACTGGGACTGGATTAATTCGAGCCCTGGGCGAAAACATTTGAAGAAGTGTCGTCTACCAGGGACTGGCGGCTCATGAGCCGATCCAGCTCTAATGGGTACCCTCCGAAGACGGCGAGTATCTGCCTGAATGGCGAGTGGACACCTGTCATTGTACAGGGAATAAAAAAATTTTAAAAATATTTTAAACACAGGCTTTTAATGCACTAAAAATCCAAAAATAATTTTTCAAGGAGTTTATAGCTTGCAGTAAAAATGTAACATCAAATTGACAAAAAGCCTGGGGCGCTGATTCTACATGAAATTAACTTCTGCTTTATACTTCATTAGACACCTATGGATAAAATATATGATGAGCGCTTAAGCGCCCCAGGTTATTTGTTTCAAGAGAGACAATCTTGTTGGAAAGAATACACCTAGATTATTTGCAGTTATCGCTCATTTTAGTGATATTTTTTATTTAAAAAAAAAAAAAATTAATGTTAATTTAAATTTTATTAATGTTATTATTTTTACGGCTTATTATTGTATTGTAATGGGAAATACACGACTATGCCAATTTTCAGAGCTATTGCTCATCTGGAATTGATTGAAAAATCGATTGCAAGATTTGAAGGTGACAACAGGGTGACATACGTTGCGAATTAAAGAAAAGCCTGTAAAAAGGGATACTTACGTAAAAATCAGTCTCAGGTTAGATATACTAACCGGAGATTCTCGCCTCGAGTAATAGCGTTATAAATACATTTAAAAAAAATAAAAATAAATAAATAAACATTTCCAGCTGACCTACCAAATAATATAAGATAAATATTGTGCATTATGTCCATTACATGTCTGTTAAATTCTATAACATTTGAATGTTTTTCAATGTATTTTATGCATGTATATTCTTTAAAAACTTCCGCCTGATACTCGCTTTAAAGTAGTGAATACTTATATGATCTGTCACTCCTACTGATAATATCACTGAGTCTTTCTTATGGGACCGAAGACGCAGCGACAGTGGTAAATGCAGTCAGTGACCCATAGCTTGACAGCTTGCGTCAGAGTCAGCGAATTAGAGCTGACCAAGACCCTACTCCACCTCCAAGTGGTGGTCCTGGAAACAGGCTGCATCACTGCAGTCTGGCTGAGAGAGTAGGGATCGAGGAGGGAAGGTTAACCCGGTCCCAAAAATGCCATGCTGAAAACGGATGTGTTGGGCCGAAACCACAAATATCGCAGCTTTGCTGTAAACGGCGACACTACGTAACAAACGTCCTTTTCAGGACGAACGCAGAAGAAGAAGAATAGTCTTTCTTAATGATTTTGTAGATTTACGCACCAAAATGTGCCGTCTGTGCTGAAAAGTTCTCTTCATCAAATCATGAATATATTGTTTGAGAAAAGATCTATCCCAGACAAATATGTTTTCGACCAGCTCTCTTTATACTTGTAAATACGCACGGACATAAATATTACACAGGAGGAACAGCGTCACAGATGAACACAACCTTTAACAACTTGATCTTGTTGTTGATGTTATTATTGTTTGCAATTGACACCATTGCACTCACGGCAAATCCCTAGGTACTCAGTCCCCCTCAGCCAATGTCGGAGGGTAGGTCAGCTAATTATTCATTTAGCGCCCTGGTTGCATACACACCCGATGCCTACTCTCATACACCCATCCCAGTCAGTGACGTAACTAGGGTTGATGGCGCCCAGGGCAAATATGAATACTGGCGCACCTGGAAAACTGGTCTTTAAAATTATGGCTGAATTTTTATGTTGGTACTTAAAGTAGTTACTCGATATAATTATATATACTGAAGCACATTAAAAACGTACCACTATTATATATACTGATGCCGAGAAGCTGGGAATAAAATGTGTGGGAATGGATTTTCCCCGTGTTTGTCATGAAGTAGAGAGCGAATAGCTGCTGGAATGGAAAGTGCATGATTCAACCCACAGGTTTGTGTACAAACTACATGAAAACAATGAAAGTTACACGTGCAACACGATTCCTAACAGCTATGACCCTGAAAATGTGTACGCGTTGTGGCAGTATACTCGGTATAAAAAGGCCGTTGAAACAAAACACTCAGTACATGTGCTTGAAATGCCACGACTACCTGAAAACGACCGCCAACGAGCCATTGGTATGTTGGAGACCGGAATGAGCTCGCGGGCCATTGCCAGAAGGATGAATTGCAACCACAGCACTATTGTACGTCTCAATGAACGTTACGGAACCACTGGCAGTGCCCGGGATAGACTTCGGAGTGGCCAACCACGAGTTACTACCCCTGCGCAAGATCGTCATATTGTGCTGAGTCACCTAAGGAATCGTTCTCTCTCGGCAAGTCAAACAGCAAGAGCAATAGTGGGTAGATGTGGGCAAGTCTCCCGAATGACAGTCATACGACGACTCAGAGATACATGCCTTACTGCAAGACGACCTTATGTTGGGCCAAACTTGACTCACAGACATCGTCAGCAGCGCTTGCAATGGGCACAGCAACATGTCAGATGGACTAGACTGCAGTGGAATGCTGTCCTATTCACAGACGAGAGCAGATTCAACATATCCTTTGCTGATGGACGTATGCGGATTTGGCGATGGTGTGGAAAGCGCTTTGCAGATTGCTGTGTTCGTCAGCACAACCGATTTGGAGGTAGCAGTATTCACATTTGGGGAGGATTCAGTTTTCACCATCGCTTGCCTCTTCACGTCTTCCGTGGAAATGTTAATGATGTGACATATCGAGATGAGGTTCTGGATGCATTGGTTGCTCCTGCGTCCACAATTTATCCAGACTTGCAGCTTCTCCAGCAGGATAACGCACGTGCGCACACTGCAAGCATTACGCAGCAATATCTACAGCAGCAAAACATTGTGACGATTGATTGGCCTGCCCTATCACCAGATTGTTTTTGTTTACAAACATTGAATGTTATTGTAATCTTTGTATAGAATTGTATATGTTGTTTATGGAATATTATGTAATCTCTTTGTAACATTTGATTGCCATAATTATTTTTTATTGTTACTTATATAACTGTGTTTTAATTATGCATTATTTCATTCCTATATACAAACTAATTTACTGGGACGATGTAATAGTCATTTTTATAGATAGTCCTGAGTGTTCTTATTCACTACTTAAAATTTTGTTTTGTTTTTTCATCATGGGTTTGATACCATGTTTAGTTAACATATTTATACAAAGATTTTTGGAATTAATTGTTATAGTCAAAGGTAATTTTAAACGAAACTTGTATGTATTATTGATGATTTTGCGTTAGAAGTTAACGACATATTCTGAAACTTGGTTTCCGGTTTTTTCTAAATTATAACATTTGATAATTTAAACAATTCGATTTTTTGTCAGCTAGAATTAACATAAAGTTCGGATTAAATGGAATTGGTAGAATTAACAGCGACGGCTGATACTCTTGTTCATTTAAAGAATTTAGATATCTGATTATAATACATAGTTAAGATAAATAATATTACACTTATATATATTTATAACTTCGTATATAGTTAACAATGTATTACCCCATGTGACGTTTCTGTGATGTATTTTTTTTTTTTAAAGAGAAAGAAAAAATTACACGTTTTGATGTGTGTCTGTTTAAAGATAAGATTATTTTTTTTTATTATGTTACCTAGCTGATTTAATTGTTAGTTGTTAATTATAGCTACGTATTACTTAGAAATAAAAATATTATTTTTATTTAACTTAACGTTAAGAAACATTTTTTGTATTGTAATTTTCTTTTTGAGAAATGTGTTTTGGACATTGTGATATTTATTTTTTTTTTCTGCGCCAGCGCTAGACTGTGTGTTAAGGTTACTATTATGTAGTGACATTAGTTCTTTGAAAAAGTTTGGATGTTTGGATGTATTTTTTGGTATTCAGCGCTTGACTATGCGTCAATGCGAAACTTGTGATAGCATTAATATTTTTTGTTTGGGTGATATTTGATATAATTTATTTTTAGTTATGTATAAGTTTATAATTTGGTTAAATTACTTAATTTGCTGTGTTCGTCATAAGCTTTCTTTTTTGTGTTAGTATATAAATATACTTTAGCATTTTTGTATTTTACAATACGTTGTTACATTTCGATAGTTATTGTAAGGTATTGTTACCAACTTTCTTTATATTTACATCTTTACTTTCGTCTCTCTTTGTTGACTATTCGTCATTCTTTACATCTTTTCTGTTGTCTTTTCAGTATTGTCTGATATTTTGTTTATGCTTCCGTGTTTCTTCTTTGATGTAATTCATACTTCTTGTATACTTTTTTTTGTTACGCTATTTATACTTTCATTCTTTGTATTGTTAAGTTAATTATGTGACTTTAGATAATGTAATTGGTTCTAATAGTTCTATTTGTTTTACATGTATAGAATTGTTGTCTTCATTGTCATCTTATGATCCTATTTGATTCTTATCATATTCCCATTTCATATTTTGTCTTTTCTCTTGCGATAGTTTATTTTCTGCTTAGTTTGTACTATGTATACTTAACTTGGGTTTTGTATTAGATTAATTTTTTGGTATGCTTGAATGAGTATGTTGGATGATTTAGTCGTTATCTTACATTTATTGATGATATTTTTGTAGATGTGCTATGTTCTCTTGTCATATGTATATTTTTGTAGGTATTTGATAGAATTTCATTAACCTTTAAATTTTTTGGGAGTTAATTTAAGAGATATTTGACATAACTTCATTAACTTTAAATTTTTTGGGAGTTAATTTATGAGATATTTGACATAATTTCATTAACTGTTAAATTTTTGGGAGTTAATTTAAGAGATATGTGATATGACTTCATTGACTGTTAAAGTTTTGGGAGTCAATTTTCAAAAAAATGATATAATCATTTTTTTCCCTGGGGGTGGGGCAAACTGATGAGTGCAAATGTGATGAAAGGGAAGTGATCTTGAAAAATACTTGTTGAGTAGAGTGAATTTTGGGTTACAGTACTTGCTTGCAGATTAGTAGTGGATTTGTTTAAAAATATCTCCTCTTAGTTTCGTGAAAACAGTATGTCAGATAGCGGGTGAACTCTGGTCATAATGTACTGTTTCTGAACTGTTTTTGAGTGATGGGTGAATAGCTCTCGCGGCTAGTGTCCGCAGGTATGATTGAGAGCGGTGTGAAGAGAACAGTAGATTCTCGTGACTGCGTGAACGGGGTGTGTTCCCGTGGGATCAGTTTCTGCGGGGTTTTTGACTGAGGTGGTCAGCCCTGATGTGTTTTTCTGTATGGATGCCTACGTAGTGCAGAAGATAAGATGTCGACGAGTTTTTCGCTATATGTGGATGAGGAAGATGTTTAGCGAAGATTTTGGGAGGCCATGATTTGTGTAGGCCTTGATTATTACATAACTGCCGTAGATGCAGTCTTTGTGCACTGATGTGAAGAGTAGAGATTTTGTAGGCCTTTATTATTATATAACTGCCGTAGATGCAGTCTTTGTGCACTGATGTGAAGAGTAGAGATTTTGTAGGCCTTGATTATTATATAACTGCCGTAGATGCAGTCTTTGTGTACTGATGTGAAGAGTAGAGATTTTGTAGGCCTTGATTATTATATAACTGCCGTAGATGCAGTCTTTGTGCACTGATGTGAAGAGTAGAGATTTTGTAGGCCTTGATTATTATAACACTGCCATAGATGCAGTCTTTGTGCACTGATGTGAAGAGTAGAGATTTTGTAGGCCTTTATTATTATATAGCTGCCGTAGATGCAGTCTTTGTGCACTGATGTGAAGAGTAGAGATTTTGTAGGCCAGGATGTGTATGGGCCGTATGGTGTGTTAACTGCAGTATGAAGATTCATATTTCGATGTAACTGTATTCGTCTAGATCTACGTGATGTTATAATTGTAATAAACCATGGTTAAAAATCATCAGACGTTACACCATTCCATGACTCGGTGTGTACGCTACTGTGAGTGACTGTCCCAAAACACACTCACCTTCTTCACCATAAATACATCCAACTGCAAACGATACCCAGTGTATCAAACGATTACAATTGTATTAGTGGTTCCAATCAACAAAACTGCCGGTATCAGTAGATAGGATTGACGGTATAGAACTGTCGGTATCAATGTCCCCTATAGAACATCTGTGGGAGAGCTTGGACGCAGAGTCTACAGGCAAGGTTCTCCAGCTAATCTGCAACAGTTCGAAGCTGCTCTTACACGTGAATGGGACTTGATTCCCCAGAATTTCCTTCAGAGACTTGTGCGTTCCACGCGGATCCGCTGCCAAGCTTGTTTGCAAGCACACGGTGGACATACCAGATACTGAGGATAGTGTGAATGAATTTTTTTATTGGTTGCATTTTTGGTTTTCTCCCTTTCCTGCACAGAATGCAATGAATTTCATAACAATCAAATGTACAAATTAATGACCAGCATGGATTCATAGGAAAATGACTAAAGATTCCAAATATGTAAACCTGTAAACACTTATATTTACATTTCACACTCTGTTCCTGGATTATACAGGTGGTGCGTTTTGAATGTGCTTCAGTATATATTAACAAATAAAACGGTAGACTGTACACACAGTTATTTACTTATTTACTTACTCGATATAATACCGAAAGAAAAAAAAACGCTTTTATTATTAAAAAATGAAACTTATATTGTTGTAAATGTTTTATTATAATTATGATCTTGGAGTCGTTTTTGAACACGATCAATATGAACAAGAGTTTTGTTCCAAAGTTCAAGCAAAGCTCTCTCTCTCTCTCTCTCTCTCTCTCTCTCTCTCTCTCTCTCTATCTATCTATCTATCTATCTATCTATCTATCTATCTATCTATCTATCTATCTATCTATCTATCTACCTACCTACCTACCTACCTACCTACCTACCTACCTACCTACCTACCTACCTACCTACCTACCTATCTATCTATCTATCTATCTATCTATCTATCTATCTATCTCTCTCTCTCAAACACACACACACACGCGCGCGCGCACGCACGCACGCACACACACACACAATTAAAAGTCAAAATGCAATTCAACTTAATGTCAAAATATTCATGACTGGTTTCACAGCCTCTGTTCTAGAGTTTGAGAATTAGATTTCACAATTAATGGTATGATATCTTTCAGATTTTGCCAACGGAGTGTCGTGGTTGAGTTAAAGTGTTAGAGTATTTGTCGAGTCAGACAATTGTAGTGAAATCGACAATGAGAGTGAACTGACAGAATTATAGACAACACACAGATAATGTGTAAAAATAGGGTGAACTTGAGACAAACCTGGAAGAGGATTCATTAAAGCTATCTCTCTTTCCAGGCCTCAACACACTTATAGAGTCTTAAGCACCACCCGCTCTCTCTCCTTTCTCTGGTCAGAGACAATAGTAAGAGCTTGCAATATTAAGTATGGATGAAGGGTCGTGACCAGCGCGTTAATAAATGAGTAAAATTTATTAAAGATTCTTGAAGGAAGAAAATATATGAAAAAAAGTATATCAGCACAACAACATAAGAATAGCATCAATATTCACATCAAATTAACAAATATCCAATTAAACACCAACGAACAAACAATCCACCAACACCAATACCCTCCTGTAGAAACACCGAGAAATAAATAAACAGAGTTCCATTCCTTCCGCTTTTGTGGGACCAAATTCCATAACCCCAGTTAGTGTCTTTATATGTATATCCTCCTATAGGTGATGAATTACACTATAAATTTACTGTAGGCGCTATCCATGCACCATTGGACACTCACTAATGACGAGATAGGCTGTAGATTACTCTGTCTATATTCGGCTGACAGCTAATACGTGCGGGGGTGTTGAATGACCAGAAACACACACAAGACAAGGTCAATTTAGGACAAACGGCCCCCTGTGCTATTATCCAGCGCGTGAAAGTTGGCCTGCGTACTTGATGTTAAATCCGGTTTGGCTGGTTTGGACTTTATTTGTGACTGAACGCTCCGTTTAAGCACACCCAGTCTAGTGCTTTCAAATCTGCAGCAGACGCTGCGCTGATCGGTTTGCTGGAAGCCACTATGCTCTGACTGGTGATCAAGAGGCGAGTGGGAAACCACTACTGCCAAAATCCGATTTCAGCTTTGTAATGGCTCGTTATACACTGCATGAGCTAATTTTCCATTAGAGGGATGGGCGTTGAAAAAGGGTTGTACTTCATGTATATGTGACAACTCGTGGTGCTAATGGCTTTCAGGAACCGTGAGATCGATGAGAATGTTACGTTCGTCGCCTGACTGGAATCCTGCAGTAGCAATAGTGTGTCGTGAAACTGAGACCCAAACAACAACCTTTTAGCTCAAGCAAACAATAAAATTACAATAACGTTATAATAAACAGTTGTGCTCCACTATGGGATGTATAATTATTTTAATCATTGCTATAAGAGTCTCGGGCTGTCTTTATCCATGTGAGTCGCCCTCCTGTTGCTTCCACTCTATCAATTATCAGCATGCGCCCGCATAGGATAATATATCTTGTACATACATATACCTGTCAGCAAATGCCCTGACAGCAAAATCTACTCCATCCTCTTTCAACTCAACATACGGGAAACCTAACCCTGTAGTTCCAGCTGAGTGGATATGCTATTCATCTTACCACATTAAGTGAATTTACATAAAAATACAGCATTAGACTTTACATAATAAATGGTATGCGCCCCTTGGGGTTGATACTCAAAGAGGAACAAGTAATAACCTCCCAAACATTGAATACATGAAAAATGCAATGTTATAGCTATAATAATACGTGGTGACTTAAACGTGATATATTTTTATCTCTGGCTTGTGGCTGCTTGCTGGATTGCTGTGAAAGTTCTAAACTGTTGTCCAACTACACAAGTAGGCATATAATAATTCCACACAACCACTAGAAGTTTCTCTCAGAAAGTAATAAGGGACTATCTCTTTTAATTCCAGTGTTATAGCACGCGCACATCACTATTCAGTTTTAAGTGAATAACTTACACCACTGACGTTTCCTTAAAGTAAGGACAGCTTTTAGCCTACTCTTAACCCATGGTAAGCACTGAACGGACTATGAGGTTCTTCGCCTAGTAAGTATCTGTTATCGTAAGTTTACCATTAACCTATTGTAAACAATAACGCCCGGAGACACCTAACTGCTTAAGCGCCAGTTAACTAAGGCAGTCGACGGCGCTACATTATCACTGAATTAATTACCGGGGAGAAATCACACTACTATTAGTTATATATATATATATATATATATAAGCTAACATGAATTATATATATATTACAAGAGGTGTCAACTTACCCCGAGATGACGGGAATAGGCAACACAATCTAGTTTTGTGTCCACATCTGCCTGTCTCATTTGGTCAACTCCAGGCAGAAAAAATTTACGAGTGTGCTTGACTGAGTAAACCTATCTAGATTTATAGTCTACCAGAGACGCCAACCCCGGACACCTGGCATCGTATGTTCCGACCGATGTTCGGTGTATAACGTAATCATGAGTAAGACAAATGTAATTCTAGGGTCTACATCAGAGACAACAACCGCGAGAAAGTGTCGTAGATAAGACATAATATTATTCTGCGGCGTTCAAGGGCTGTGACAGATGAAAATTGAAGTAACCCTGATCGATCACTTTATTCTCATTGGGGGCCCTCACTATTTGGGTTCAAGCAACGATCAAACGTGGACTTCCCTCGCTGGTTAATTAAGCATGCACAGTTAAACACGTGGAAGTCAGATCCCTCTATTGCCAACTGTCCGATTCTTAGGTTAGCCAAGCCTCCTGTCTTTGTTTTCAAGCACTATTAATACAAATATTCTTATCTCTAGTGACTTTCCTTTAAAAGGGGGAAGGGTAAAAAGGGGTCTGCCAGCTGTCACATTACGTCATCACGTCAGCGCCGTGTCCTTGGAACACGGGAGGGCGAGGCAACGGGATTTGTAGCTCCTAAGAGAGAACGGATCGTTAATTGCAAATAGAGGGGCGTTAACCTTTTTTACCGACTGCATGCCTTTCATCGCGTTCAAGGGACGAAATTTACTCACCGAGTGAACGGACCTTAAAGGCGCCCGCCGCCAGCGAAGCGGCCATCATGTCACGAAAAAAGCATGAGAATAGCCTTTGATTCGCGAAACGAACAGCTAAATTCCCCAAATTGGACGAGAGGTGTTATTTTTCGCATTAAGGAACAAGAGTCCAGCGTTTTATTGTATATTCCCATCTCTCCGAATTCAGTTTGTCAGTTTGCTATCAGGATTTCTTGAATGGTCTAGCGCGCATTTTGGAGTCTTATTTATCTGGTTTTCCTATAGAAATACGTGGAGATTTATTTCAGTTTTCTAATTTGCGGTAATATATAGTTATTAGCATCTAAGTGATTTAATTTTTTGAGTTTCATTATATTTCACTGGGATTTTTGTGTTAATTTAAACGTATTAAATAAACATATATCTAATTTTACCAGCTATAAACGTAAAATTTAATCACTCGCAATTTCTCAAGTAAGAGATACTTTAAATTAATTAATAGACGCTAGGCGGTGGATAATTAAGAGAACGCAATTTAATTCTATTCATACGTGTGTAATTTTCTAAACTACTAGAGTTCGTATCTCGTGTAAAATCGTTAAGATAAACTAGACACTCGCGGGTTTTTTTAAATATACATAATTAAATACCGGAGTGGTTAAAATAGTCTTACCTAAAAATTAACGCGTGTCAGGAAATGATTTGTATTATGATTACATGTTTATCTATTTTCTACATATAGGCTGGTCATACCTTGCGTCCTAGCATTCCTTATGGTCTTACTGACTTTGGTTCTTACACAATCCAGCCATTATTGTGGTTTTAAAAAAAATCTTCGTGTTGTGACCCCTATGTGGTCCACCTCTCCATCCATGAGAGTAGTAAAACCAAGAACGTTAACAAATAAGCCATTTTAACGTATAACTTGAGAAGAACAATTGCCAGAAGCCATTCCATAAATATTACTGATCTGCTGTGGCAGAATTTATATCACTATTTTTTACACATGACAGTAAACGTTTTCCTACTGGATTACCCCCTAAAGAAAACTCACTGGTCATACTCGGCTTTTAGGTTAGCTGATCTACAATTTATTTGGCTTAGCCGTCTGCATTAAGAGATTAAGTGCCAGTTAATAGCAACGATAGATTGGGAAACTGATAAATGAAGGAGGTATCTCAGGTAATTAATTATTTTTTTTTTTTGGGGGGGGGGTGTTTCTCGTAAGCGGCTAAATGTTTTTGTCTCCTACTTTTCTTTTCTTTTCTCGACTCAGCGGCATTCATTCTTTAACATGGCTGAACGTGTTAAACTTAGGGCGATGCTAAGAGAGGAAGCAAAGGAGATAGGATTGCAAGGAGAAGAAATGACCGCGTTCGTCAATAAAGAACTTGACAGATACGACGCGGAAGAGAAGAGAGCAGAAGCTAGGGAGAAGGAAGCACAAGATAGAGCAGATAAGAATTAAGCACAAGATAGAGCGGAGAAGAAAGAAGTGGAAGATCGTCTATTGGAACAGAAGAAGATTGAGGCAGAGATGGAAACCCGCAGGGCGAACGAAAGAGAGAGGGAGAGACAGCATGAATTGGCACTGAAAGTCCTAGAGGTACAAAGTCCGGGTGCTATGTCTTCCTCCAGTAATGGAGAGTCTCCACCCCAGTCTCAGTTAACGGATCTCTCTAGCACCCAATCTTCCCAATTAACAGCGATGTCTTTTACCCTGGAATCTTTTCCGAGCCCAAACGAGAAAATTGACACGTTCCCGGTGGTGCCTAAAACTTTCACAGGCCCTAAAAGGTACCGCCAATGATGTCTACGTGAAGCTGGGAAGCAGCCACCAAGATAACTACGACATGTTAAAGAAGGCTTTACTGGAGCGTTTCGAAATGAACGCTCGAAAATTTCTGCAAATGTTCAGAAACAGCCGAAAGTAGAGTACTGAGACATTTCAGCAGTTCTCTTCACGCCTGACGGGCTATGTGACAAAGTGCATGGAACTTTCCGAACTTTCCCTCACGTATGAAGGAATTCTGGAACTTATTCTTACAGAACAAATAAAAACCACTTTGTCGAACGAAACCCGTAGATTTCTGGCTGAGCAGGCAGGGCGCAGTAAAGTTGGATGACATTCTGAGTAAGTTCGAAAGATATGTAAATGCGTTGGCCGAGCTTCCCAGCACAAAACGCAAACCTACAGATGAGCCTTCTCGGAAAAATAATCTAGAGCAGTCTTCCCATTCTTCCAATTCTTCCCAGTACTATAACCAACGAGAAACCATACCCCCAGAGACCTCCCCAGGAAAAATCGAAATTCTACAAGACCCGTTATCCCACCAAAAACAACAATCCTGATCAACCTACAAGGCCTGCAAGGCAGCGCGGCCACCAAGGTCACAGCAAGGGAAAGACCCCTACAGCAGGGACGTCTGATCAGGGCAAGCACACTGGGCCTAATCGCATCGGATGCTTGCAAACAGCCTCGCAAAAAAATTAGTGTCAGTGATTCTCAACCTGAGGGAGATAGGCCCTCAACGCGAGGAACTGTTATTTTGAACGGTACTTCAGTTTCTTGTCTTTTTGACACGGGATTATCTTTTGTTTGCATTGTCTCAAGGCATTTGGTTAAACCCGGTCCAGAGACAGAAGAAAACGTCAAACTATGTGGAGTTTTCAAGAGTGATGGACCCAGGACGCTTCCCATCGCACTGGTGGAAATACACTCTGATTTTGTCAGAGGTGTTATCAAGGTGGCCATTATGGATGATCCTATCTACCCAGTTATCCTGAGATGTAGATATGTGTTTGTTGGGAGAAGGAACGAGAGCCTGCGACAAATTTGTTACCGACGGAACTAAAAAAGGCGCAACAAAAGGACCCTACTCTGGAGCCCTGCTTTAGAAAACTGCCCATGGCCAAGGACCACAGACAAAATGGAGACATCTTTTCAAAGGATGGCATATTGTATCGCAGAACGGGTGACCCTGATCAAGGGAATAACCAGCTCCTAGTACCGACGCAGTACAGAAGCCAGATCTTAGAAATGGGGCACTCTCTTCCCTTTAGCGGACATATGGGACAAAACGCCACTATTCAGCGAATATCGACTCACTATTGGTGGCCAGGAATGAACTCTGAGATTATCAGATACGTGAAATCCTGCGCCAAGTGCCAACGTGTGGTACCCAAGCATTGGACACCCCCCTGTCCCGATGGGTGAAATGCCAATAGTTGGGACTCCATTTGAACGGGTTGCTGTCGACATTGTTGGACCCCTAGAAAGGACCAAAAGAAGGAACAGGTTTATTCTGACCTTAGTCGACACTTGCACTATGTGGGCCGAAGCTATACCACTACCATGCACGGATTCCAAGCATGTCGCAGAAGCCCTCGTGCAAATTTTTACATGGTTGGGATTTCCTCAACAAGTTTTGACGGATAACAAATCCCCATACCGTAACCTGTTAATGGAGGAGATCGTTAAGATTTTGAGGAACCCAGCTCTGGTTCATTATTTGTATCTCGGACCTTTACAGTTCTCCGCACAGATGTTCTTGGTCGGCCTCTCTTTCGCTTTCCTTCAGGGGTCCATAGATTAGCTAATCTTGTGATTGCATCGGGGTCTTCTCTAAGGTCGTGGCCAATCAAACTCCACCGTCTACCAACTATGATGGTGTGCATGTCCTCTTGGTTGTTCCGAGTAAGTTGTCCTTGGTTGGTGATGGTGTTCGGTCAAAAACGTTGGAGAATTTTTCCTAGGCATATTGTGTGGAAAGAGGACAATTTTAACATTTCCTTCTCTATTACTCTCCAGCATTACACACCATAGAGAAGAACAGAAAGCACACAGTTCTCATATAATCATAATTTAGTGTTTGTAAAGTACCGAGAGGACTTCCAGATGTTGTTTAGACTAGCAAAGGCTGTTCTCGCTTTATTCATTTTGTTGTGGAAGTCATTGCTTGTTCTGCCGTCTGGTGTTACTATGTATCCTAGGTATGTAACTTTGTCTGTTCCAGCTTCTGGATCAATATTTATATTGGCTCAGGATTGCCCACATTAAGTGGCCTGACCTCTGTCTTCTTTAGATTGATGTTTAGACCCACTTTTTGGCTATAATTATTCAGTCTATATGTTTTTACTAGGATGTGTTGATGTGAATTTGCAAATAGTGCAGTGTCATCTGCATATTCCATATCCTCCAGTGTAGAGAACGTTGTAGATCTTATTTCTCTTGGACTGCCCTCTGTTGTCTGGCGCATCACTCAGTCTATGACTGTCAAAAATAAAGTGGTTCATAATGGGCATTCCTGTTGTACTCCTGTCTTCACCTCAAAAGTTAGGTTACTCTGCCCAACACTACATGTAAAGTTAGCATTGTGGCTTTTGATTATGGAAACAATGCAGCTGGGAATTCCATAAGCCCTCAGTATTTTCCATACGCTGTCCCTGAGT
Source organism: Oreohelix idahoensis (assembly GCA_024509875.1). Classification (NCBI taxonomy): domain Eukaryota; kingdom Metazoa; phylum Mollusca; class Gastropoda; order Stylommatophora; family Oreohelicidae; genus Oreohelix; species Oreohelix idahoensis. The sequence continues at coordinate 74,481 of JAMPIV010016202.1, read as the reverse complement.
ATGCTGTAAAAAATCTTTTCACAATCAGCGAAGTTAATGTATAGCTGTCTCTGCCATTCTGAGCACTGCTGTATAATGTTCATGTGGGTGATTATATGAACTGCGCAATTTTCTTTTTGAGCCCTGCTTGTTCTTTCCTCAGTTTATGGTCTACAGCTTTTGAAATTGGCTGGAGAATTATCCTGTCTAGTGTTTTATTGGGAACTAAGAGGAGAGTAATTCCTCTCCAGTTGTTGCAGTCTGCAATGTCGCCCTTCTTGGGCAAACTGGCAATTATTCCTTTATTCTACTCCGTTGGTGTTGTCACTGTTTTCCAGACTTGTGCAAATGGTGGTTCTAATAGTTCTGCTGCTTGTTCATGGTCTGTCTTTAATAACTCAGCATTTAAAATGTCATGACCAGGAACTTTTCCATACTTTAAATGTGATAATTTTTCCCTTCTTGAAATCTCTGTTTTACATCTAGATCATTGTCAGCCTCAGGAACATTCAGCTACATCTCTGGCGGATCCTTATTCAGTGTTTCTTTGAAGTGCTCTGCCCATCTTGTTTCCTGCCCCTGTGCTGTGGTGATGACATTTCCTTGCTTATCTCTTACTAACGTAATTTCGTTTGCACCCTGTTTTCTGCTGATGGTTTTAGTTATTTTATATACTTTTTTATAAGGCTGCCATGACGTACCCGAAATTGTATAAGCATTTTGCCGAATAACTGAATAATGGTGGGGAAAGATACTTAAAAAATATGTTTACAACAGAGATGCTACAAACATATTACTAGGAAGGCGAGATACCAGTGGCATTAATTTTATTATAATAAATCTGTTTTCTTTGACATATAATCATATATAACCATCAGTGGCGGCTTTCTTTAATGAGCTGTTGAGCTGCAGCACCCCCTGTTAAAAAAGGACTGCATACTCACGGCTGTTTGTGCCCTATACCAGAGCGCTCTTTTAGTTTCGGTGACCGGAATTCTGACACCGGGTATAAAATTTTGTGTGCACCGTAAAAGACTATTTAAGTTTTTGGCGGGGAAAATCAGCTGATGTGTGAGTAAAATCAGTAAAATATAAATCATTACACACTCGTTCTGGATAAACACAGCGCTAAAATTCTTTTGTGTACTATAACTTTGTTCTGTGTTCTATTTTTGATTGCATTTTTATTTGTTTGAAATTAGTTTTGACGGAGTTACAGACTTTTGAAAACAGCGTCATCATTTAAGGAAATTCATAAAATAAGTAATCTTTTTATTAATTTAATATCTAAAAATCGGCCCATTCGTTTGAGTTTATAATTATAAAGACTTCTCGAAGGGAAGCTAAAGATTATTTCCACATACTTTTTTTTTGGTTTCATATCTTGAGAATGTGTGGTAGTCAGTTTTGTGAGTGTGGCATTACAAGAACAAGCATATTGTCACCAGATTTTATAGCATTTAAATCCATTTAAACGCATTCCTGATACCCACAAATCTTAAATAAGGTAGTAAAAAAATAACTTTTTGTAAAGCACCATCTGTTTTTGCATTTTCATTCATTTATAATGATATTTAGCTACGCATATAAGCGTCAGAAAACATGTAAAGCTATAGATAGATTACTTCCACATAATTTGATCTATCTTTCAAGTCTTGTTAATCTTCTATTTATAATATGAATTTTTTTTAATTGTGTGTGAGATAAGGACTGTTCCATTGGTGTTCTTTGGTAGACAATCCTGTGCACACGATTGCTGCCAGCGAATTCTAAGTAACTGTTTGTATATCTTCTTTCATTCAAAGTTACAATGCAGGTAGTAAATTTAGAGAAACCAAATTCTAAATCTAATACCATCCTTTTATCAATGGCTAGAGTCAGAGATACATATGATAATTTAGAAATATTTATGAATGGCATGAAAGCTCAGATAGAGTCACTAAAATATTTAGAGTGGGATGGTAAACAAGTTGTTGTTTTCTTATTCGGGGATTATTTCCTTGTTTTGCTGGAGACACCACAGACATGGGTATATTCCTTGAGCTCCAGACAAACCAAACATTTTCATCAAAGACATCCAGAGAGCATACAACTTGCAAACCAAGAAGTTTGGCCATGTTGATAAGAGATTACAATAGATATATGAAATATGGGAAAGGGAATAAAAGGCAAGTGGCACATTACCATAATTGTTTACTCAAACCAATATTAGAGATTGAAATTGAAAATGTAGCTCCTCCTTACTTTCATATTTTATTAGGCATTGTTTTGAAACACCACAGACTTCTAGAACAGGTAGCTGATACAATAGACGCAAAGATATTTGAGAATTCGCAAGAGATACATGCAAACATTAGTACTTTTAAGAACTTGAAGAGATTTAGTAGGAACTGGAAATAGGCAGAAGAATTAGGAGCTAAAATTGAATTTTTCAGGTAGGTATTGAACTTTGTGAGGATAAGGAGGAGACAGATAATTTTAAAGTTAGACTTGAAAATGCACAAGATGCGCTGGCCAAACTTCAGTTTCAAGATCTGTGTACTAGGTCTGGTCCAGTTTGCTCACACATGGACAAGGTACTAGCCAAACACAAAATCATACAACAGGCTTATAATAGCAGAGCATTTATAGGGAATCACTGCCACAGATATCTCACACAAAAAAGTTTATAAAGATCTTACAAGAGCAATCATTACACAAACACTGAAAATTACAGACAAACAAGATATAACTAACATAGCTTTTATTGCCCAAGAACAATTCAACTCACTGAAAGAAGCATTTGAGAAATTACACAACAAAATATCACACAGTAAACCAATTAGTAAAGAATCAATAACAGCATCGATAGAGACTTATATGTCTTTGTTCAGAAAGCTATTCCCTAGTAAGACAATTCATAAACAGCACATATTAGAAAAACATTGCGCAGACTGGATCAGAACTCATGATGTATGATTGAGATAATTGTTAGCTCTCATGTTCTGGGGACAATTGGGTGTGTTATTTTAAGGTTATAAATGTGGACATGCAATTTAAACTTTCAATAATTAATGTTTGACGCATGAAACCAAAACAAAACTTTGATATCCATTTTCTGCAGGTTTTCTACTTTTGATTTCTGTAATTTGTTATGCATGTTGATTGTGACCGTTTTAGTGTAAATTGAATTAGAAACAAACCATAACAAAATGTAAAAAAAAACGTAAATTTTACACTATTTCAGACTATTATATCTTCTGTTCTAATTGTGATAAAATGTTTGTTCTTGTTCTAAAATTTACTCTAACATTTCTAGTCTAGCTTTACGCAAAATTAAAGCCGGTATTTATAATAATAAAGTAGCATAAAAGCAATTCAAACATGTTTTGGGGACAATTGGGTGTGTTATTTTAAGGTAATAAATGTGTACTTGCAATTTAAACTTTCAATAATTAATGTTTGACGCATGAAACCAAAACAAATCTTTGATATCCATTTTCTGCAGGTTTTCTACTTTTGATTTCTGTAATTTGTTATGCATGTTGATTGTGACCGATTTAGTGAAAATTGCATTATAAACAAACCATAACAAAATATAAAAAAAACGTAAATTTTACACTATTTCAGACTATTATATCTTCTGTTCTAATTGTGATAAATTGTTTGTTCTTGTTCTAAAATTTACTCTAACATTTCTAGTCTAGCTTTACGCAAAATTAAAGCCGGTATTTATAATAAAAAAGTAGCCTAAAAGCATTAATTAAGCCCTATCAAAAGTAAACATCGCCACATGTTTTTCCCATTAGGAAGCTGACCACGTGACCTCTGTCAAGTGGGCTATAAATAGCGCGGTCGGGGAAAAAGGGGAAATAACTAAAAGATCGCTCGCAAACAGCCGTGTACTGTCTCTACTACATTATAATACATAATCCGGACAGACCAAAAAATACAAAAAAATTGAGGTTACACCGCAAGGGTTAAATACGAGTACAAAAAAAAATTATCCAACACCGTATTGCAAGTGCTGCAAACGATGACAGTTCAAGTGACCTTGACCTCTTATAAGCGAATGCTTGTCATACACAGCAAAGAGGCCAGCTGCTATTGGGTTGAATTTATTTATTTGTGCTGCAACCGAACACAGCTCAAGTGTAATGAACTCTAATTAAAGGGAAGTTACAATGAAAATTTTAAACACGAGAAATAGCAGCATACATGTCTGTTTAACCTGGTTTGAGACTCGGGAAGCTGCTTCGACTGACAAGGATTACTCCTAGTTGCAGTAAACTTTTAAAATAACTTTTCAGAACTTCTTGACAGATTTTAGATGAGATAAGACACTAATCATTTGTGTCTGGGTTGATATTTTACATGGTGGTCACAATTTGTGAGTGTTATGTATAGTATTTTCAATGAATGAACAGTGCAGCACCCCCAATGACAACCCCCTGGAACCGCCACTGATAATCATATTTTTGTTGTTGTAACAATGTAAGTCTGTTTTCGAGATGTCCAGTACTGCGGTCCTAAAGATCGCCAGTTGGCCACCCATGGTTTAGATTGAGTTGAATTAGTAGTTGTGTTAGTACCTGTTGAGTTGTCGTAGTTTATGACAGATGTGAGGTACCAGAAGGGAATGTTTAGTTGTATACGCCAGGCAGTTCTCAACTTTTTTGTGTGTTCCCACCACTTCTGACCTCATTTGCCTTTGTGCGCCCTCCTCCCTCCCCCTCCCCCCAACCATAGTCGCTGTTAGCTGGAAAGAAGGTACTTTGCCTTCTTACTGTGGCTACCTAGGAATAAGGGGATTTGTAGGGCAGCAACAAACTGATTCCACTTTGCTCCGTCAGTGGCCATCATTCGTGCAGTACCTCAGCTGTGGTTGATTCTTTGCATCTTGGCCTCCACAGTTCTCCGCCAAGTTGTTTTTGGTTGGCCTCTCTATCGCTTTCCTTCAGGGGTTTATAGCATAGCTGTTCTTGTGATGGCATCAGGGTCTCTTCTGAGGACGTGGCCAACCCAACTCCACCGTCTACCAGCTATGATTGTGTGCATGTCCTCTTGGTTGCTCCGAGAAAGCAGTTCTTGGTTGGTGATGGTATTCGGCCAAAAGATTCAGAAAATTAAGGCAAGAAATAGATTGACAACAAAGTCACAGTCAAGTAAACAGGAACTACACATCAAAACTCAACTCCAACAACTGACTGCAGACCTGACAGTTATATAAATATATAGGTAGGAAACGAAAGCACTCAGTCCTTCAACAACGAAACAAAAGTAACGCAAAAGAGACAGATCATCACTGACACATAAAATAAAATAGGAAAATACACAAATTGAATACACAACAGTTCTAGAATAAACGCACGACGAGACGACTCCATACAACCAGCTAACGGTCCTTTACACGATTAGCCGTTTTCAGGGCTTAAAACAATGCTAGCAAATAAACAAAAATTTAAAGAAAACGACTGAGATAACAGCATAGCGGTCAAAATGTAATAGCACTTAGCAAAAAATACCATACCCTAAAATATAAGCGAAAGATCACACATCTAGTCAGATTGGACGGGATATCGAAAATAAAGTATAAAGAGACTTAACGACGTGATACTGTAAGCTGCGGCTGAGTCTGTCACTAGAGCTACAAAAAAAATTAAAACACAACTGGACTGTAGAACTACAACATCTTGAAGACGAAGTAATAAATGCTAGAAACACTGGAGCGAGGGAAGAAACAATTGAAAACACTCACAGACACTTGCCACGTACGACATTAATATTTTAAATGATTCTCTGCCTGTCGTCTTTGACTAGTTAGGGGAGGTAGCTTGTTTACTTTCCAAAGGAAACAATTAAATTATGAAAAGAATATCAAACTAAATAAAAGATATTCATACTTTGTAACTTGTATGTAGAGTGTCAACGATGGTATATGTGCCTGGCCTTGCCACTACTGTAGAATAAACGTGTTGTTGTGTATTGGCCACTGTTGAATGAACCTGTCATGTAGACCTTGAGTGGGAGTGTCAAGTAACGCGAATGGTGTAGTAGTTCAGTGTAACAGACCTCTTGGTAATAACTCTCACACACTCTCATGTAATGCAATGACGACTTGAACTGCCTCTGACATTTCAATAGTTTAATGAAGGCACGCAAACTGGACAGCACGGATACAGTCATGGACACATGTTGACATACATTCATTGGTTATTTGAATCGTGGATGATACATTCATGTAGTAGTGAAATATCATTCAACCCAAGGTGGTATTCACTGTTCTGGTAACTAATCGCCGTATCCTCTACTGACTGAACGCGTCAATGAGGATCGGTAAACATACAAAAGTCATTGGCCGAACCTTCATTTCATAGCTAAGTTCTTAAGCTGAAATATGTCCAATGTTTGTATAACACTCATAAACCACGATAGTGGGTTTTCACTTCATAACAAGATCTCGATACCACTGCCCGATAGTAGGATACATAATCTGTTCTCTTGACAGTGATCAAAAAATATGATGACAGGAATATAACATGGCCGCCTTCCTGAGTTGTCGCTCACTCACTCGTAGGAAGGTAGATATAAGCCAAAGTTACTTTATAATGTGCATATAAATAATTTCATAAAGTTTTCCATACAGCTCTACAGTAATCAAGTTAATTCACGTAGACATAACTGCTGTAGGAAAGCCTGTCATCTTCGTCGATACAAAACACAACCCTAGCGATACGAAGCACAATGTTCCATCTAGGTCTAATCGACTCGAGATCATCAAAATTAGGGTCTGGCATAACTGGAGTCCGAATCACACATATGAGGAGGATCTCTGACAAATACTCTTGCAGAGACACAAACTTCTCCTAGAAAAACATCTATGAATCACTGTTAAACCTTAAACAGTGCCAGCCCTGGAAAAAGCACTCAGCCATTTCTTGGCGACATTATCGGAACTCTTTACAACCCCGTAGGACTACGAAAACCTGCGCTAGATTCTGGCAGAAAGAATATAGTCCGACCTGAACATACAAAGGTATACAATATACGACTGAATCTACTTGCACTAGACAAGTAGTACACATGAATTCAGGCCATAAACATAACAAGCAAAATTAATCTATTTTCTGGCCCGAACAAATAAGAACGGACATGAATACAATATCCATGCGCCGGATCAATATCAAGAACGATCACTCATATCATCAAAAGTGTAAATCAATCATGAATTATCTAGCTTTACCAGAGGAAGCATTTTCATACACAAATGAATGCAAGTATATATTTTCCATGTTAAAAAGCCATATCGTATTTTTGTAATATGTGCGTCAAAATATGCACGCAACAGATTACCACACCCCTCGGAAAAAAAAATGGTATATATTTTTTTTGAAATACATCTAGGAGCAACATACAATAGGCTCACAACGCACCAATAACAATGCGCAGATGATAAGCATTGAGAATATATTTCATGAACTTAGAGAAAGTATTTCTCTAAGTATAAATATTTCCAGAGAGGTGTCACCAACGCATACTACAATACTTGCAATGCCACACTTTCTACATCAGTTTATACATAAATTTCATCTTAGATACCTTAACATCATGATCATCAAAGACGAAAAAACATTGAAAGACCAGCGGTGAATAAACATCAGTGAACCGCTAAGTAGTGTTACAATCAATATATGATATATTCCATATGTGTACACATTTCAACATAGGAACAACTGTAGCAAAGTTAGGCATATAATTTAACAGTTATGAATCATGTGGGCATCTAGACAAAATATCTGCCATCACATTTTCTGACCCACGGATAGCTTGCACCGAAAAATGAAACGGCTGCAGAGCAATCGCGTATCGCGTTGATCTCGCGCTCTTCAGATTTTTACTCTGAATAGCCGTAAGAGCTTTCTGGTCAGTTTCCACAATGAAATGCGCGCCAAGAAGAAATCTTTGCAGTTTAAGGATTGACCAAACCATAGCCAATAATTCACGGTCTAGGACCGAGTAATTCTTCTCTGCGGCATTTAATTTTCGAGAAATATACATCACAGGATGCAGAGTTCCAGAGTACTCTTGCATTAGTGCTGCTCCAATCCCTGTGGATGAAGCGTCACTACGAAGAATAAATGTCTTATCCTTAGAAGGCAATACTAGGATAGGTGAAGTAGAAAACATAGTTTTAACCTTATCCAAAGAGGATTGACATTCTTGAGTCCAATGGACTACATTAGGAGACCCTTTCTTTAGCAAGTAAGAAAGAGGTGACATAATGGAGGACAGATTCGGAATGAATCGTCCATAAAATTGTATTAGACCTAAGAGACTTCGCACTTGCTTTTTAGTCTTAGGAATAGAAATGTTAAGTACACTGACTAACAAAAAAAAACTTTTTTTTTCTTTCTCTAACATTTCTATGTTTTTCTGGTCAATTTTAATGCGCTGTTTTTAAATCTGCAAACCGTTTTTCTCTATCAGGTCGGGATCTCTAGAAATACGCAATTGAAGTTTTTTAACAATGCATACAGTATTACAACATCATTCGTACAAGAAGTATAACAGTTATGTAGGCTTGAATTTCTTTGCAGTCGACTTTCGTCGGTGAATGGCATGTGGTACATCGCGATAAAGCATCCAACAATAATCGGCAAGCATGGTCACACTCCACCGTCCTTGATAACGTGACTCCATTACGGCGATATCTTGATGGAATCGTTCTCCATGTTCATCGCTGACTTCGCCAAGGTTGTCAGGGAAAAAGTCAAGATGCGAATCGAGCAAATGGATTTTGAGGGACATGTTACAGCCCATAATTCTGTATGCATCTATGCACTGCTTAACAATATGCAACATAGTCGACAGATTTGTGATTTCCCAGAAAGTTATCGACGATCGATTTGAATGCCATCCATGCGCGAAGTTCACTACCATGTAACAAGTTCTCGAATTGTTTGTCTGCAATAACTTTCCTAATCTGAGGTCCTACAAAGATACCTTCCTTTATCTTTGCATCGCTAACTTGCGGAAACTTTTCTCGAAGATAAGTGAAAGCTTTGCTCGTTTTATCTAACGCTTTTACAAAATTCTTCATGAGCCCCAACTTTATATGTAACAGTGGTAAAATGAAGCTGTCTTTGTTAACTAAAGGCTCGTGTATTACATTTTTATGCCCGAGCTGCATACGATCCCGGATAGGCCACACCTTTCTTGCATAATGTTCCTGTCTGTTGCGGCTGTCCCATTCACATCGGAAGCAACAAAATTTAGTATACCCAGTCTGCATGCCCGTGAGAATTGCAATGACCTTTAGGTCTCCACAAATCCGCCATTGGTAGTCATTGTACTTTATTTTTTCCAAAGTATAGCCATATTGTCATAAGTTTCTTTCATATGAACAGAGTAGGCGACTGGAATTGATGAAAATAAATTTCTGTTATGCAATAACACGGCTTTTAGACTAGTCTTGGAAGAATCGATGAAAAATCGCCATTCGTTGACTATGTGCTCATGACCGTTTACATCTTTGCAATAGCAAATGTCATCATCCATCTCAAAGTATTGAACAAGTTCTCTGTGTCTATGACGAAATTTAGATATCGGAGTATTGGGCGCTAAAAGATTCCATTCTTTGAGTCGCGAACCGAGTAATTCCGCTTGTTCTTTGGTAAGAGCGAGATCACGTATTAGATCTGAAAGTTCTGAATGGTTAATTAAGTAAACACCATCATTCACCGGTATGTAATCTGAGTCAGAATTAGTTTCTAAAGCAGGTAAACTATCACTTTCTGATGGTTCATTCACGTCCAACGGATATTGTTCTGGTGGTACTTGGATCGGACACGTGATTGGATCATGAGGCACTGGTTTCGAAACCAATTCAATATTTGAATAAACCACAGACTTTCTAGTTTTAAAAGTGAAACCATGGATATTTGTCAAGCAGAAGTAACAATCAGTAGTGTGATTTGTATGTTCACGCCATATTACTGGCACTCCAAAAGGCATCGACTTATGCTTCGGCGATTTTCGTAACCAACCTGCCAATGTATCGAACAAACTGCATTTGGCTTTCAAGATTTATTTGCATCATCAACTTTCAAATCGAAAGAAAGTTCGTATGCTTTCTTTAGTAATGGTGTAAAGTTTTTCTGGTCAACACGATCGGTAAAATATCCGCACACGTAACAGAACAGATCAGCCGAATTTCTACAACTTCTAGAAGCCATATTTTGCTCAGAATTATTGCAAAATACAGTAACTATTAGAAAAATGCATCTTTTAGCAGTATAAAAAGTAGAATTATGTTGCTTTTTATTAATTTTTAATAAGTTATAGAGTAAAAATGAAATGGAGCAAATAACGGTTTCCCAAAAATATATTTATTCACAAATATCTTAAGAACCTGACGTGATAGAGATAAACGGATTTCAGATTTGAAATCAGCGCAAGAAACTGACCTAAGAACACTTATTCTTATATAAGAAAGAAAAATGTTGTTTGTCAGTGGTATCTTACTTGTATTATGGTCCTCTGTTTTTAGGAAACCATGACCAACACGGTGACCTAAGAAAGATATTTCGCTAAAACCAATACAAGCTTTAGATGGTTTCGCTGTTAGGTTATGCTCGCGTAAGATAGACAATAGTTCATTTATCCCATTATAGTGATCGTTCCAAGTATCACTGAAAAGACAGATGTCATCAAGATATGCAATGACATCTGAGCGATGAGATAGGATTCGACGCATCATGCGTACGAATGTTGCAGGGGCGTTCATAAGGCCGAAAGGCATAAAATTCCATTGGAATAGACCCCTAGGCGTCGAAAAAGCAGTAAACGGTTTGGCGTGTTCGGATAGTGGAACTTGCCAATATCCCTTAGACAAATCGAGTTTAGTAAAGAAATGAGAATTCGATAGTCTGGTAAGTAGCTCTTCAAGTAAAGGCATAGGTTCAGCATCAAATTTCGTCACTTGATTCAATTTGCGATAATCAACGCAAAGACGTATGTTGTTGTCTTTTTTTCGCACGATAACCATCGGTGAAGAATATGCTGATGTGGATGGTTCAATAATTTTTAACTCTATCATCTCATCCAACTCTTTCTCTACCTGTGCTTGAAAATGTATCGGGATAGGATACGGTCTGACTCTTATAGGATTATGGTCAGTAAGAATAATGTCATGTTGAATGACATCAGTTTGACCAGGAATGTCAGTAAGGACATCCTGAAATTGTTCTAACATAGTAGAGACTTGTTTCTGCTCTCCTGGAGATAATTCGGGAGAAATCGCAACATCTTTCCATGATTCATTAGAGTGAAGCGGAATCATTGGAAAAGGTAGATTTACATCCGAGAAACTCGTTTCCTCATCCTGTATTACTGACAGTGATGAGTAATGTCCATGTTGGACTGGAAAATCGTCCGTTGCCTGGAAAACAGGTTGTAAATAATCCGGACGTTCATGGAATTCCGTGAGCATGTTGATGTGGAAGGTTTTATGCTTCCCGTCAATATCGACGATATAGTCAACATCGGAAACTTTTGATATTATATCGTACGGACCTTTCCAAGAAATAAGAAGTCTGTTTTCTCTACAAGGTAGCAGGACCAATACTTTGTCACCTGGACAGAGTTGTCACAAGCGTCTGGTCTTATTGGCAAATTGCCTTGCCTTCTGTTTCGCAAATTCAGAAGAAGCAGTTGCCAATTTGCATGCTTCAATAATCTTGTGTCTAAGTGCAATGACATATTCATAAGAGGATTTTGTGTCATCGACAATATTATCAGCAGTTATGAGATCATGAAGTAAGGACATAGGACCTCGCGGTTTCGCGCCGAAGACAAGTTCAAAAGGAGAAAATCCTGTATGTTCGTTGGCGACCTCTCTATATGCAAAGAGAGCCGCGGGTAAAACCCTGTCCCAATCCTGAGGATGATCCTCAGTTATCTTACCTAGTAGGTTTTTCAGAGTTCTATTCAGACGTTCCACCATCCCATTGGACATAGGATGATAAATACTACTCAGAGATCTCTCTATCTTTAGAGTCGACATCACTTGAGACATGGTATCCGATATAAGTTGGCTACCATGGTCCGATAATATTTCTGCTGGAAATCCCAGACGAGAAAATATTAACCAAAGAGCATCTGCAATATCAGCAGTAGTTATGCTCTTTAGAGGAACAGCCTCTGGCCAACGTGTGCACATATCCACACACGTCAAAATAAATTGGTGTCCTCTAGCAGACTTTATCTTAAATGGACCAATGATGTCTATCGCCATTTTTTGAAATGGTCGAATGGGAATGTCTGCAGCCTGAATAGGTGCAGCATGGCGTGGACCTCTGGATTTAACCTCTTGACATACTTTACAAGATCGACAATAAATTCGTATGTCCTTATTCACAGCAGGCCAAAAGAAAGATGCAAGAACTCTAGATTTAGTACGGGAAAAACCCATATGTCCAGCACACTGAGAATCATGAGCGTGCTGTAAGATTTTAACTCTCATATTTTTGGGCACAAGAATTTGAGAATGAATGGATTTAGCGGAGTCTTGTACCATACGTACAAGTACGCCATTCCTCATCGTAATCCAAGATTTACGATTTGTATCCTTATTCGGATCACCTTTTGTTGCCAGAGTAAAGAATTTCTTTAGAGTAGGATCATCTTCCTGCTGTTTTATAAAGGAAACATGCGAAATCTCCAAGAGATCACCTTGGTTCTGGTCATCATTATCTCCAGAAGGCGAAGATTGCGGCATGTTTAGAGCTTGAGCTCTAGTGACTACAGCATTTGCAGTATGCATATTATCACTTTCCCACTCGGCAATTTGTTGCGGAGTGCATTCTTTCGCACCATGAATGCGACCGACGATAAGATCAGCGATCGGATTCGGCAGCAGACATGCGTGCACATCTCCTGTAAAGAAGGGAGTAGAGATGTTGATAATGGCAGTGGAGTACTTCTCCAATGTGCCACCAAATGTTATGCATTTGATTATCTTGCCAGTGGCTCGAGAAGGATCTATAAGTGACTGCCTCACTCCAATGGTTGTGCACCCGGAATCGAAAAGAATTGAGACCGGAGTACCATCTACTAGACCTCTATTCAAGACAAGAGCACCTCCTCCATCATGCGCGACTGACGCAGGAAGAGCAGGAAGAGGATGACCACAGCTTAAAGTCGAAACTGTGGTTGGCTCGAATAATGTTTTGCATTGGGAACACTGAAATGCTCTGTCCAAATCGAAAGCAGAACATCCCACACTATTAGAATCTTTCTTATCATTGGTTTGTTACCGGCTTCGTGAAACTCTTGTTGTGCAGAGTTAGCCTGGTAATGAGATTTACCATGTCTGTTGTGTTGTGATCTACCTCGGTTATTGTTGCCTCTGTAATTATTATTCCCTCTGTTATAACCCCTATTTGGGTTTGAATCACAATATTCATGATCATAATCATCATGCTCATTATAATGAGTATCCCTGTAATGTTGGTTTTGTTGTTTCCATGAAGAACTTGGGTAGTTCCTATGGTTACTCCCTTTTCGGAAATTTCTATAATTATGGGCACCCCTCGCGTATCGAGGACTGTCAGCCCGATTCCAGTTCTTCAAAGAAGAACCCTGATTTGAGTGGTTACCTTGGTTTTGATACTTATTCCAATTAACCTTTTTATCAAATTTATTTTGAGCTCCTTGGAATTTGTGTGAGTAATTATGATTATATTCTGTTGCTGAAGCAACTGGCATACCCTCTTTAATGTTAGTGTTACTAAGAATCATGTCAGGGTGTGCCGTGGCATACTGGTCACAATATTCTTCCATTTGCTTTAATGTACTAGGTTTACGCTCATGTATCATCACTGGCAGAGTTGAACGCTGGCACCTTGACCTTATAATTAAAGGGTTTACCATTACCACCAGATGCCTGATTAACATTACTCATACTTGTCAATTTCAATTTCTCTAATTCAAACTCATGTTCTCTTATTGCTTTTCTCTCTTCAGCTTCTCTATCTAATTTTTTTTGTTCAGCAGCAGCAGCAGCTTCTAATTTTTTCTGTTCTGCCACAAATCTCCTTTCCTCCACCTGCATCTGCAATTTCTTTTGTTCAGCAGCAGCATCAGCTTCTCTTTCTAATCTTTTCTCTTCAGCCAGGGCTTTTCTCTCTTCAGCAGCAGCAGCAGCAGCTTTTCTCTCCTCAGCAGCAGTAGCAGCTTTTCTCTCCTCAGCAGCAGCAGCAGCAGCTTTTCTCTCCTCAGCAGCAGCAGCAGCTTCCATTTTTTTTTCTTCTATTTGAAGTTTTCTCTCCTCAGCAGCAGCTTTTTTCTCCTCAGCAGCAGCTTTTTTCTCCTCCGCTTGCATCTGCAATCTGAAATTCTCAGCATCTATCTTCTTTTGTTCAACTTCAGCTTTCCATTTATTCTCATCTTTTTGTTTTTTCTCTTCTGATTTTAATGCAATAGCAAATTGAGCAGTTGTCCATTCTTCTAACTCTTTCCCAGTCTTATCAAGGGATTTCCCTTGTGCAATAAAGTAATCTAATGTAGACATCTTGTCTTATTAAATCAGAAACCTGAAAAAGTAAATAAATTACCCTATCCCACTTTAATGGGAGACAAGTCTATACTATAGACTTAGTCTTAGTGAAAAACTTGTATGGTTACTTGAGTACCTGTGGAAAACAATATCTGTATATCCCAAACACTGTGGGAGACAAGCCTTACAAAGGTCTTGTATACTTCTTTAATGTAATCAATGATCATAAGTACTGGTCTGTACTATAATATAAATATATTCAAATATACCTTATATATTATTTGTCAACCAAAGACATTAACAAGGACCAACAAGAAAAGACAATATGAAAACAATTGCAGGAATCAAATTAAATCAAATAGAAAAAATCAAAAAATAATGATCACCGAATCTGTGATGATAACCGCAATGAAATCAACAAGACAAATAACGCCACAGTGTATAAACATAAGGGTGTAAAGAACTTAAATGAAAGGAAAGATGAGACCTACAATTATACAAACAAATCAAACAAAACTAAAGAACATAGAAATATTACAAAAACCACAAGAAGGACAATTTCGTCACAGCTAACAAATATTTGCAAACAATGTTGCATGCAAATTTCAATTAAGAAATTTGCTTCCTACAGAACGCTAGAGCAAGACCAATGTCACTTGGTATTTCCTGTTCTAGTCACCTCCCATCCAGGCCCGCAGAATACAAACTAACTTAACACACAACAAATAACATATAAACATAAATACATGTAAACCTTAATAGCATAAATGCATACATAATATGATTAAATATAATGTATTGTGGATAGAATGTGATGCTGGTATAGTGTTGTAACAATAACCTGCCACTTTTAATGAACAATTAAATAATAGATTTGTTTTCTACACTATTACAATGTTCAATTTTTTTTGGGAGCATATGAAGATCCAACGATGAAATATGCACTTTATGTTCAACAACACTATGATTCTTCTGTACAGGATCAACAATCACTTCTCTCTTCTGTATGATGAGAAATGTCAACAGTACTGCTCCTGATATTTTCTACACTTGATATAACTGTCCTGTGTAATACCGTCTGTACTGCGAAAAACTGTCAACAAGCGCTGACCTAGATACAGCATTCGATCGGTAATACAGGTCAAGCTGACATCGACTGCCCCGTTGTAACTTGTACACTGGTGTTCATGCGTGTCGTATGTGGCGTCAGGGATGGTCTGGTTATCATAACCCCAGGAATCTGGTTCACCACTGTAGAGTGTCAGAGTGGAGCTGCCGGGGACAGTTTCAATAGTTTAATGAAGGCACGCAAACTGGACAGCACGGATACAGTCATGGACACATGTTGACATACATTCATTGGTTATTTGAATCGTGGATGATACATTCATGTAGTAGTGAAATATCATTCAACCCAAGGTGGCATTCACTGTTCTGGTAACTAATCGCTGTATCCTCTACTGACTGAACGCGTCAATGAGGATCGGTAAACATACAAAAGTCATTGGCCGAACCTTCATTTCATAGCTAAGTTCTTAAGCTGAAATATGTCCAATGTTTGTATAACACTCATAAACCACGATAGTGGGTTTTCACCTCATAACAAGATCTCGATACCACTGCCCGATAGTAGGATACATAATCTGTTCTCTTGACAGTGATCAATAAATATGATGACAGGAACATAACATGGCCGCCTTCCTGAGTTGTCGCTCACTCACTCGTAGGAAGGTAGATATAAGCCAAAGTTACTTTATAATGTGCATATAAATAATTTCATAAAGTTTTCCATACAGCTCTACAGTAATCAAGTTAATTCACGTAGACATAACTGCTGTAGGAAAGCCTGTCATCTTCGTCGATACAAAACACAACCCTAGCGATACGAAGCACAATGTTCCATCTAGGTCTAATCGACTCGAGATCATCAAAATTAGGGTCTGGCATAACTGGAGTCCGAATCACACATATGAGGAGGATCTCTGACAAATAGACTCTTGCAGAGACACAAACTTCTCCTAGAAAAACATCTATGAATCACTGTTAAACCTTAAACAGTGCCAGCCCTGGAAAAAGCACTCAGCCATTTCTTGGTGACATTATCGGAACTCTTTACAACCCCGTAGGACTACGAAAACCTGCGCTAGATTCTGGCAGAAAGAATATAGTCCGACCTGAACATACAAAGGTATACAATATACGACTGAATCTACTTGCACTAGACAAGTAGTACACATGAATTCAGGCCATAAACATAACAAGCAAAATTAATCTATTTTCTGGCCCGAACAAATAAGAACGGACATGAATACAATATCCATGCGCCGGATCAATATCAAGAATGATCACTCATATCATCAAAAGTGTAAATCAATCATGAATTATCTAGCTTTACCAGAGGAAGCATTTTCATACACAAATGAATGCAAGTATATATTTTCCATATTAAATAGCCATATCGTATTTTTGTAATATGTGCGTCAAAATATGCACGCAACAGTATAAATTTATTCTAAACAATTGTATTATTCATAACATTTTGTTTTAGATACTACATTTGTTATATTTCTTCTTTAAATATTCTATTTTTTTTTTCTGTGCACATGATCAAAACTTTAAAAGATTTTCAACTTGATGCACATTTTAAAGTATTGAATACATATCTATTCTGCCTCTCTCAATGACGAGAAATAATCAAAAATGCTACTGTGACTTTTGGGTCTTTTATATTTGTACATGCGCCCTAATATAACCGACTAGGTTTAACGGGACGCGCCTCGCAAAAACGAGGCAAAAGTTTTACATTAAAAAAAATGATAACTAATAAACACCTACTATTGTT
This sequence comes from Oreohelix idahoensis, assembly GCA_024509875.1. NCBI lineage: Eukaryota > Metazoa > Mollusca > Gastropoda > Stylommatophora > Oreohelicidae > Oreohelix > Oreohelix idahoensis. Next base: position 57,124 of record JAMPIV010016202.1, on the reverse strand, counting down.
ACATCAGGAAAGATAATAGAACAAGTCATCAAACTCGCAACTCTAATTGATAAAACAGCACCTCATATTACATTGCAGGAAGAACTAGAACAATATCAACACCATAGATTAAGAGATGCACTGTTACGAACAAAATTGAACACAATCACACAAGAGATACCCAGCAAACAACACATGGCAATAGAACAAAACATGCAGCGAAGCAAGCAAATAGGCCAAATAGTTGACTCACATGGAGACATACAAACGCAGGCACAACATATAGCAAAAGCCTTTGAGGACTCCTATAGAAATCTTTACATAGAAGAAAGAATACAACCACATATACAAGACACTTTTATGCAATACACTAAGAAACTGAGCAACAAAGATAAACAATCTCTTGATGCAGAAATGAATCTAGAAAACATAACATACGCAGTAAACGAAATGCAAAAAGGCAAGTCACCAGGACCAGATGGACTCACAGCTGAATTCTACCAACATTTCTTCCCCATGTTAAGCCCTCTCCTACTAAGGGTATATTTAGAATCTTTCGCGAAAAAGGAATTTCTATCTAGTTTCAACCTAGTTTCAATCTAGTTTCAACCATACATCACTCTAATCCCTAAGGACGATCCGGACAAAACAAAGCTTAAAAACTGCAGACCAATATCACTCCTCAACACCGACTATAAAATTTTTGCCAAAACCCTAACAAACAAACTCAAACCGTTCATGGCTACAATCATACACAAAGATCAACAGTGTAGTGTCCAGCACAGAAACATTCATAAGCACGCACACTTCATAAGAGACGTCATCACCTACACACATCAGAAGGATTGCCAGTCGTCAATCCTATCGCTAGACCAGGAAAAAGCCTTTGACAGAATATCCCACTCATACCTCCATAAAACTTTACTACACTGCAACATTGGTGAATACTTTAGAAAGTGGATTGAAATTATATACACAAAACCTGAAAGCAAGGTTTTGGTAAATCATTCATTTACTGGGGCCTTTGGGCTGACAAGATCTGTTAGGCAGGGATGTCCCCTTTCTCCTCTAATCTAAGTACTCGCTCTAGAACCACTGCTAGAGAAAATTAGACAAGACAGTAACATCAGAAGCACTTTTATTCAAGGTAAAGGGGAACAAAAGTTGCTTGCCTACGCAGACGATACTACCTTTTTTCCCCTCAATGATAGGTCTATACAAAATATTCTATACACTTTCACGCTTTTTGGTAAAGGTAGTGGGTCAAAATTAAACGTCCAAAAGTCTACAATTATGTATGAGTATAGGCAGATGGAAAAACAAAGCAGATTTTCCCTTTGATTTAACGTAAACTACAAACATGAAACTGTACGGTATATACTTCCCATCTCACCCGAACCGCACACATAAAGTCACATGGCAGAACTTAGTCGCATATACCACAGACACGCTTCACCGCTACAAATACAAAAATACAACTATTTTTTCCAGAAGTGCAATAGTGAACTGCTTTATTATTCTAAAAATAATTTACATTGTTTTGACCCTCCACAACATACGGTGACAGAGATAAACAAGGAGATTTGGCGTTTTGTTTTTGGGCACACTTTTATTTAGCATTAATCATCAAACACTCATACAAGAGAAAAGATTCGGGGGAGTTGCCCTCCAGGATATAGGGACAAAAATAAAGGCACTTCGAATCAGACATGTAGGAAATACAATAAGAGACCCAGAACAACACACATTAGCCCATTACTACGTAGGGCTTAGACTTGCTAGACTGAGATCACTAAAGAACAATGTCCCACACCATTAAGGCACACTACCACACTTTTACAGGACATACATACAAGCAGAGGACACGACATTTCAATTAACGAGAAAACAAACAAAATTTACAAACACTTAGGATACAAGCACCACCTTTACACCTAAGAATTAAAAGAGGTTGCAATTACTTTATAACAGATTACACTGAGATTTTCACCGATCTTCACAACAAAAGCATCGCACCAAAAGCCAGAGAAGTCACATATCGACTTTTATATAACATGACACCAACCACAGAAAGAGCAGCACACAGATTAAAACGAAAATCACGATGCAAGATGTGCCAGGCAAATGTACAAGAAAGTGAGGAACACATTTTCTATAAATGTAGTACAATTATACCAGCACAGAGAATCTTACAAGACATACTGGACACACATACGACACAAAAAAAACAGACATTTTCAAAGCCATTATGCTTAATTCACTTCCCAAGACGCTACCAGACATCCATTTTAAATTAATTCTTTTACTCTCGGAATTTCGTTTTTTAATTTGGAAATGTCGCATTTAATCAGTATTTGAGTACAAAGTTATCCGCCGAGCCTTTCTCCTAGATTTGTTCCTCCAGCGAGTGACGCTTATTTTAAAACCTGTCCACTATCCCCAGCTACCTGTACCTCGACCTGACAAATATTCTTAAATCCAAGCCTTTAGTTTATACGAATGTCATTTTCCTATAACCTCCCCCCTCCCCACCCCACTGCCAATTACGTGGTTTTTTTTTACCTTTCCCCACTCCTTTTTACACACATTCTCATCCTCCCCCCTCCTCCCCTACACACACAACGTTAAAGGCGAGGGACTCCATCACCCAATATTTTTATCTTAAGTACATGTGAGAGAGTGTGTGCAAGTTAAAAATTTTGCATCCTCCTTTTTGTCATGTCCGCAGAGAGAAGCCTGCCTTATTATTTTATTTTCTATGTATCTTTTATCATTATTATTATTGTCATTATTATGTTTACATATTAATGCATATGTACATGTGTAGTCTATTTATTTTATTAATTATTTTGTATTTATTTATTATTATTATTTTGGTTAAGACGGACGATGCAGAAGTAAGAGTTTTTATAGGACAATTTTTGCTCAAGTCGGCAGCAGACCGTGTGGTCTTCGGTCGAAAAAAAAACTGAGTTGGGAAATGTTGTAAAGAAAATTTAATGCCGACCCTGGGCGTTTCGCGCCAGTTTCTAAATCTATGGAGCGCTGTGAACGTTGAAGATTTACGACCAACGGTATCCGACACCGTTTAATTATGGGACCCGGACAGTCACGAATGTCAGCATTGGAAGTTGTCAATAGCAGTTGTCGAAATAGCGGCAAGTGTGTATGTGAGTGTGTGTTTGAGATCGATTGTATTTTATTTTCCATTGGGAATATTTTACAAACCGGGACAATCCTATTCTTTAACATTATTGAAGCCAAATTTGATTTTGCTCTATTTCATCTTGAGAAATCGAATAAACAAGCCTAATAACATATGGGTGCAAGGTAAAAAAAAAACAATTTTAAAAAAAATTAGTCCGTTCAGGTGTTTTTTTTTTCCGCATCCCTTTGTTTTGACTATTATCACTATAAAAAAGAGCGCGCTTTAAAAATTTTAAGAACGAAGGTCTATGAATTATTTACCCGTTTTTTCCTTCTCTTTTCAATCAATAGTATCATCACAAAAAATGTGCAACTTCAGAGTGCAAGAAAGAGTGTGTAAATAAGTGTGTGCGAGGGAGTGAAAGGTTTTCTGTGCAGCTGCTCATTGTATTTTCAATGAAACTTCTTTATTGAAATATGTAAAATGAACATGTTTTGTAAATTCAAACAGAATACGAATAAAGATTGAAGAAAAAAAATTATGGCGAGATCACACATATTTTACACATTTTACTCAATAAAGTCAATAGACCTCACTTTGAGCCCCAGAAGGGGTAATTTAAAAAAAATTTTTTTTATTTATTTTTAAATGGTGGTACATTTTTTAACTCGGCATTTAAAGCCGACAGAAAAAATGTGTTTGACAATTAACTAATAGTTTGTTTTTTTTCTACTTTTTATTGAAGATATGCATGACTCCTCTATCATTTGTTGTCCCTAATCCATACTGTCCTATTATTTTCTTGCATTTTCCTTTTCCTACATTTGCATTCATATCACCCGTTACTCTCAACACATCTGTAGATTTTACTTGTTTAAGTGTGTGTTGTAGCTCTTCATAGTATTCTTCTATTTCTTCCTCGCTGTGATCTTTAGTTGGTGCATAAGTTTGTAAGACTGATATGTCGAATGGTTTTGCTCTCATCTTCAGTAACATCATTCTGTGCTCAGTATCCACATATGTATTTTCTAACTCCTTCTTTATTAACATTCCTACTCGTCTTTCATGTTTTTCTCCTCCTGAGTGTATAAGCGTGTATTGCTCTCTTTTTATGTAGCCTGTATCCAATAGTCTTGCCTCTGCAACTCCCAGTATATCGAGTTTCATGTCTGTTGCTTCTAATATTAGATTTTAAAGCTTTCCTTCTCCGTTTAGAGTTCTAACGTTCCATGTTCCTATTTTTAGGCTCCTCCTAGTTTTTAGGTGGTGTTGCGTCCACTGTTGCAAGGTGGTTTGCTCTGAACAATGTTCCATGTGATATGAATAAAACAATTATAAATTTCTGGCCACTGCTTTTTTCCTTGATATGTTAGTTTTTTTCATTCAGTGATAGTGCATCGTGCCTTCGATGGAAGATTAAGCGAATACGGGGGTGGAAGATTCCGAACAATACTTGAACCTTGGAATACGATTGATTTGATAAGTCATTTCATTGAGTCCATACATTTAATTCACAGTTGTACACATCAAGACAATCCATGCAAATTGATCACAAAAATACATATTATAACTTGATCATATATTGAAGATATATGTAGATATACTACCAGTCCTTGTCCAATAATCGAATTACTGTAGGCAGAGCGTCGTAACTATATGTACGCGCAGTTGGTGGTTCCAACGGCCGACAGTGAGATTACGCGTCTGGCAAAATATAATTAATACGGACTGTTAATTCCTTCCAACTTAGGTTTAGTCAATTACTAACCTGGAAACGTTCATCTCTTTCATAGAATCAGTGGACTGACCCATGTCCATATTTACATACAATATAACTGTGTGGCATTCCATGCCCGACACCATAAGAATACAAGGACACGTCTTCTCAGTTCGACGGTCATACAAAAAAGGGTCCCGTCTCTTGGTCACGGTGCGTGACCTACCAACGCTTAACGTCATAGCGTTCAATAGTCTAATAATATTTTACATTACATGCTGTAACCCCTAAAATCGTATGCTGCTAACCTCTAGCAGACGATGCCAATTAAAATACCGTAACAGGTGGTCTTTCTCAGACTGCTCCCTTTCAACAGAATTTGAGGAACACTCGTCATTATATACTTCCTTACTCATTAGAGGAGTTGCCTCTTCCCTGTTATTTATACAAAAAGTATACAGAGGTCCAAAAAGGTATATACATCTGCTTCATTTCAAGAAGGCTTTTGACAGAGTCCATCACGAGAAAATAACTGAATGCCTCGAAGACATAGGTATTAATAGAAAAAACATAAGAATATTCAGTAACCTTTATTGGGAGTAAACTGCTATAGTAAGATCTGGAAGGAATTATTCACCATACATAGACATAAAAAGAGGTGTCAGACAAGGTTATGTGCTGTCCCCCTGCCTATTTAATCTATACGCCGAAAAAATTTTCAAACAGCTAACATATTATGACCATATGAAAAGACATAACACCTTGCTAAAGACCATAGTGGAATGCCGAGATGAAGGCAAACGTTCAAGACGAAGGCAGCGTTATAATTGGGAAGATAACATCAAGAGATGGACAGGAAAGAACTATCAAGGCAAGAGACGGAAGACGCTGCAGATCCATTGCTGCTGACCTTCGTTTGGAGATGGCAGCAGGTGATGATGATAATGATACAGATGGGGGCAGGGCCGGATTAAGCTAGTGCGGGGCCTGTAGCATATGTTAAGAAAGGTGCCCTATATTTAAAAAAACACAATAAAACAACACAAACATATTTGAATACATACATTTTTAATTTGCATAGTAATTATCATTATCAATTAATTCGTTCTTGTAATCCTATAAACTTGCCACTCATGTTGCTGGCGTTGTCATAACTTTGACCACGGCAGTCTTTAATATCAATGTCATTTGCCTTTAAAAAATTAAGTAGACTTTTAGTAAGCTGTTCAGTACTATGACCTTCCATATCCAAAAATGTCACAAATCTTTCAACTGGTCCAGATGGCAAAACATAGCGCAGAGTCAAAGTCAGCTGGTCCATATTAGATATATCTGGAGTAGAATCCAATGAAACGGAATAATACTTGTATTTCTTCACTTCACAGAGAATGTGATCCAGTATGCTGGATCCAATCAGATTGATGAATTCCTCACACGTTGTTTTAGATAGATATGATGTATGTCTAAATCCTTTGTTTGCATGAGTACTTATATGCTCTGCCAGAAAAGGGTCAAACTTGGCCAGTAATTCTAACAACCCTAAGTAATTCCCGTTATAAGGGGACCCAACAATTTCATCACTGCCACGAAATGAACTCGTTCTGCTAAAAACTTCACAACTTCAATTATTCGCTCTAGAAGTTTGTACCAATACTTTTCTTGAATGTCCATTTGTTTCACAAGATGGGAATCGACACGTTCACCTTTGTTTTTACGCATCAACGGTGAAATTAAAGCTTGTCTATGTGAGGAGCTTTCTTCATGTCGACGCAATAGATTGTTTGCATTTTTCCAGTCATTAAACCCTTCCACAGTAAACTTTGATGAACATTCTGAACTCATAAGCTTGCATGGGAAACAGAATAGGCGCCCTTTACTTTCTGAATAGCATAACCATTTTCTTGCACGTTGCTTGTTTGTAAGTTTATGAATATGTGTAAAATAAGACTTCTGACAGTATCGAGTTTTCTTTTCAGTGTCAAACAATCGCACGGATGAAGAGAAGGCACTTTCAACATGTTGACATTTTTCACTTCCCTTGGATATGCAATATTCACGCTCACAGTCATCTATATTGTTCGGCCAGTCACCAATATCATTAGAGTACTTCTTCGTTTCACTTATTCTTTCACATTCAGACTCAGTGTATACTGGGTTTTGCTGTATGTTTTCTGCTGCACAGCCTGCACTAGTACTAGTTGTTCCTGTACTTCCAGCTTCAGCGGTTAGAGTACCACCACATGAACATCAAAATATTCTGTCAGCTTACGTGTTTTTGATATCACAAGTTAATCTCTTCTTTCTTTTTCTTCCTTCGCTTTACGTTTTTCGTTTCCAGAAGCATAATTACGTCCAATATCTCTGTGTCTATTGCTCATTTTGTGAGTTTTCTAACCTTACAAATCAAGAAATTTTAATCAAGATCGAAAGAGAGTGCGAGCACGCCGTATACCTCAATTAAAACAGGAAGTTTCCGTTTCCTAAATTCTAGTTTTTATTGTTAATGCAAATTCATTTCACAAAGAACGAAACAAAATTAGAGGGGCAGTCGCCTAGAGCCAAAAAAGTGGCTTCCGTCCAAACGTGACCAAATTTTCAATGCCACTTAAATGGCTTCCGTCCGCAAACAGTTAAGATTAAAATAATGAAGAGTCACACTAAGTTACCCTCTTATGCTCTTTCTCTCACAATTTCGTGACACCAAATGAAAAGGCGCTAAAGATGGCATAAATCACAAGATCATTGGTTTAACGCTCGTATTTTTTTTTCTTCTCTCTAACCAGCGGCACTCGAGCTTTCCAGCTCTTTTGGCCCAATGACATGTCATTGCGAGGCTGGGGGGTGTTGCGTGCATATTTTGACGCACATATTACAAAAATCGATATGGCTATTTAATATGGGAAAAATATAGACATTCATTCATTTGTGTATGAAAATGCTGTCTATGGTAAAAGCGAGAGAATCCATGTTTGATTCACACTTTTGATTATAGGAGTAATCGTTCTGGATATTGATCCGGCGCAAGGATATTGCGCTTACGTTTGTACTTATTTTTTAGGGCCAGAAAATATATTAATTTGCTTATTGTGTTTATGGCCTGAATTCATATGTATTACATATTATTAGTACAAGTAGAATCAGTCCTATATTGTATATTTTGGATGGGTAGGAGGGACTAGATTCTTGTTATTCCGGTCTAGCGGAAGTATGAGTTGTCTTGACAAGTCGTGATGAGTTCCGATGTACCGTGATAATGGCGGGTACGCACTTTTCAAAGGGCTGGTAGATTCTTAAGGAAACATGATTCATGAAGTGGTTTTCTTCTAAAGGAGATGGTATCTCTACTATAGTTTATGTTAGAGACTCTCCTAAGGTACGGTACAATGTATAATTCGGACTCCATGTAGTGCCAGACCCTATATTGATGATCTCATGTCGATTCGACCTAGATGGAACATTGTGCTTCGTATCGCTAGGGTCGTGTTTTGTATCGACAAAGATGACAGACTTTCCTACAGCGGTTATGGCTACGTGAATTAACCTGATCACCGTAGAGCTGTATGGGAACATTTATGAAATCATTTATATACCCATTATAAATTAACTCTGGCTTATATTCTCCTTCCTATGAATGAGTGAACGACAACTCAGGGAGGCGGCCATGTTAGATTTCGGTCATCATATGTTTTGATCACTGCCAAGAGAACAGATTATTTATCCTATTATCGGACAGTGACAGGGAGATCTCAATCTTGCTAGAAACCCCCTCTTTCGTGGTTTCATAATATATGCTACAAACTACGGACGTCAAGTAACTTTAGTTATTTACCGATCTGCCTTCACTGACGCGTTTAGTCAGATAGGGGGATGCGGCCATAATGTATCATGACAATTGAACTTTTGATGTACTGCCCATTATTTCTGAATGTGTCATGACTTCAGATCTGCTATGTATACCTACAAATTGATATGTCAACATACCATGATGTACTCGTATGTCCCAGTGTGTACGTCTGAATAAATTGAGTAAACAAAGATTCCAGCAGTCTGCATTGGTGCCTTGTAGACACAAGTGTATGAGTGGTTATATTGGTCAGCACACGAACAGTACACCATTCGCGGTAATCACACTCTACACTTCTACTTCATACATACACCATCCTGCGTCGGTTGGAGTGACCAAGTTTAGGGCCTGCTTCCCCTGGAGCCTTTGCCTTCCCTAACTCAGGACTAGGGTGAGTTACCCATTTACAGCTGGGTAGACTGGGGGGCATGCCTGATCTCAACAACACACCACTCTTCCTTACAGAGCATACAGACTGACACTTTACAGAGTGGAAAGAAGAAGAGAAACTTTACAGGGGGTCAGTGGACTTTCCTTCCAACCCGGTCAGGAGCTTCGCTCCTTCCCATCAACGCTCGTATTAGAAGATGACCAAAAAATTATGTACATATTTATTGGCGCGGGGCCCCTAAAAGCGCGGGGCCCGTAGCATATGCTACTTGTGCTACTACGTTAATCCGGCTCTGGATGGGGTGGGGGGGGGGGGGGGGGGGGGGGTTGGGGGGGGGGGGGGGGGGGGGGGGGGGGGGGGGGGGGGGGGGGAGAGAAATTCTCCGACAGTGCTAAAACGCGGTAAGACGGGAGATAACAAAAACTATGAACACTTAATTTTGTCAAGGGAAGTAAAAAATAAATATTTTATTAACCAAGGGGAAAAAAAAATAAGGAAAAAATGTTACTACTTTCATATTGTAAAATTGTAAAACCCTTTCCTATTCTTTTGTAATGTTTAAACATGTTTAAATGAAAAAAAAATAGATATGCACTATCTAACAAGAAAAAATGGATTTTTTTTTTATTTTAACAAAAAAGAAATAACAATATTAACTAGTTAAATTTATTAAGCCAGTCTTAAGGTTTACTAATAGAACTAGTCTTTCAGCTTACAATATTAATGAGATGTCTGAAAATCATTCAATGATTTAATATCCCATTTAAATTTATTTTTAAATGGTGGTACATTTTTTAACTCGGTTAAAAGCCGACAGTAAAAAATGTGTTTGACCAGTGTTACTACGGCTGGGTATTGTGGCTTCCTTCTGAGTATTGTTTTTCCAAATCTGCATTAATCTGGGTTTATTTGACTATTGACATTTACAATGTGTGTATATTCTGTTCACTGAGCATTATATTATTCAGTGGGGTACTGGAAGATGAGACAGGTCTATATTTCGGAGATGGCATTTGCTGATGATGTTGCCCTGATTGCTAAATCAGAGGCACATCTCCAATCCAACCTGCAAGTCTGGAAGGAAGAGCTGGAGAAGAGAGGGATGGTCATAAGCAGCTCTAAAACAAAATCCATGGTGATATCACGAGAAGAAAGAAAACATTAGATTAAGTTGGGAGAACAGGTCCTGGAGCAGGTCGACCACTTTAAATATCTCGGAGCTATTATAGACCGAAAGGGAGGCATCAAAGAAGAGTTGGCCACTCGAAAAGCAGCGGCTGGGAGACTTTTTCAGGCCATAAATCGTGGATTCCTCAGCAAGAAAGAGGTTGGTAAGAAAACGAAGATGGCTGTATACCGCTCCACCTATGTCCCAGTCTTGACATATGGATGCGAGTCGTGGGCAATGACTACAACCCACAAAAGCCAGATTTAAACCTCAGAAATGAGGTATCTGAGGAAAGTGGTTGAAGTAACAAGAAGAGACATGGTCCGCAACCAGACGATCCGTCAAGGCCTAAAATCCCATCCGCTGCAGACCCAAATAGAACAGTCCCAAATAAGATGGTTTGGCCATGTCTGCAGAATGGGAGAAGATCGGCTACCACGACAAGCATGGGAAACAAAGAGCCAGGGATCCAGACCTCCAGGACGACCCAGAGTCCGCTGGGAGGACAACATTAGACAATCTTTGAAGGACCGAGGACTAGAATGGAACCAGGCCAGGAAGAAGACAGCTGATAGAATGGTCTGGCGCTCTCTCTTCCAAACCTCTACACCTCACGGTAGAAGGGGAACGACTAAGTAAGTAAGTAAGTAAGTATATTCTGTTCACTGAGCATTATATTATAATTAAATGTAAAATATTATGTGCTATATTTTTTTTATTCCATTTAAATTTAATTCTTGTTTTTAACCACACACACACGCACACAAAAAATCAACATGTTTCATCATCACTAACTAGTGATCTTCATTAATCAGAAAATTGCATATTTTGTATTTCTGTAAATAATTTTCTACTTCTATGTTATTAATAAAACAAAAAACATTTTTTTTCTATTACGAAAATACTTCGTATTTTATAGTTGAGAGTTTTCTCCAATGAGTTTGGATTTGCTTAAACCAAAAAAAAAAAATAAATAAGTAAATAAATGAAGAAAAAATAGAATACTTGGATGTGACTGGGTCCAAGTGGCTAGAATTCCTGCAATCCGTGGCAAGGTGATCGGTATCAAAATCTAAAACAAAAAATACGTCATTATTTGTACTTCTTATTATTTGGTTCAGTGTTCATGACGTTTCAAAGCAGGGCATCTATTTCAAATATTAACCATGTGTCTGGATCAGTCTGTTTTATTAGTAGGCTATTTTGTAATGTGTTACATATTTCCTGATTATGTAAGAGTTATGTATTCATTTATTCATTTTCCTAAAGCGTCCTAGGGAGCATGGATCCACAACCGCAGCTGTACCATTGCAGGCAACCTACATTAGAGCATTTGTGTTCTCTTCCAGTGGTGGTTTCTGTATCAATTAAATAAACATGATGTGGTTGCCAGCCACATGTATGCATTGTTCTGTATTATTCCTCCAGATTGTGACTTTTCACTTTGGTTGATGTTATTGTTCACGTTATTGTGCTTTTCAGTAACTGGTTCCATTCGTCGTTTCTGGTACAGTGTTGTCTGTTAGAGAAAGGTGTATCTATGTCAATACCAGACGTGTACTCGCTTTAACTGTCTCATAGGTCCTCAGACATCTAGTCTGTTAGATAAAGGTGTAATTATGTCAATACTAGACGTGTACACGTGTTAACTGTCTCATCTCGTCTATTCTCATGAGACATAACGGACCACCGTTGCTGACTGTGTAAGTAAATAATACTCATAAAAGGGCTTTGTTACAGGCATTTAAGAGAAGTTAAGAAGTAGAAAACTAGATAATATAAACACAAGAGCAGTCACAGACTTAGCGGGGACTCGAACCCTAGATTTTTGTATCTTAATTTCTTACCAGTGCTTGTAACACAACCCTAATGCAGTGGTCAGAAACCCAGGAGCTTTTGCGGTCTATTTTAAGGATGGTCAATGACGCTTTGACCTGAAAAGAATCGAAGTGTGAAAATGTAAACAGTGACTGGAGCTCAGATTTCTGTGCTCCGAAAATTAGAAATAAATAGATAATGACAGAGAGAGAGAGAGAGAGAGAGAGAGAGAGAGAGAGAGAGAGAGAGAGAGAGAGAGAGAGAGAGAGAGAGAATACAGAAAAGAGAACGACCATTTATGTGATAGACGGTAAAACAGACGAGGAACAAAAACATAACAATAGAAGATGAAGACGTAGAAAAAGAAGAGGTATTAGAAGAAGAAAAGGTAGAACAAGAAGCTGTAGATGTAAAAGTAGGTAAAGTAATAGTGGTATTGGGAGAAGACATTGACGACACAGAAGAAGCAGATGATAGAAAACAAGGGCTATCATAACTCTGTTAAGGATTGTTGCATGGGTTGCGAGCATTTTGGTTTGAACTTGATTCAGATGGTCGCACCACGCAACACCTCAATAGACCGAAATGAAATAGTTCGCGTGTGGCGATGCATGACGCGTTAGACTTAGTTACGAAGAGTCTTTTGTGTGGCCTTCGAGCCTTATGGCTGTGTTTAGAATATGTGGCATGTAGCAAATGTAATTTTTGCTGGGGAGGTTAAGATGTTATACCTAACAAGAAAGATAGTTGTGTCTGTGTTAACTGTGTGAGGTCAAGCACATGTAGGTCCCTGACTATAAAAGGAATGATGATGATGATGATATATTGATCAGGGAACCTAACGCTACCTTCCTAGATCTCACACAGTCCTTATTTTGATTCTAGTGGCTGGTGTATGATGTCTCTAGTGTCTAGGGGTGAAATGAAGATGATGGTACATCAACACAATACACTTTAACTCACTATAATAAAATGAATAAGACAGTGGTTAAAGTTTTATTTTAAAATTTGAATGTTTTTTTCTTTTTACAATTTAATCTGCCTGTCCCGCCAACTTCTTTTGGACAGGTCTTTGAAAATGAGGAAATATATTTACATATAATGTGGTAACTAAAATATGGATTCTGTGTCCTATGAATATATGTTAATATAGAGTTCCTATAGGTGTATTCACAGAATCAAACTTTACTAGTTGTTAGTGATTGTCATATGTTATGAGGAGCTGTTGTTTACATCAAGCCCCATATAATTCAAAGTTATTTTGATAGGAATTATTTTCTTAGGATGAAATGTCAGAGGTCCCAGCTGATAACTTGTCACCTGGGATTCTTCGTAGGTCGAATATAAGTCAGTATATCAATGTAGAGACAATGTCGATCAGCACCCACACGTAAGCTCCTTCAGGCTGTCAGCTGACAGCTTAAACTTTTTAATGGAGACTTTACACCCACTCATCAGATTTCCTGTCACCGGATGGTAACAGGAAATAAAAACTCTGCAATAAAAAGACACCCTGGCCTTTTCAACCAGATCACAACTTCTTATCCCTATCTATACATGACAATATGGGGTCAGCCTCTTGTGCATTCATGTGCATCAGTCCCTAATTTATGACTCACACACTTCTGTGACCACACCACAGGTCCCTATAGCAGATACGCCACTGTACTTTTACATAGTTTGCTTCAATGCAATAATGTGGAGTAACCACATCTCCTTATATATGATTTTCTTCTTTTCTTTTTCTTTTCTAACTTATAAATGCTCTAGGCATGTTGAAAAGTGTTCATAGAACACAGAGGCTTCCTAACATTTCCAATACAAAATATTAATACAAAATCATAATAATATGCAACAGTCAAATACAGTTCAATGTGAGGACTCAATAATGTTTGCTTCCGGCATGTCCTTCACTTTTCCACAACAGTATCTGACTTTTTCAGTTTTAATCAAGCATGTAAATACATAAAGCATTCTTACCACTAGTTCAAAGAAATATGTCACAAATAACGTTGACTGGCAAAGAATATGGCCTCAGTTTTGCTCTGCCTCGTCCAGATAGTGAATTAGTATTTAATTTTACAAGCTATCACATCTGATCTCAACGTAAGTGTTTGAATAAAGTTTCTAGTCAAATGGCTCCGAGACCACTATGCCTTTTGCCAATATCTATTAGAGCCGACCAATGAAAGAAGGCACTACTACAACTTTTTTATATTTAGTTTGAAAAAAAAAAAAAAACAATTTCAAACAAACTATGTGCCTCTTAGTCCATTGGTCAGTCTGCGTTAGTTATGCCCAATAGAAAAAGATGTTTCGTTTTAGTTACATTTTTCCTATCTCTCCCCTTTTACTACTATACTCTTATACCAACTAATAGAATTTGAATTACTACAATGCCTCTTTTTTTTAAACTAGCGTCCCCACTAACGTTATGTATAACGAGCAAGAACAACAGTCTGTCCGGTCAAGCGTTCGTAGATATTTAGTATTTTCTCAATAACTTGGTTAATACTTGGACTACCATATTTTTTAAAACACATTTTTGCTCAGGGGACTCTAAGCTATACTACCATGTGATTTTTATGGTCAGTTTCAGTATGGTTTAGATTTTCAATTTTGTCACTGTCAATCGTCAAATATAAATTTTACACAAGTCGGCCATCTTTCCTCCCTGTCTCTAACATTTCCCTCACTATTCAAATAAACCAACTAGTTTGAGTGACGTCAGAATACTACCGCTAGGATATGGTGGCCAGATGTCCGGATTTGTCCGGCTTATCGCGCCTAAACTGAGCGTCCGGTCGGATTTTTTTTAAATGTTGAAATATCCGGCTTTTACGTGATTGGCTAAATTCCTCACGTGAAAGACACCATTTTGAAAAATCTTTACTGGAATCGGATTTCTGAGTACAGAAATTCTGTCAGAATTAAGAATTTTTATCTACGCAAAATCGACGGATCGCGCAAATCGCCAACAACACTACCGTAAGTTGTCAAGTTGTTCGATAGTTTATAATAGATTACTATCATATTTTAACCCAAGTTAAACGCTGTTTAGGTTTATTGGCATTTGTTAGGGGAAAATATAACAGACAAAACGGCACGAATAAGAACTTGGGGCTGGATTTAGTCACTTATAACTTCGTTGTCTATAGCAAATAACAAATAATATTAACCTTAGTTCGTACTGCTTTTATATTTATTGCAATTTGTATATTATGAAAAAAATACACGATTGTTTATTAGTATAGTAATGGTTTGTTAAAATTAAAACCTCGTCTGTTTTTGCAAATAATTTTAACTTTAACATCGAATGTACCATTGATTAATGGCATTAGAGCAATATTATATTTATGTTACAGATATCCGCTCAAAATGCCAAAACGGAAGTATGTGTTCACGGATGAATTGAAAAAAAAAGTTTCAGTGCTTTTCCAGTGATCGACAAGAGTATGAAGCAGAATGTCTTGTATGCAGAGGAGCACATTTCTATCAGTAGCAAATAAAGGTGCAGCTGATTTAAAAAAACATATAGAGACAGACAAGCACAAGAAAGCACTTGCGTCTGAATGTTTGCAATCAAAACAGACTTTTTTTAACTAAAAAAATAAGCGAAGAACGGTTTCATGTGCCGCGGCCTAGGGTGCTTTTGCTTTTCATACTGTAAAACATCACAACTCTTTCAGATCAATGGATTGTACTACAGTGTTACTCAAGAATGCTTTCCATGATTCAGAAATTGCCAGCAAATTCTCATATGCCAAAACCAAAACAGCTGCTATTATCATTTCTGTGATTGCACAGCATTCAACTGAAGCAGCTTTGAAAGCACTGAAGGAAAGCAGAATTCCATACTTTGGAGTTTCCACTGATGGAAGCAATCACGGCTCTGTCAAAATATTTCCAATATTCATTCAGTATTTTGACTGGAAAGTTGGCGGTCTACAGTCTAAGTTAATTGAGTTGCAGAATACACAAAATGAGACAGCAGAAACAATTTCAAAATATGTAACAGACACCATGATAAAATATGACCTCTTGGAGAAGTGTGTTGCATTTACTGGGGATAACTGTAACACAATATTTGGTGGGATTGGGAGAAATGCAGAGGGTAACAATGTGTTTGCAAAATTAAAGACTGTGTTACAGACGAAAAATGTATTTGGTGTAGGCTGTCCAGCACATGTTTTGAACAACTGCATTCACAATGCTGTTGAAAAACTTGACATTGATATTGAAAATCTTCTTAATAAGGTTTACCAATATTTTCATATTCATACAGTTCGAACAGAGGAGTTGAAGGAATTTTGTGATTTTGCGGACATAGAATACAGACAACCCCTCAACCATGGCAGAACAAGGTGGCTGTCATTATTCCCATGTGTTGCAAGAATGATCCAGATGTTTCCGGCACTGAGGGTTTTTTTTCAGTCACAAGACAATCCACCTACAGTCATCAAAACGTTTTTTGAACAAGACTTGGCAGAGGTGTATCTGTGGTTGGTCCATTCACTTATGAGTGTTTTTCGGTGCCATATTGAACAGATTGAAAGAGAAAGCAGCTCAATTGTTGAGGTTTGCAACAGTTTAAACACAGTGAAAGACATTCTTACTGAACGTCAAGGTCAAGAATTTGTGCCTTTTGAAGTTAAATCAGAAATTGCACAGAAACGTAGAGTGGGGCTTGATCATTTGTGTGACAGTTTTCATAAGATGTGAAGCTCCTTTATTCCAGCTGTATTGAATATTAAGACAAATGGACAAAGCCATTAGAAGATTTTGCAATTTTTTCCTGGATGACCTTGCATGAAGTACCTGTGTGGAAAGATGCGGAAGCCTCATTGCAGTATCTAAATGATAAAGGCATTCACACTGATGACACAAAATGCTTTGACTAACTGAAAAATTTAAAAAAAATTTGTGGAAAGTCATATCAGCAACGAAGAATTCAGTCAGCTACTGGCTCATCAGAAATGGACTAAATATTTTGAACAATCGAGAAATGTTGAACTGCATTCAGAATTCTTAAGACTTGCACAATTTATTTTTGCAATTCCTGGGCACAACGCCAATGTTGAGAGACTTTTTTAACTTATGATGGGTCAGTGGACAAAAGGAAGGAATATGTTGAGTGTAGATTCCATTAAAGGCACTCTACTTGTGCAGTACAATTTCAAGGAGCTTTCATGCTCTGATTTCTATGCATATTTAAAATGTAGCCCAACTTTGTTGAAGAAGATTTTATCATCAGAAAAATATAAGTAGGCACAAAATCAATGCGATTTTATTAGCTTGTTGTTTGAATGTAAAAAAAAGTTGTTTCAGCGTCTTGTAGTTATTGAATAAAGGTGTCCTGCTTTTCGTCCTACTTTTTAAACATATCATCCTCCTGTCACGTAGGGTTTATATTCATTTAATTTCCTACATCTTCTTCCTATTCTTTCACATAAACTCTCTCTTTTAATATCTCTGTACTTTTTTTTTCCTGTGTATTTTTCATCCATTCGTTTTGCGAATATTATTCTCATATAATTCGCAAACTTTACCTTTTTCCTTTCTCTAAAACTGAGAATCGCGCTAGGACGATATTACGTAGATGTCAGGGCTGCAGGGCGTCAGAAGGCGTGATAAGTCGGTTCGCTGAACATAGGACGTAGCAAATCGTCTACATTCTCACCGAGCGCGCGAGCTTCTTCTCGGCATAAGTCCCGGTGGGGTGTGATACTTTACATCTGCACCGGTCAGTATCCAGACATTTGTCTGGAAAATCCCAAACTGACACGGCGCTCACTTGGGCCATGGTCAGCTGTAGTGTGAAAACTGCCCTACAATGGAGTCAGGCTGTCTGGGATTTGAAACTGACACGCGTACATCGTGGTCAGTAGGTGACAGTTACGACACGCGTTAAGCGGACGTAAATGTTGGGAGTAGGGGAGATAATTTCGCTTGGCGAAATAAGTTTGGGCCCTTTGTCTGATTTTAAGATATTGGCCAAGTTTGAAACTTTAATTTCATTCTCGCTCATAGACTCCACAGTAGATAGGTCGCTCGAAAAACAGAATAGCTGTTAGCGAAGATCTCAGTTTGTTTCGGCAATTTGTCGAACTTCTAGACTTCCAGAAATATTTTCAGCATTTTTATTCTTAAGTTGTGCGACTACCTGTAATTCTGTGGTTGAGGTAATTAATATGATAGATATATAGATTTTGTGAGTGTTAAAGTGTTAAATCGCTAAATTCATTTTAATCTATTTCTTTAGCGCAGAAAAGAAATAAAGTGGTAGGCTATTATATTTTCTAGGGAAGCATTCAGTGGAAAGCAGAATAAAATTAAAATTTCTAGCTTATAACGGCAATTGTAGCTATTTATAAATTTAATTTAACTGCTAATACTCAGTCGAGTGTATTTTTTTCTAAACTAACGTATAAACTCTAGAATCCAGCCTCATGAATGGTGACGGAATACGCACGTGTTCTTAATTTATGAGGATTGCTGATTTTTAAATATAACTTACGTCACGGGAAGTTTAAATGATAAGCAAAGCTCTCTGCTTGCAAGTTTAAATGTAAGTTTTAACCAGTACAGATTCTGTTTATTATATTATATGTGTTATTTTTCCTCCACACAGTGAAAGTTTTGGGGTGACCCTAACTTTACCAGCACCTAGTAGTAGTTTCCATACTTGTGAAGAAATAGACAGTCCTTATTTTGAACCACGTGGGTTTTCTCAAGTAACACTGATCTGACGGTGCAAGTTAGACAGAAATACTAATATCCCTATAACGGGTTTTCAAAGACTGTAATGATAAATACTGGACCTTGGAGCCAGCACTTAATTTCTTCTAGAAACTCTATATAATTTGCTGCCTGGTGGCGTGAATATTAACAATCATTTCCCGACTAGATTATATCTTGTGGACAAATCTGTGGTGTGACTAAAGTGAATCCTATACTGAGGGAAGGCACCGACCTGACATTCATCATTTTTTAGAAACCTACGCTATTGACACTGTGCTCTGCTAACTCCCGCGCCTGGAATAATTGTTAGGTGACTTAATCAGACATTTGAACAAATTTGCATACCCAAGTAGTCGTTCCCGGAGACTCCGAGTTAAATACGTCTTTTGGAACTGGGGACTTCTTGGCAGAAGACTGCATTTTTTTTGAGTCTGTGTGAAAATCTAAAATCAATGTGTTCCAAGAGGCAGCAAGCAAAGTCGTGAGTACCTGAATGAGAAGCCATGGCGGAATGAATGAGTGTACACTGGTCTGAGTGATATTTTCACTATTATATCTTTGACACCCTGTTGCTGTCCTAATTTTTTTTTCCAATCTGCATAATTTGTTGCTAAGGCTAGAGTTCTTGTGTTTTTGTCTTAGGTTAAATCAGATTTTTTTTTTAAACTCTGTGCATATAATTACGAGATAAAACAAAGAAAAACTCTTAGACTCAAACCCTATGTATCTGTGACTCTGGCGCCATCATCTGTTCTCTTAACGGGGCCGGGCTAAACCTAGAGTTAACACTATAACGGGGCTATCATCCTTGCAACATTTCCTTGATTTTTTATGACTATGTGTATATGTATTTTCCTTGATGTACTTTCTTTGATGTTGTGAGCCGATTTTTCCTGATATTAAAATCGCTCTTGAACTTAATAATCGTGTTTGGTCAGCTCGTTCTAGATAATATATATATCATTGTTATAGTTTTCCCACGTCTGTGTGTTTACCTGTCGTCACGTGTATGTGCGTGCCTGTGAGTGATAGAAATATACGTAATATGTATATTGGTGTAGTCTGTCTGACGCTGTAACAACTGTTGTAGAAGATAGGTGAGAGAGAGAAGAATTCTTTTCGCTTTCAGAGACAGCCACTATATCAAAATCTATCATCTCACGTGTGTGGAAATTCTATTACCTTTCACTAACTCTCACTGAGTCTATCACCTATTCAAACCTATTCAGAAGGGACCAAACCTAGTCTTAATTCTCCTATCGGAAATCTACGACAAATGAGGGCTCGTTTCCGGTCTTTGAACTTAGAATAGGAAGACGAGTACGACAAACGTGGACTCGTCTATCTGGATTTTGTAACTTAAGATTCTGTATTCTGATATAGAGTAAGAGTGTGATGTCTTGTGAGTTGTTATATCTTTAAATAATTACCCCCTAGACTAGCGATCTGTTTACGGGCGTGCTGACCACACAAACTAATAAGTTTTTTTTTCCACAGCATCTTTGAATAATATACATTTTGGTTACAGGTTGATTTTGTCGGGATATATGTTAACTGCTGATTGTAATACTAAATGCTGGTAAAGTGGTGAGTGTATAACATTCACTGGGTACTGAGGCAGAACGGCGTTTGAACTAAGTTAAGGAGTGTGTTTCGGACTTTTTGTCCAGATTAATTCCCTCCCTTACCCGATCTGACTTCAGGGGCGAACTTATAGTGGATTTTTTTAAAAATTAAGGGATTATTTTTCTCTTTAATTTTTGCAATATTCTTTTGCTTTTCCACTGTAGCAACTTATTTTTCAGTTGTAATCTTAACTACCATTTATTTGGCGTAGTCGTGTTTTGCATTGAGTGCTTTATTGCCGATAATAGCAGCGATAGTTAGATTTTACTTTGGAGGAGGTATCCCAGGGTTAAGGATATCATCTTTTGAATTTTTGGTTTTTTTTTTCTCGTAAGTGGTAGGAACCAGGTTATTCTTTTTCCTATTTTCTATCTCCACGTGTCTCAGTCACTGACATAATATGGCCGAGAGGGCAAAGCTTAGACAACTCCTCAGGGACGAAGCGAGAGAGGAGGGACTGGAAGGAGAAGAAGCGAAAGCTTTTGTCAGGGACGAACTTGAGAGATATGATGCGGAGAGGAAAGAAGAAGAACTAAGGAGGAAAGAAGAAGCAGCGGAGAGGAAGGAAGCGGAAGACCGGCTATTACAGCAGAAGAAGATGGATGAAGAAATGGAAATTCGCAGGATGCAGCATGAGGAAAGAGAGAAGGAGAGACAGCATTTGGAAAGAGAAAATGAGCAACGACGACAGCATGAGTTGGCTCTTAAGGCTCTAGAAGTCCAAAGTCTTGGCGCTGCCTCTACCTCCAGCAATGGAGAGTCTTCTCCTCATTCTTCCTTAACTGATCCTGCTAACACTCAATCTCTTCAACTAAATGCTATGTCTTTCACCCTGAGTCTTTCCCTTGTCCAAATGAGAAGATTGACACTTGGCTAGAAAAATTTGAGAAAATTGCAAGTCTGTACGGTTTAGAGAGGTCGCGTTGGAACATGAAACTTTCCCAGGCCCTAAAAGGTTCTGCTTATGATGTTTATTCTAAGCTGGAAAGTAGCCAACAAGACGACTACGATGTGTTGAAGAAAGCGTTACTGGAGCGCTTTGAAATGAACGCTCGCAAGTTTTTGCAACTGTTTCGCAACAGCCGGAAAGAGAATTCTGAAACTTTTCACCAGTTCTCATCTCGTCTTAAGGGATATCTAACAAAGTGCCTTGAGCTTTCGCAGCTCCCCTCTACCTATGAAGGTCTTGAGGAACTTGTTCTAACTGAACAAATAAAGAACACTTTGTCTGCTGATACCCGGAGATTTCTCGCTGAGCAGGGGGCAGAAAAACTTGAAGACATTTTGGAAAAGTCTGAGCGTTATCACAATGCGCTGGCTGAACTACCGGCCACAAAGCGGAAACCGACAGAGGAGCATTTTCGAAAAAATAATCTAGATCAACCTTCTCATGCTGCTAACCAGTTTAAACCACAGAGAAACTGGACCTCAAAACCCCCCTCCTGAAAAATCCAAGTTCTACAAGAACAAGTACCCCAACCACCCCAAACAGTCTGATCAACCCGACCGCCCTACATGGCAGCGTAGCCAGAAAGGACAAGGTGGCAAAGGGAGAACCCCTGAGCACGGGACATATGATCAGACCGAGCACACCGAGCCGAAACGCATCGGATGCTTATTGACAGTCTCGCAAGGCGGAATTATTGACAGTGATTCCCAACCTGTTGGGGATAGACCCTCAACGCGAGGTACTGTTACTTTGAACGGTTCTCAAACTTCTTGCTTATTTGACACGGGGCTTTCTTACGATTGCATTGTTGCCAGAAACCTGGTTAAACCCGGTCAAGAGACAGGAGAGACCGTCAAACTTTGTGGAGTTCGTAAGAGTGATGCACCTACAGCGCTTCCCATCGCATTGGTGGAGATACACTCTGACTTTGTCAGAGGTGTGATCAAAGCAGCTGTTATGGATGATCCCATCTACCCAGTCATACTTGGCGGGAGATACGTGTGTATTGGGAAACCGGAAGAGCCGATTGTGGCAGCAGTAACTACAAGAGGGCAAACCAAAAAGGAACGGGAGCCTGCGCCAAATTTGTTACCTATGGAACTTAAAGAAGCGCAATACAAGGACCCTACTTTGGCACCCTGCTTTAGGAAACTGCCCATGGCGAAGGAACCCAAACAGCACGGGGACATTTTTTCTGAGGATGGCGTACTTTATCGGAGAACGGGCAAGCCTGACCAAGGTTACAACCAGCTCCTAGTACCGAAACAGTACAGAAGCCAAATCCTAGAAATGGGGCACTCTCTTCCCTTTAGCGGACATATGGGACAGAACGCCACAAACCAACGTATAACCACTCATTATTGGTGGCCAGGAGTGATACTGATATTATCAGATATGTCAAATCCTGTGCCCAGTGCCAACGTGTGCCACCCAAGCAACGGACACCCCCAGTCCACATGGGTGAAATGCCAATAATGGGAACACCATTCGAACGGGTTGTGATCGACATTTTAGGGCCTTTCGAAAGGACTAAAAGAAGGAACAGGTTCATCCTGACCTTAGTCGATACATGCACTTTATGGGCAGAAGCTATCCCGCTAACATGCGCAGATGCCAAGCATGTCGCAGAAGCCCTCGTGCAGATTTTCACTCGGTTGGGATTCCCTCAGCAAGTGTTGACGGATAATGGATCTCCATACCGAAACCTGTTGATGGATGAGATCGTTAAGATCTTGAGGACCCAACACATCCACACTAAGCCATATACTCCGGCCGGAAATGGGCTCGTGGAACGTGCTAATGGAAACCTCACCATGATGCTAAGTAAGCTGGCACAAGTGAAACCTGAAGATTGGGATCTCTGTATTCCTGCAGCATTATTTGGCTACAGAGAATCTCCTCATACTTCCACAGGATTTCCGCCAGCTACACTCTTATTCGGCAGACCCATTAAGGGCCCGCTTGAAGCCTTACTTCAGTCTCTGACAGACGAGAAGGCGGATGAGACAGTCGTCTCAGCAGGTAAATATGTGTCGGTTTTAAAGGAAAGGTTGAAACTAGGGTGGGACCTAGCAACGACTAACTTTAAGCGAGCTCGCACAAAGCACGCTAACCGATACAGGAAAGTCGCGGAAGAGAGAGAACTGGAAGCAGGAGAGAAAGTTTTGGTGTTACTCCCTACTGAGAACAACCAACTGAAGATCGGATGGCAAGGGCCGTTTACCGTCCTGAAAAAGATTTCTAAGGCTAACTACCAGATCTCTATTGAAGGAAAGGAGAAGGTTTTCCATTTAAATCTCTTAAAGAGATACTTGGAAAAACCAGTGCCAACCTCCGACCATCTCCTGACGATCGCCAAAACTGACGAAGATGACGATAGTGGCAGGGATATTCCACCGCTATCACAGGAAATCTTTCAAAAATGTCAGAAGCGGCGACGCTCTTTCAAGCGCGCATATGAGACATTCCAGGGGAAGGAAACTTTGAGGAGTGGACTTGAGTAGGAATTGGACAGAGATGGAGGGGGAGATGGAGAGGGAAGAAGACAGACACCCCGAAGCTACGGTTATAGGAAATTAAACTCCATAACGTAGACATGGAGTGCTTCCATATCTTAAAGGGGGGAGGCTCTGTCACGTAGGGTTTATATTCATTTAATTTCCTACATCTTCTTCCTATTCTTTCACATAAACTCTCTCTTTTAATATCTCTGTACTTTTTTTTCCTGTGTATTTTTCATCCATTCGTTTTGCGAATATTATTCTCATATAATTCGCAAACTTTACCTTTTTCCTTTCTCTAAAACTGAGAATCGCGCTAGGACGATATTACGTAGATGTCAGGGCTGCAGGGCGTCAGAAGGCGTGATAAGTCGGTTCGCTGAACATAGGACGTAGCAAATCGTCTACATTCTCACCGAGCGCGCGAGCTTCTTCTCGGCATAAGTCCCGGTGAGGTGTGATACTTTACATCTGCACCGGTCAGTATCCAGACATTTGTCTGGAAAATCCCAAACTGACACGGCGCTCACTTGGGCCATGGTCAGCTGTAGTGTGAAAACTGCCCTACAATGGAGTCAGGCTGTCTGGGATTTGAAACTGACACGCGTACATCGTGGTCAGTAGGTGACAGTTACGACACGCGTTAAGCGGACGTAAATGTTGGGAGTAGGGGAGATAATTTCGCTTGGCGAAGTAAGTTTGGGCCCTTTGTCTGATTTTAAGATATTGGCCAAGTTTGAAACTTTAATTTCATTCTCGCTCATAGACTCCACAGTAGATAGGTCGCTCGAAAAACAGAATAGCTGTTAGCGAAGATCTCAGTTTGTTTCGGCAATTTGTCGAACTTCTAGACTTCCAGAAATATTTTCAGCATTTTTATTCTTAAGTTGTGCGACTACCTGTAATTCTGTGGTTGAGGTAATTAATATGATAGATATATAGATTTTGTGAGTGTTAAAGTGTTAAATCGCTTAATTCATTTTAATCTATTTCTTTAGCGCAGAAAAGAAATAAAGTGGTAGGCAGATATTTTCTAGGGAAGCATTCAGTGGAAAGCAGTAGGAAATTATAATTTCTAGCTTATAACGGCAATTGTAGCTATTTATGAATTTAATTTAACTGCTAATACTCAGTCGAGTGTATTTTTCTAAACTAACGTATAAACTCTAGAATCCAGCCTCATGAATGGTGACGGAATACGCACGTGTTCTTAATTTATGAGGATTGCTGATTTTTAAATATAACTTACGTCACGGGAAGTTTAAATGATAAGCAAAGCTCTCTGCTTGCAAGTTTAAATGTAAGTTTTAACCAGTACAGATTCTGTTTATTATATTATATGTGTTATTTTTCCTCCACACAGTGAAAGTTTTGGGGTGACCCTAACTTTACCAGCACCTAGTAGTAGTTTCCATACTTGTGAAGAAATAGACAGTCCTTATTTTGAACCACGTGGGTTTTCTCAAGTAACACTGATCTGACGGTGCAAGTTAGACAGAAATACTAATATCCCTATAACGGGTTTTCAAAGACTGTAATGATAAATACTGGACCTTGGAGCCAGCACTTAATTTCTTCTAGAAACTCTATATAATTTGCTGCCTGGTGGCGTGAATATTAACAATCATTTCCCGACTAGATTATATCTTGTGGACAAATCTGTGGTGTGACTAAAGTGAATCCTATACTGAGGGAAGGCACCGACCTGACATTCATCATTTTTTAGAAACCTACGCTATTGACACTGTGCTCTGCTAACTCCCGCGCCTGGAATAAGTGTTAGGTGACTTAATCAGACATTTGAACAAATTTGCATACCCAAGTAGTCGTTCCCGGAGACTCCGAGTTAATTACGTCTTTTGGAACTGGGGACTTCTTGGCAGAAGACTGCATTTTTTTTGAGTCTGTGTGAAAATCTAAAATCAATGTGTTCCAAGAGGCAGCAAGCAAAGTCGTGAGTACCTGAATGAGAAGCCATGGCGGAATGAATGAGTGTACACTGGTCTGAGTGATATTTTCACTATTATATCTTTGACACCCTGTCGCTGTCCTAATTTTTTTTTCCAATCTGCATAATTTGTTGCTAAGGCTAGAGTTCTTGTGTTTTTGTCTTAGGTTAAATCAGATTTTTTTTTAAACTCTGTGCATATAATTACGAGATAAAACAAAGAAAAACTCTTAGACTCAAACCCTATGTATCTGTGACTCTGGCGCCATCATCTGTTCTCTTAACGGGGCCGGGCTAAACCTAGAGTTAACACTATAACGGGACTATCATCTTTGCAACATTTCCTTGATTTTTTATGACTATGTGTATATGTATTTTCCTTGATGTACTTTCTTTGATGTTGTGAGCCGATTTTTCCTGATATTAAAATCGCTCTTGAACTAAATAATCGTGTTTGGTCAGCTCGTTCTAGATAATATATATATCATGGTTATAGTTTTCCCACGTCTGTGTGTTTACCTGTCGTCACGTGTATGTGCGTGCCTGTGAGTGATAGAAATATACGTAATATGTATATTGGTGTAGTCTGTCTGACGCTGTAACAACTGTTGTAGAAGATAGGTGAGAGAGAGAAGAATTCTTTTCGCTTTCAGAGACAGCCACTATATCAAAATCTATCATCTCACGTGTGTGGAAATTCTATTACCTTTCACTAACTCTCACTGAGTCTATCACCTATTCAAACCTATTCAGAAGGGACCAAACCTAGTCTTAATTCTCCTATCGGAAATCTACGACACCTCCCTTGTCCTCCTTTTTATGCCCCAAAAATGGCATGTGTCCTCCTTTTTGTGTTGAACAATATGGCCACCCTACGCTAGGAGCAACTGGAACATTTGTCTGTGTGTTTGCCTCTGCTGGCTTTGCCCACAGCGTGTATATATTAAAGAGACCGCGTGCAGAACGAAGAGGGGTTTTTCAAAACTTTGGTAGTGTTTTGCGTTAATATTTACAATCGCCTCGTTCTTACTACTGTGAAATGTCCGAATTATTACAAATGTTAGTGTTAAAGTTAACATTTTATGTTAATTCAAATGCCAGTCTGGTCTCACAGTTGGCAAGTTGTTAATTACAAGCTTTCCCCACCCCGTTTCGTGCAGCAGATCGGCGAGATGTTAAAAGGTTTTTTTCTTTTTCTACGTTTTCGAAACCGAAACTAAAGCGTGTTAGATATTTTACGGCGGGTCATTTTCTTAGCATTCCCACTGCACAAAAGGCATCGCCCTGCCGGCGATGAAGATGCAACCAGTCAGACACCTGAGGGCTGGTGTATTTATTCATCATATGACTAAAATGTTACGGAAATAAGCGATTATCTCACAGATTTTACTACATGGCATAGCCACTGACTTATGATAGTGTATAATTATAAAAGTATAGTATGGTAATGTGAAGCTGGTAAAATAAATAAATAAATAATGTGTAAGGACCATTAAGTCCGAAGATATAAGTCGGTATTATATTAACCGCCATAATTTATTAGTAGCGTAAGTCGTGAAATGCGAAACGCAGTTACAATATGAAAGGCTGATAGAACCTGGCGATGGATGCCAAAATGAATTAATAATATGTCATAGTTCTTGAGAGGTATATTGGGCAGTGACCCTATGAGAGATATTAACAGAAGGATTCATTCTGTATAAATAATAATTATTTCAAGTATTTGATTACAAGATGTTGAACGTTAACGGAAACGGTAAACTAACAGACGTGTAATGTCTAATTGACTGTAGACTCTAAGACTGTGCTATATCAAGTGTTCTTCAACGTAATAACATATTATTGTTAATGAATCATGATGGAAAGTTGTGTGATGATTAAGTTATTGTAAGTCGTCAAACGAGACTTGTTAAATGAAAAAACGTTCTACAGTTCAAGTTTCAAATGTTGTAAACATTTTTGACCGTTAACCTTCAAGGTCGGTTACGAACGAGAACACTTCAATACCAGCTGCTAATAATAGCAAGAGATAAACACTATCATTCTTTAATACAAAGTTTAATGAAGAAACACTGAAAAAAAATCATAAAACAATGTAGATAACCCAAGGTTGCAGCAGAAAGATACTCCGTGATGGCAGAACAGATAATTTTAAAATACATGAAATGAAACGTAATATCAGCCCAATTATCAAAGTCTAAAAGTCTGCAAATAACTCAAAGGGAGGAAAAGTTCTGAAGTTATTGGAGAAAAGCAAAATAATAACATATAGATCTACAAATAAAGGAAAGATATTGGAGGCTAAAGAACTCACAGGCTGAGAAAGAAGGATGGGGCAGCAATGATTCACACAAAACTGACACGAGACAGGAGAAAATGAAGAAAAACGTTCTTAAGTACATGAAGAAATATGACCGAGATAAAGTGAGAATCACCTGCAACAATGTTGTAAATAAATAAAGCACACAAATATCTTGCCTGTGGCTTTAGCGTCCAAACAGTTAACAATATTCACCACAAAGGACACTTACTGACCAATCATTTACCATTAGCATCTGGCCTATCACTTAAATTTCTTTTCTGTTGTCTGTGTCCTCCTTTCTGTTTAACGAGTGCCTGTTAATTACCTATATTTATTTATTTATATCAGAAAATGTTCCCTATTAGAGATCAACACACGAATATCTCATTAAGGACATAACGTCACCTTCTTCTTCTTCTCCTTCTTTGATCCTTAGCCGCCGACCGTCAAAGCAGTCAGTGGCCATCACGCCTGGTGGCGTCTTGTAGGCAACAACAAATTGATTCCACTCTGCTCGGTCGGTGGCCATCCATCGTACAGTGCCCCAACTTTGGTTCATTCTTTGCATCTTGGCCTCCACAGTTCTTCACCAAGTTATTTTTGGTTGGCCTCTCTGTCGCTTTCCTTCAGGGGTTTATAGCATAGCTGTTCTTGTGATAGCATCAGGGTCACTTCTGAGGACGTGGCCAACTCAACTCAAGCGTCTACCAGCTGTGATGGTGTGCATGTCCTCTTGGTTGCTCCGAGAAAGCAGTTCTTGGTTGGTGATGGTATTCGGCCAAAAGATTCAGAAAATAAGGCAAGAAATAGATTGACAACAAAGTCACAGTCAAGTAAACAGGATCTACATATCAAAACTCAACTCCGACAACTGACTGCAGACCTGACAGTTATATAAATATATAGGTAGGAAAAGAAAGCACTCAGTCCTCCAACAGCGAAACAAAAGTAAAGCAAAAGAGACAGATCATCACTGACACATAAAATAAAACAGGAAAATACACAAATTGAATACGCAACAGTGCTAGAATAAACGCACGACGAGAAGACTCCATACAACCAGCTCACGGTCCTTTACACGATTAGCCCTTTTCAGGGCTTATAGCAATGCTAGCAAATAAACAAAAATTTAAAGAAAACGACTGAGATAACAGCATTGCGGTCAAAATGTAATAGCAATTAGCAAAAAATACCCTAAATATAAGCGAAGGATCACACATTTGGTCAGATTGGACGGGATATCGAAAATAAAGTATAAAGAGACTTAACCACGTGATACTGTAAGCTGCGGCTGAGTCCGTCACTAGCGCTACAAAGAAAAATTACAAACACAACTGGACTGTAGAACTACAACATCTTGAAGACGAAGTAATAAATGCTAGAAACACTGGAGCGAGGGAAGAAACAATTGAAAACACTCACAGACATTTGCCACGTACGACATTAATATTTTAAATAATTCTATGCCCGTCATCTTTGACTAGTTAATGGACGTAGCTTGCTTACTTTCCAAGGGAAACAATTAAATTATGCAAAGAATATCACACTGAATATAAAGATGTTCACATTTTGTAATTTGTATAAATTTATTCTAAACAATTGTATTATTCATAACATTTTGTTTCAGTTACTACATTTGTTATAATTTCGTCTTTAAATATTCTATTTTTTTCTGTGCACATGATCAAAAACTTCAAAAGATTTTCAACTTGATGCACACTTTAAAGTATTGAATACTTATCTATTCTGCCACTTTCAATGACAATATAAAAGAGGCCCATGCTATATTGTCGTAGATGTACACATTAGAATGTTTCATCAGCACTAACTAGTGCTCTTCATTAATCAGAAAATTGCCTTGTTTGTATTTCTGTCAATAGTTTTCTGCTTCTGTGTTATTAATAAAACAATAAAGATTTTTTTCTATTACTTCGTATTTTATAGTTGTGAGTTTTCTCCAATGAGTTTGGATTTGCTTAAACCAAAAAAATAAATAAATTATAATAATAAATAAGTAAATAAACGAAGAAAAAATAGAATACTTGGATGTGACTGTGTCCAAGTGGATAGAATTCCTGCTATCCGTGGCAAGGTGATCGGTATCAAAATCTAAAACAAAAAATACGTCATTATTTTTACTTCTTATTATTTGGTTCGGTGTTTATGACGTTTCAAAGCAGGGCATCTATTTCAAATATTAACCATGTGTCTGGATCAGTCTGTTTTATTAGTAGGCTATTTTGTAATGTGTTATATATTTCCTGATTATGTAAAGTTATGTATTCATGTATTCATTTTCCTAAAGCGCCCTAGGGAGCAAGGATCCACAACCGCAGCTGGTACCCTTGCAGGCAACCTACATTAGAGCATTCGTGTTCTCTTCCAGTGGTGGTTTCTGTACCAATTAAATAAACATGATGTGGTTGCCAGCCACATGTATGCATTGTTCTGTATTATTCCTCCAGATTGTGACTTTTCACTTTGGTTGATGTTATTGTTCACGTTATTGTGCTTTTCAGTAACTGGTTCCATTCGTCGTTTCTGGTACAGTGTTGTCTATTAGAGAAAGGTGTATCTATGTCAATACTAGACGTGTACTCGTTTTAACAATCTCATAGGTCCTCAGACATCTCGTCTATTAGAGAAAGGTGTATTTATGTCAATACTAGGGGAGCCGCGCTGGTGTAATGGTTATAACGTTGCGCTGGCGACCAGGTTTTCAAGGTTCAAGCCCGGGCGTCAGCATTTGAAAGAGTGTCAACGACCGGGATTTTGACTGAATAACCTGAACGGCTTCTGAGATAAACCCTTTGTGGATGGGAAGGAGCAAAGCTCCTTGCCGGGTTGGAAGGAAAGTCCTCAGGTTCCCAGCCTCGCAGTGACATGTCATTGGGCCGAAGGGCTGATAGCAAAAAGTGCCACTGGTTAAGGGGAAAAAAAATGTTAATACTAGACGTGTACTCGTGTTAACTATCTGATCTCGTCTATTTTCGCGAGACTTAACGGACCACCGTTGCTGACTGTGTAAGTAAATAATATTCATAAAGGGCTATGTTACAGGCACTCGGCCAGACTGCAGTGATGCAGCCTGTTTCCAGGACCACCACTTGGACGTGGAGTAGGGTCTTGGTCAGCTCTGGTTCGCTGACCCTGACGCAAGCAGTCTAGCTATGGGTCGCTAACTGCATTCCTCACTGTTGACGCGGATGTGCCGTGTTTTCAAAGTATGGGCCTACTTCAGAAGCATTAAGGCACAAACGTGGCAATGCCAATCTCGCCCGCGAATGTTTTCACTACAAAATCAGGTAAACATTTTCAAGCGATATTACTTATCTCACGGGAGAGCAGAGCAAGGGAATGTAAATGCTCACCTCCCTGATTGTATCGGATGATCTTTTGTTTTAAATCACTTTTCTCACAGAATAATTAATTCAAAGTCCAACTTACCCACACGCGTGGATATTTCAACACGTACAAACTACAGGTATACCTCGGAGATATTGCGGGTTCGGTTCCAGACCACCGCAATAAAGCGAATTTCGCAATTAAAGCGGGTCATACCCATTTTTTTTTTTTTTTTTTTGGCTTCCCATTGCATATAAAAGCCTAAAATCACGTTTACACTATGTCTATTAAGTTAAAGTGCGCAATCGCGCTAGCTCTAAAAAATTTATACTGTAGAATTAAAATACGTTATTGCTTAAAAAAATGCTAATCTTCATCATCTGAGCCAAAATCTATCGGAAGAAGAAGACACGTTCTAATAAATAAACATAAATAATTCGAAAAAAAGCGCAATATCTGCGAAGCGCAATAAAGCAAGGTATACCTGTGTTCCCACTAAGGCCAGTTTATAGCTTGCAGTAAAAATGTAACATCAAATTGACAAATAGCCTGGGGCGCTTAAGCGCTCATCATATATTTTATCCATAGGTGTCTAATGAAGTATAAAGGAGAAGTTAATTTCATATATAATCGGCGCCCCAGGATTTTTGTCCATTTGATGTTACATCTTTACTGCAAGCTATAAACTCATTGAAAAATTATTTTGGGGTTTTTAGTGCATTAAAAAAGCTCCTGGCCATGATAACTTAAATGCAGAGCTATTTAAGACAGACCCTGAGCTAGCAGCAGAACTATTAGAACCATTATTTGCACAAGTTTGGAAAACAGGGACAACACCAACAGAGTGGAACAAAGGAATAATTGTCAAATTGCCCCAGAAGGGAGATCTTGCAGACTGCAATAATTGGAGAGGAATCACTCTTCTCTCAGTTCCCAGCAAAATACTAGATAGGATAATTATACAGAGAATTTCATAAGCAGTAGACCACAAACTGAGGAAAGAACAAGCAGGATTTAGAAAGAACAGAAGAGGTGTAGATCATATATTTACCCTCGAGAACATTATAAAGCAGTGCTCAGAATGGCAAAGACAGCTGTACCTTAATTTCGTTGATTTTGAAAAGGCTTTTGACAGTTTACATTGGGACAGTTTATGGAAAATACTGAGGGCTTATGGAATTCCAAGCTCCATAGTGTCAATCATAAAAAGCTTCTATGCCAACTTTACGTGTAGCGTTGGGCAGAGCAACCTAACCTTTGAGGTGAAGACAGGAGTACGACAGGGATGCCCCTTATCAACCACTCTATTTTTAACAGTCAGAGACTGGGTGATGTGCCAGACAACAGAGGGCAGTCCAAGAGGATTAAGATGGACTACATTTTCTACATTGGAAGATCTGGAATATGCAGATGACATTGCACTACTAACACATTCACATCAACACATCCAGGAAAAAAGGATAGACTTAATAAGTATAGCCAGCAGGTGGGCATGAACATCAATCTAAAGAAGTCAGAAATCATGACGCTCAATGTGAGCAACCCTGAGCCCATATCAGTAAGGAATCAGCAACTGGAACAGACAGACACCTTCACATACCTAGGATGCATAGTAACACCAGACGGCGGAGTAAGCAAAGACATCAACAACAGAATGAACAAAGCAAGAACAGCCTTTTTTAGTCTAAACAACATCTGGAAGTCCTCTCAGTGTGCTTTCTGTGCTTCTCTATGGTGCAGAATGCTGGAGAGTTACAGAGAAGGAAATGTCGAAATTGTACTCTTTTCACAAAACATGCCTTAAAAAAAATTCACCGAATCTTTTGGCCGAATACCATCACCAACCAAGATCTGCTTACTCGGAGCAAGTAAGAGGACATGCACACCATCATAGCTGGCAGACGCTGGAGTTGGGTTGGCCATGTCCTCAGAAGACACCCCGATGCCATCACAAGAACAGCTATGCTATGGACCCCTGAAGGAAAACGAAAGAGAGGCCGACCAAAAACAACTTGGCGGAGGACTGTGGAGGCTGAGATGCAAAGAATAAACCAGAGTGCAGCTTATTTTGAGAAAAATGCGTTCACAGTGGTGTGGGTTACTAGTTGAAAAGACGTAAATATCACATTAAGATGAAATTTTACATGATGATCCAAACTATTAACTAAGATATTGTATAGGATGATAGATTAAATTATTTTATGTCGATTTATGGCCTCAGGTCAATGTTAGCAAAACGTAGAGGTAGAATAAGGCAGTATTATGGCGACGATAATGCACAACAGTTCCCTTTGGTAGGGGGCAAACTACAAGAAAATGTACCATTTAAGGCGTACTCCACACAAGCATTTCCTTCCCCTTATCAAATCTGTTCATTTGGCGATCTCACTTTATTTTTCGTAGTCATGTACGCAACAATTACGCATATGCATGTGTACAGAAAATACAACTAGACGAGCATAAACATGGACTCATGTACAATTAATTTTCGTCGTAATGCCCTCCTGCCCAGAACATTCCTCAAAAACCTCAACAGTTACTTTCAAATAAACACACTTACACATATCGACATAATGGGCAGCCAGGAAAGTTACAACAGATAGAATGATCAGCAGTTTGGTAAAAAAAAGGCAGTTAGGCAGAAATAAGACACACAGACAGACAGACAACGAGATACGCAGAGACGGACAGACAGGTAGTTAGTTAGTTAATTGGTTAGTCATTTGGGCGGTGGGCCGGTGAATGGCCAGCCAGAGAGATTAGACGGACAGACAGACAGACAGACTGATTGAAAGATTGGCGGACGGACGGACGGGCAGACAGACAGACAGACAGACAGACAGACAGACAGACAGACAGACAGACAGACAGATAGATAGATAGATAGATAGATAGATAGATAGATAGATAGATAGATAGATAGATAGATAGATAGATAGATAGATAAATATGTGACGGTATTGCCTCCCCTGCATTGCAGTAGTGGTCCAACAGTGGCCAAAACTCAAGAGTATCTATTATAGGCTTCAATGGAGTCTATCTTTACACAAGATTACCCTTGGCAGAAATGTAGATAGAAGAGTAGTAATTAGAGTGTGTGTTTAGTAACTTTGACCGAGACAAACATGTAGTACATTTAAAATGATTGAATCGAATTTAAATTTGTAACATTACAAATAACAGAATTTAATTATCACTTTAAGTTTAACAGTTTAAAAGAAAGGAATAATCGTTAGTTGCAAAATGAAGTTTTTCATCACTCGGGTGATGGGTTTTGGGTATGAGGTTCAAATGGCAGCATATAGGTTAACTTAGCTGCCAATGTTGATTATAATCCTCCTCCTGATTGGTAGGTTCTTTTCACTCTGCTTGCTTTCATCTCTGGTCAAAGTTAGGCGCCGCACGTTCCCAGAACGTCAAGGAGTAACGGCTAAGTTGGTTCTGCGTCTGTCTATAAGACCCTCTTATGATGGCGTCTCGCACAATGTCAGTCCACTTCTACCTTCACTTGGTTCCAGAGATAGTACTTTCTGCTGGTACCACCAATAACTGGTAATAGAAATAGAAACGAAACGCTCTTCTGAGTATGGCGTTTTCCGACACATAGTTATGTGCGCCCCCCCCTCCCCTTCTTTTATTCTACCATCCCATGTTAGAATTTACCCTCGATGAGAATTAAATTTAATCCCTCGGGTTGAAATTTCCTTTAC
The DNA here is from genome assembly GCA_024509875.1 of Oreohelix idahoensis. Classification (NCBI taxonomy): domain Eukaryota; kingdom Metazoa; phylum Mollusca; class Gastropoda; order Stylommatophora; family Oreohelicidae; genus Oreohelix; species Oreohelix idahoensis. The sequence continues at coordinate 21,937 of JAMPIV010016202.1, read as the reverse complement.
ATTTAAACTGAATAGCTTTAGCTTTACATTACATTTAAATGAAAAGGTTATACGTACAGATATAATATGTTTTACATTTACATCTCCACTGTTTGAAAAGTGTTCACAATATAAATTCGTTTATGTTTCATTTACATTTACACTTGTGGAAAAATTTGAAACTTCAATTAATTTAAAATGAATATTTTCACATAGACATTTACTTCAGTTTAAAGCTAGAAAACTTACATTAAATTTTAAAGTGACTATGTTTATAGGGACATTTACACTGCTTTGAAAATGTAAGAATTATTGTTAGAAAGTACATCATTTCTTTTCAACTTTCCCTCCCTGCTCCATAGGGAACCTGGAACTACTTTATGCTTTTAGTTCTCTTTACGAAATTATCAATAAAGCAATCACCAGAACTTGCAGTGGTGGTTAATGAATCATCATTCTAGATACTGAGATTGCCAGCCCCAAATGACTTTGACATCCAATAGCGAGTTTCACACATTAAAATTCACATGGTTATATATATATATATATATATATATATATATATATATATATATATATATATATATATATATATATATATATATATATATATATATATATATATATATGGGAGCCGCGCTGGTGTAATGGCTTCGGCGTTATACTGGCGACCAGGTGTTCATTGTTCAAACCCGGGCGTCAGCGTTTGAAGAAATGTTTACGGCCGGAAATTTGACTGAATAACCTGAACGGCTCCTGTGATAAACCCTCTGTGGATGGGAAGGAGCGAAGCTCCTGACCGGGTTGGAAGGAAAGTCCTCAGGTTCCCCAGCCTTGCAATGACATGTCATTGGGCCGAAGGGCTGAAAAGCCCAAGTGCCGCTGGTTAAGGGGAAAAAATAAATAAATATATATATATATATATATATATATATATATATATATATATATATATATATATATATATATATATATATATATATATATATATATATATATATATGTCACAGTATAATATCTACACTTTCATGACATTGTCCTCTAAGCTCGTATCAAACTGCGAGAGGTCACACAATCGACATACTTATAAACGCCATTCACAAAGCGTACACGAATGCGTGCTGACAATCTCCCTTTTTAATAATAACAATGAAACACGTAGGAATTCAATATGGATCAACAAGTCCTACTACCACTAGACTATACAACAATGCTGTACAAAAGCCAGCAACCATAAAGAGAGCACGATTAATATGCAATGCGGCTTCTAAAGCCGGCCAACTGACATCTTTCTCTGTCAGGCTTCCTGTTCACTCCATTCCATTGCACCCCTTTGCACCATTTTCTTTGAAAGCTGATGTGCGCACCAAAATATATGTTTATTCCACCAAAGTCCATGTGCGCAACAAAACATATTATGTGACATCTACCCCCTTCCCCAGAAAAGAAAACGGAGTTTTCTTCTCTCTGAGAGTAGTAGATTGCACACCAAACAACAAAATATTAGACAAGTTCAACCCAAAAAAAAAACAATTTTACACTGGTGTACGTAGACGTCTGATAAGATCCAGTTGATAACTCTATTTTCTTTGCTCATCATCATTAGTTGATAAATATAAGCTCACTAGAACATCACCAGAGCTACATGCTGTGTTGTTGTGTTGCTGGTGGTTAGAGTATGGAATGTCAACTCGACCTACGCAGTGGTGTGTAGACATAGATTGAGAGTCTAATATGCGAATGATAAGAAGAGTTCGTGGTGTTGACAAATGGTCTTTTTCTCACACTCATGTATGGCTGGAAGTCATCGACACCAACGACTATGTACCTTTGCTACAGTTTAATTGGACGTACACACTCGACAGCACAGATAGTGACAAATCACAGGTTGGCATAATACATCATGGTACAGTGGATAAATGGTCTTGCAATGATACATGGGCACTCATGTAGAATAATAGCATAATGGATTGTCAGTAGACAAGCACTCAGTATTGCCCATATATATATATATCATCTGAGTTTACTGACAAAGCACGTCAGATTATAAACAACAGTCAATATGGCTTCTAGACCTAACCTCGTCTAGCGAAGATTCTTTAGAATAATGTTCAGCACATATTTTTTCATATAATCATATTGAACCGCTGGTAATGAGTTCTCATGTGTAGCAGTGATCTCTGGACTCATCAAGCGATAATACGGGGCAACCCTTTTCTCTTCTTGAAAGTCATAAAATATTTGAATACAAGATGGCTTCTCTCGTGAGCTGTCACTCACGTTTGGATACAACTGAATCAAAGTTAATCATTCATTACATGTTCTCGTTGCTCTGTAGATTCTATCATAATACAAGTGATTTCATCATACGAGATATAATGCTGCTAGGAATGAATGTCGTTTTCATCTAGATAAATATTTCCTCAGACGTACAAATCGTGTCTATCGAGAAACGGTGGCTTAGCCAGAGTTCATAAGGAGAATCTTTTGTTACCTTGGTATCAGAAATATGATTCTGCCATTCCTTGGCAATAAGAATAAACACCGGGGTAAAGCATACACGATAGGTCTAGACGACTATCACTTTCCCCACAAATACTGAGATCACTTTTCCGGCGACAAGCCGATATAGAAAAAAACACAGCCCCATCAGGGCGAAGCCAAATCACACCTCTCTAGCGACACATCCGCCGAACAGCCCTTTGACCTTTCTAACGACAAACGACCATATAGTTTGACTTAGATATGTAAAGATATACAGATATAAGACAGACTCGTCCTACCCAGACAAACAATACACATAAATTCAGGCCATAGATACACCGAAGCAAGAACAACCTATTTCTACCCAAACAAAGAATAAATCGCAGAAAAACTGGATTCATCCGCGGAGTTCGATCGAAACTCCTTTCAAGGGGAAACGCATGAATAATGCGCAGATGAAAATATCAGGAATAAATATAACGCCTAATATGAGGCTACGTCGACTTATGGAGCGACTGGTGAGAATGTATCTCATAAACTGAGAGAAATTATTTCTCTACAAGTAAATTTTTCCAGGAAGGTGTCATCAAAGTATAATACAATTCTGGCAATTACACAATGCCTAAAAAATTTCATACCATAATTTCGTATTAGATATCTTAAATTTATGATTTATGAAGAAAAATCATCAAAGCACAGCGGTGAATAAACATCAATGAACCGCTAAGTAGTGATACAATCATTATATTATTAAATTACAAATGTGTATCTATCTTGATATAGAAAAGGAACTACTATAGAACTAGACATATCAAGAAGTCTAAGACCTAATAGTTATGTGGAATCATGTGGGCATCTTGACAGAATGTCTGCCATCACATTATCTGATCCACGAATAGCTCGCACAGAGAAATGAAAAGGTTGAAGAGCAATTGCATATCGAGTAGACCTCGAGCTCTTCAAATTCTTACTCTGTATAGCAGTAAGAGCTTTTTGGTCGGTTTCTACTATGAAATGTGCGCCTAGAAGGAATCTCTGTAGTTTGAGGATCGACCAAACCATAGCTAATAGCTCACGGTCTAAAACCGAATAATTCCTTTCTGCCGCATTAAGTTTTCTGGAAATATACATTACCGGAGAGTTCCAGAGTACTCTTGCATTAGTGCCGCTCCAATCCCAGTGGATGAAGCATCACTACGAAGAACAAATGTCTTATCTTTAGTAGGTAACACTAAAATAGGTGGTGTTGAAAACAATGTTTTAATCTTATCCAAAGAGCATTGGCATTCCTGAGACCAGTGGACCATATTAGGCGAACCTTTCTTTAAAAGTGTAGAAAGAGGTGCTATGATAGAGGATAGATTCTGAATAAATCTGCCATAAAATTGAATAAGACCTAACAGACTTCTCACCTGTTTTTTAGTCTTAGGGATAGAGATGTTAAGTATCTTACTAGTATTATGGTCCTCTGTCTTTAGGAAACCATGACCAACTCGGTGGCCTAGGAAAGAAATTTCGCTAAAACCAATATAGGCTTTAGAGGGTTTCGCTGTCAGGTTGTGCTCGCGCAAAGTAGACAGCAATTCATCTAACCCTGAATAGTGATCTTCCCAAGTATCGCTGAAAAGACAGATGTCGTCTAGATATGCAATGACATCTGACCGATAAGATAGGATTCGGCGCATCATGCGTGTCATAAAATTAACAGTGATACAACGTAAAAATATCTCCAAAGGATAAAATGTAGGGATAAAAAGAATGCGTAAGTTACTAGAAGGCATGATCGCCCACGCCGCGGGTCACTACCCTCCATAAAAATTGACTTGCTAGACGGGAAATCAAAACGGTTACCATTTGAACGGGATGAGAACGGCGGATCAAAAGGAAAAAAATATGACTGAAAAATTGCGTGAGACTAGCAAGGCTAAGGAGACGCAATTGGGGGGGGGGGGGGGGAGGAAAAAGTCACGTTCCCCAAGTTGACATAAAGTAAGGAAATCGACAGAAGGGACCTTGGATATGATACGCCACAGTCATTTATTGGACGCTTTTGCGATACCAAGCCTTTTATTTGAATTCAGCGGCAAACGCAGATGCTTGAAATATTACAAAATTTAAAAAGTAACTTTTTCTTACTATTAATGTTAGGAATATAAAAATTAGCTGGCCGGATGGCCCATTCTGAGCAGTGAAATAATATGCTTTTATTTATACAGACGGATAGATAATAATGAAGACATTGACAAAAGACTGTGTTGTTCACATCAGCGAAAGACTGCATTGAATCAAACATGTCACTAATTTGCACAAAAACCGCGACCTTGAGACTCAAGTGTCCAAATCTATTTAGAATGAAAGAGAGGGGAAATTGGTGGGAGCTGTGGCTAAAAATAACTTTAAAGACAAATTTGTAGAGGGGACGGATAGGTTGGTTCAAAAACCAAGTACGTTTTTTGTGAAAACGCAAGTAGAGACGGACGGACTAACAGATAAAAATCCATACTTGACTGAAGCATGACTGAAATGACTTTAGTGTAGGAAATTTGAATTTAAAAAAACACAAGGCATTGATTGGCCACAGACAATCATATTATCAGCGCTCAGACGCGCTTTTTTGCGATTCCTCAATAGTTGTCCAGTGATAGACACAGTAAATTTTAAGTGTGGTGATTTCCAATGAAGTAAATAGAAATAAGTTCAGGGACGCCATACTATAGCCAGCAGCTCAGCTGAGTTTTGCTAGCATTTCTGTGTTCTTTATTCATAATCTGAGCTGTGAGTTTTTTATGTTGACACCAAAAGGTGGTGTCAAATGCTGGGTAAATAATTGACAGTGAGGACCCGTGCAGTGTCGCATCTCGGCAGAACAGCCTTGTATTGCCCCCAAGCACGGAGAGGTGGGGCCACCAGATTCCAGCACCAGAACTACTCTTTCAAAGTTACGTAAGCAGGCTGGTCTGCTGGATTTACACCAACTTCATAGACATAGCACCCAAAGTGAATTACTACTAAAACATCCCATTTCCTTCCATCATTAATGGACAATGTTTGGTAGGCTTAGACAGGGAGGGATGAAGCCACCCCAACAGCACATCTATTCTTCGTTCTCCCAGGGAAAATAAAATTATGAACTGTAGAAATATTAACAAATCGTGAAAATTATATACGTACACACCTTTTATTTATCATGCCATTTATTCATGCCATTCACTCATAAATTCCAAAATCTTTCATATGTTCTGGCCAAAATAAAACCTTGGTTCAGAACAAATAAATTTAAAAAGATTTACTTTCTAAAATTTCACCAGCTGAATTTAGTTCATTGTGTTCTAAATTTTATTGATAATATTATATTATTTAATATCTGCGTGTGTGTGTTTGTATATGTCAATACAACACATTACATTCAGTACCCTAGATTTTAACGTAGCCACATTCATTAGAAAAAAAGATAGGTGTGAGGTCGTAGTGGTAGCAAGAAAGGCACTTCTGCGAAAAATTCACAATCCGCTACATTTTTTCTCAGGAGCAGGTTCACAGCCTGACCTCATACATCACACTTAGTAATATCTCATCTGTCAAATACAATACCATCAAAAAATTTGTTATACTACAATATATTGGGGTCTTGTCCCCTCACACAGGATAATTAGCATTTAAACAGTAATGATTAAGGATCTCCTCTGGTGGGGAGAAATAAAATTAGGGGAACAAATTTTTTTATTAAGATTAAAATTTTATCCCATATGTCCCTTTCCGTTTAAAATTTAAAATAGTGTCCCTTTTAAATTATTTGAACAGGGCAATTAGAAGTTTTTTTGAATACTTCACAGCCAGGTATTTGTGAGTAATTATCCTTCGAATTAATTAGAATTATTGTTATGAATCTTAATAAAGTAATTATAACTGTACTTTGCAGTGGTTGGGAACATTTTTACTGATGCATCTTCATTGCTAGATCTTGTCCCTTACACTGAAAGAATGGCGGAGCTAACACAAAATTTAGATCAGTTGCTGTGCTGAACGCATATCTAGGAGAAAGTTGGCAATGGATGGTAACCTCATGATTTCAATCTGTCCATTGGAGAATACGTAACGGGGAATCAGCTGACATGTGAATTCCGGCTGAAATAATTGTTAAACTGTTATATTGAAAGGGAAGAAGGGGTTTAGCACGAAAGGTAGCTGAAGAGAAGAGGTTACAAATTGAATTAGAGATATCCGGCGTCATTTTCGCAGATTAAGTGGCCGCTAAGTGGCTGCCAGAAATTTGAGGCAGAAGACAAAAAGTATTGACAGCAAAGGGAGAGATCAACGTATGCTGTCAGCAGAAGAGGATAGATAAAAGGCCGCACTAGAGAAAGGGGGGCAGAAGAAGAGATGACGAAAACGATGGATTAAAAAGGCCGCTGATATAAAAGGGAGGCAGAAATGAAGATAAAGCGCCGAAAGGTTGCAAAGAAGGGTGCTTCACGGGAGCACGAATTACGACAACTAAGGGAGCTGGAATTACAAGGCAAAGGCTCCTGAAAATGGTTGGCCAGCCCTTTTTGCCTCAGATGCTTCTGGACAAAGCCAGTCTGGGAGCCTCAAACTCAGCTATGGGGTTTTACATTTAGACATTTGTAGACCATTTGTTGAAAAAATAAACGATGACATATAGAAAGGTGGTACCTAGGACCAGTTTGAGTTTTTGAAGTTGGCTGCAGATTAGCTACTACATATAGGTTAGAGAGAGATAGAGAGTGGAAGGTTAGTTTATAAGTTATCACAAGAGACTGAGATTGATTGCGAAAGGTATAGAATCTTCTTATGACATGATGAGTACGACTTAATTGCTAAAATGAACAGGGAAAAGACCAAGACAATTATGACATGTTTTAAAAGCAGGCTCTGGTATTTAAGGTACGAGAAGATTCATGGTTGAATTTTTATCGTAAGAAATTTAGAAATGCCAAACTGTTGTCTGGGGAGACATACCACCAATTCTCTGCTAGACTGGAAACCTATTTGGAGAAATGGACTGCTCTGGGGAAGACCCAAGATCTTAAAGAAATGATCATGATTGAACAATTGAGAGAGTCCATGGAATTCCATGGCTCCACATGGACAATCGGTGAGAAAAATTTCTCATGGAACAAGGTGCAAAAAGTTGGGAGAGGTAAGAAATGTCGCAGTGAGATGTTTTGTATGGGGATAGAGGCGAGGTTTTAAATGTCTAGCTTGGAGAGGTTATCAGGCAGCCCAGATCAGAGGTAAGTGTGTGCACTAAAAAGAAGCACATGAGATAATTTTAAGAAGCTCCACAGCCATTTAAATAAATTTGACAATAGAGAATAGTGGTGAAATAAAGGTAGGACACAAACTTTTGGCGGCCAAGAAAATGAACTATCGCGTCGGACAAGAAACTCAACAATCACTTTCAATGACCAAAAAATAAAAGAGCAGAAAGACTCAAAACCGTTTAAAAACCAAAGGAGAAAAGATGGTGTAAATGTGTGGTGTGCAATAAAAGAAACCGATAACCATAACACCGAATTTTGTAGAAGGAAACCTTCAAACATTGCTGCAATGAAGTCGGGGACGCAAAGATTAAAGGTTAATCCTAATGGACAACAGGAACCTTATCACCCCCCAGTTTGTGAGGATGTTATTTGTAATGGGGTCACCATAAGGTGCCTTTATGATACAGGTTTGGATTTATGATTCAGTTGTGAAGTCTAGCCTAGTGGACCCAAGTCAGTATACCACAGAAAGACAGTGTGGAAATACAAGGGGCGACTAAGGACATACCACTCATGACACTACTTCCATCGCACGCAAGCATAACGGTGAATCCTCGCTATGTGGAAGGAGAAATCAGAGCAGCAGTGATAGATGAACCAATCTACCCTCTGATATTGGGGTGTAGATACGTCTTCTTGGGGAATCCCGAGAAACCTGTGATCATGGCGACAGTGCAGACCAGGTCACAGAAGAAGGAGGAAGAAGGTGAACCTATAAATGCTCATCCAGAGGAGATGAGGAAGGCGCAGGCTGAGGATAGGACACTCAAGCCATGTTTTAAAAAATTGCCCAAATGCAACACACCTCCGAGCAAGGGGGAATATTTCATGAAGAACAAACTCTTATACAGGAAGGCCGGAACTGGAACAAATGGTCACAACCAGCTGGTTCTTCCCACTTCATATAGAGATAAAGTGATGGAACTCGGGCATGCGATTCCCTTCAGTGGTCACATGGGGATCAGCGCCACAGGACAGCGTATAGCTTGTCATTACTTCTGGCCAGGGATAACGGAGGATATAAAAAGATATGTCAAATCCTGCCCAGAATGTCGAAGGGTAGCTCCAAAGCACTGGACTGCTCCTGCAACTCTAGGGGAAATGCCCATAGTGGGAACACCTTTTGAGAGGGTTGCAGTGGATATTGTAGGACCTCTCACTCGGACCAAGAGGAGGAACAGTTACATCCTTACTCTGGTGGACACTTGTTCTATGTGGGGAGAGGCGGTAGCCCTGCCATCAATTGATTCAAAACATGTAGCAGAGGCACTACTTACAATATTTACCCGATTAGGATTCCCGCATCAAATCTTGACGGATAATGGTTCTCAGTTCAAGGGGAAACTAACGGAAGAAGTTTTTAAGCTATTTCAAGCCAGACACTTTCATTGTAGTCCGTACCATCCACAAGGGAACGGCCAGGTAGAGAGGTTCAGCGGGACTCTCATTTCTATCCTGAGAAAGCTGGCACACGAAAAACCGGATCTGTGGGATCAATTCCTGCCCGCCGCATTGTTTGCGTATCGGGAGGTACCACATAGTTCAACCGGGATGGCTCCCGCAACTCTGCTATTTGGGAGGCCAATAAAAGGTCCATTAGAAGCTTTATTAAGGACCTGGACAGATGAGAAGGCGGAAGAGACTGTTACCTCATCTTATCAATACGTGAACGAACTGACCACTCGTTTGAAAGCTGGATGGAAACTGGCAAATGATAATTTGAAACAAGCCAGGAAGAAACATGCAGCATATTTTAATAGGAAGGCAAAGGACAGAGAACTATCTGTGGGAGAGAAGGTGCTGCTTCTACTACCCGGTAGCCAGAATAAATTACAAATTGGTTGGCAAGGTCCATATACGGTTCTAGAGAAGGTGTCTAGAACAAACTATAAAATTGACAAAAAGGGGAAGGAGAAAGTTTATCATGTAAACTTATTAAAGAAGTATCTGGACAGACCACTCCAGGAAAGCACCCCCTTATTGACCTTGGCTATTGCAACTCAGATGCAAAAGGAACCACTCACCTCACATGAATACCCATTACATCCTTGTGAAACAGCAGCACAGGTAAAAGTCAGTAAGCACCTGACTAAAAAAACCAGAGGGAGAGAGTTCAACAGGTTCTGGAGGAACATACAGATGTATTAACAGATAAACCAGGCCATACAAATTTGCTACAGTATGACATGAAACTGGTAGACTCAAACCCAATCTGTATGAGAGCCTATTCTATTCCGTTCGCGAAGGAGAAGGCATTGAAGGAAGAAATAGAGTATTTGTTGAAGGAGGGGATTATTTCGCACAGTGAATCATCTTTTAGTTCTAGTGTCGTTTTGTTGAGGAAACTGTCTGGGGAACACAGACTGTGCATAGATTACAGGAAACTGAATGCTGTCACAGAAGGACAAGTGGATCCATTACCAGACACAAAACAGTTATTTGCCAGACTGAACAAGGCAAAATACTTTTCAAAGGTGGATCTTAGTAAAGGCTATTACCAGATCCCAGTGAAGCCTGAAGTGAGACCTTATTTGGCTTTTAGCACTTCGGATGGACATTATGAATTCAATATGCTACCATTCGGACTGAAAAATGCTCCGAGTGTGTTTTCAAGGATGATGCGCAAATTGTTGGATCCCCTGAATAACCCATGTATCACGAATTTCATGGATGATATTCTCGTCGCCACAGAGACATTTGAAGAACACATTGAAGCTCTAGAGATGTTATTTAATAGACTTAGGGAGGCGAACTTAACTGCTAGGCCAACAAAATGTTGTATTGGATGCAAAGAGTTGGAATTCTTGGGACACACTGTATATCAGGGTAACATGACCCCTGATCCTAAGAACTTGGAAAAACTGCAGAGAGCACCTAGGCCACAAACAAAAAAGGACGTGCGATCATTCGTGTCGTTATGCGGATTTTATCAGAAATACATCAAAAATTTTAACGCTATTTGTGCTCCTCTGACTGATCTGACTCGCAAGGGACTTCCAGATAAAATTATTTGGACTGCACAATGTGAACTAGCGTTCCAAGAGTTAAAGGAAAAACTCACTAGCAAGCCTATTCTCAAACTGCCTGATTTGACACAGGACTTTGTCTTAAGAACCGATGCAAGTAATGTAGGACTCGGAGGGGCTTTGTTGCAAAGATCATCTTCACCTGATGGGGAACTGAAACCAGTCGCTTATGCAAGCCGCAAATTGAATAAGGCGGAACAAGGATACTCCACAAGCGAAAAAGAATGTTTAGCGTTAATCTGGGCAATAAAGAAGTTTCAAATCTATCTGTATGGTAGGACTTTTGTGGTCGAGACGGATCATCAGCCTCTCGTATTCTTATCTCAGGCTAAGCATGAAAACGCAAGATTGCTGAGGTGGTCTTTATTGCTTCAACCTTATCAGTTTAGTATCCAATATATCCCAGGCAAATTGAATGTCGGTGCAGATTTCCTCAGTCGGCACCCCTGTGATCAAAATTAGAGTAATGGCAGACGTGAGGAGAGATTTTATCTATGTGTATCACTGGTTTTAGAACTTGCCGTAGGCATGTTTTTAAGTGGGGAGATGTGTCATAAAATTAACAGTGATACAACGTAAAAATATCTCCAAAGGATAAAATGTAGGGATAAAAAGAATGCGTAAGTTACTAGAAGGCATGATCGCCCACGCCGCGGGTCACTACCCTCCATAAAAATTGACTTGCTAGACGGGAAATCAAAACGGTTACCATTTGAACGGGATGAGAACGGCGGATCAAAAGGAAAAAAATATGACTGAAAAATTGCGTGAGACTAGCAAGGCTAAGGAGACGCAATTGGGGGGGGGGAGGAAGGAAAAAGTCACGTTCCCCAAGTTGACATAAAGTAAGGAAATCGACAGAAGGGACCTTGGATATGATACGCCACAGTCATTTATTGGACGCTTTTGCGATACCAAGCCTTTTATTTGAATTCAGCGGCAAACGCAGATGCTTGAAATATTACAAAATTTAAAAAGTAACTTTTTCTTAATATTAATGTTAGGAATATAAAAATTAGCTGGCCGGATGGCTCATTCTGAGCAGTGAAATAATATGCTTTTATTTATACAGACGGATAGATAATAATGAAGACATTGACAAAAGACTGTGTTGTTCACATCAGCGAAAGACTGCATTGAATCAAACATGTCACTAATTTGCACAAAAACCGCGACCTTGAGACTCAAGTGTCCAAATCTATTTAGAATGAAAGAGAGGGGAAATTGGTGGGAGCTGTGGCTAAAAATAACTTTAAAGACAAAATTTGTAGAGGGGACGGATAGGTTGGTTCAAAAACCAAGTACGTTTTTTGTGAAAACGCAAGTAGAGACGGACGGACTAACAGATAAAAATCCATACTTGACTGAAGCATGACTGAAATGACTTTAGTGTAGGAAATTTGAATTTAAAAAAACACAAGGCATTGATTGGCCACAGACAATCATATTATCAGCGCTCAGACGCGCTTTTTTGCCATTCCTCAATAGTTGTCCAGTGATAGACACAGTAAATTTTAAGTGTGGTGATTTCCAATGAAGTAAATAGAAATAAGTTCAGGGACGCCATACTATAGCCAGCAGCTCAGCTGAGTTTTGCTAGCATTTCTGTGTTCTTTATTCATAATCTGAGCTGTGAGTTTTTTATGTTGACACCAAAAGGTGGTGTCAAATGCTGGGTAAATAATTGACAGTGAGGACCCGTGCAGTGTCGCATCTCGGCAGAACAGCCTTGTATTGCCCCCAAGCACGGAGAGGTGGGGCCACCAGATTCCAGCACCAGAACTACTCTTTCAAAGTTACGTAAGCAGGCTGGTCTGCTGGATTTACACCAACTTCATAGACATAGCACCCAAAGTGAATTACTACTAAAACATCCCATTTCCTTCCATCATTAATGGACAATGTTTGGTAGGCTTAGACAGGGAGGGATGAAGCCACCCCAACAGCACATCTATTCTTCGTTCTCCCAGGGAAAATAAAATTATGAACTGTAGAAATATTAACAAATCGTGAAAATTATATACGTACACACCTTTTATTTATCATGCCATTTATTCATGCCATTCACTCATAAATTCCAAAATCTTTCATATGTTCTGGCCAAAATAAAACCTTGGTTCAGAACAAATAAATTTAAAAAAGATTTACTTTCTAAAATTTCACCAGCTGAATTTAGTTCATTGTGTTCTAAATTTTATTGATAATATTATATTATTTAATATCTGTGTGTGTGTGTTTGTATATGTCAATACAACACATTACATTCAGTACCCTAGATTTTAACGTAGCCACATTCATTAGAAGAAAAGATAGGTGTGAGGTCGTAGTGGTAGCAAGAAAGGCCTTCTGAAAATTCACAGCTACATTTTATCTCAGGAGCCTTCACAGCTGACCTCATACATCACACTTAGTAATATCACCATCATACAATACCATCAAAATCACTACAATGCGTACGAATGTAGCTGGTGCGTTCATAAGACCGAAAGGCATAAAATTCCGTTGGAACAAACCTCTAGGTGTTGAAAAAGCCGTGAGAGGTTTGGCGCGTTCAGATAAAGGAACTTGCCAATATCCTTTAGACAAATCAAGTTTAGTGAAAAAATGAGATTTGGAGAGTCGAGTAAGTAGCTCTTCCAGTAAAGGCATAGGTTCGGCATCGAACTTCGTTACTTGATTCAATTTGCGATAGTCAACGCAAAGACGTATGTTATTGTCTTTTTTCCGAACAATAACCATCGGCGAAGAATATGCAGAGGTGGATGGTTCGATTATTTTCAAATCTATCATCTCATCCAACTCTTTCTCGACTTGTGCTTGAAAATGTATAGGTATAGGATAAGGTCTAACCCTAATAGGAGTATGGTCAGTTAGAACAATGTCATGTTCAATGACATGAGTTTGTCCAGGGATGTCAGTGAGTACATCCTGAAATGTTTGCAACATAGTTGAAACTTGACGCTGTTCTCCTAGAGACAAATCGGGAGAGACAGTAACGTTCTTCCATGATTCACTAGAATGAAGTGGGATCATTGGAAGAGGAAGATTTACATCTGAAAAACTTGTTTCCTCATCCTGTATCACGGACAGTGATGAGTAATGACCATGTTGTACTGGAGAATTGTCCGTTGCTTGGAAAATGGGTTGCAAATAATCCGGACGTTCATGGAATTCAGTAAGCATATTGATGTGGAAGGTTTTATGCTTCCCATCAATATCGACAATATAGTCGACATCGGAAATTTTCGATATTATATCGTACGGACCTTTCCAAGAAATAAGTAGTCTGTTTTCCCTACAAGGTAGTAATACAAATGCTTTGTCACCAGGACAAAGTTGTCGTAAGCATCTCTTCTTATTGGCAAATTGCCTCGCCTTCTGTTTCGCAAATTCAGAAGAAGAAGTTGCTAATTTGCATGCTTCGATAATCTTTTGTCTCAACGCGATGACATATTCGTAGGATGACTTTGTGTCATCGTCAATATTGTCAGCTGTTATGAGATCATGAAGCAACGACATAGGGCCACGCGGACGCGCGCCAAAGACGAGTTTAAAGGGGGAAAATCCTGTATGTTCATTGGGGACCTCTCTGTAAGCGAAGAGGGCCGCAGGTAAAACTCTGTCCCAGTCTTGAAGATGATCCTCAGTTATCTTCCCTAGTAAGTTTTTAAGTGTTCTATTAAGGCGTTCGACCATCCCATTAGACATTGGATGATAGATACTACTTAAAGATCTATCTATCTGCAGAGTAGACATTACTTGAGACATGGTATCTGATATTAGTTGGGTGCCATGGTCTGACAATATCTCTCCGGGGAACCCCAGACGAGAAAATATAAGCCAAAGAGCATCTGCAATATCAGCAGTAGTAATACTCTTCAGAGGAATAGCCTCTGGCCAACGTGTGCACATATCAACACACGTTAAGATAAACTGATGTCCTCTGGCAGACTTGATCTTAAATGGACCAATAATGTCTATGGCCATTTTTTGAAACGGCCGAATAGGAATGTCTGCTGCCTGAATGGGTGCAGCATGCCGTGGACCTTTGGATTTAACTTCCTGACATACTTTACAAGATCGACAATAAATCCGTATGTCCTTGTTTACCAATGGCCAAAAGAAAGCCGCAAGGACTCTTGACTTAGTACGGGAAAAACCCATGTGTCCAGCACACTGAGAGTCGTGAGCGTGCTGCAAAATTTTAACTCTCAAATTCTTGGGAACCAGGATTTGAGAATGACTTGACGTAATGGAGTCTTGAACCATACGTACAAGTACGCCATTCTTCTTTGTAATCCACGATTTACGACTTGTGTCTTTATTCGGATCACCTTTAGTTGCAAGAATGAAGAATTTCTTCAGAGTGGGATCATCTTCTTGCTGTTTTATGAACGAGTCACGAGAAATTACCAAGGGATCATCTTGGTTATGCACTTCATTATCTTCAGTAGATGAAGTTTGAGGCATATTAAGAGCCTGAGCTCTAGTGACTACAGCGTTAGCAATCTGCATGTTTTGCCTTTCCCACGCGGAAATTTGTTGTGGAGTGCATTCTTTGACTCCATGAATGCGACCGATGATGAGGTCAGCGATCGGATTCGGAAGAAGACATGCGTGTACATCTCCTGTAAAGAAAGGAGTAGCAATCCTAATGATAGCAGTAGAATATTTCTCTAATGTGCCGCCAAATGTTACACATTTGACTACTTGTCCAGTGGCACGGGAAGGATCTACGAGTGACTGCCTAACACCAATTGTGGTGCACCCAGAATCAAATAGCACGGAGACTGGATTGTTATTTACTAAACCCTTATGTAAGACAAGAGAACCTCTTCCATCATGCGCGACTGATGCAGGAAGAGCAGGAAGAGGATGGCCGCAGCTTAAAGTAGACACTGTGGTTGGCTCAAATAATGTTTTGCATTGGGGGCACTGAGATGCTCTCCCAAAATCAAAAGCGGCACATGCCATATTATTAGCGTCATTATTGTCTTACTCTGTTTATAGGCTTCATGGGACTCTTGTTGTGCAGAGTTTGCCTGAAAATGTGGTTTATGTCTTCTGTTTTGAGATCTACCTCGGTTATTATTACCTCTGTAGTTATTGTTACCTCTATTGTAACCCCTATTTGGGTTTGAGTCATAGTTCTCTTGGTTACCATTATCATATTCATTATAATGAGTATCTCTGTAATTGCGATCTTGTTGACTCCAAGACGGATAACTCGGATAGTTTCTATAATTACTTCCTCTATGGAAATTACTATAATTGTGACCACCCCTGTGTCGAGAGCTATCAGCTCGTCTCCAGTTCTTTGAAGAAGAACCCTGAAATGATTGGTTACCTTGGTTTTGATAACTATTATGGTTACCTTTTTTATCAAATCTGTTTTGAGGTCCCTGAAATCTGTGTGAATAATTGGGATTGTATGGTGTTGCTGAAGCAACTGGCATACTCTCCTTAATCTTAGTGTTGCCAAAAATCACGTCGGGGTGTGCAGTGACATATTGGGAAAAATATTCTTCCATTTCCTTTAGAGATTTGGGTTTACGCTCATGTATAAATTCAAGGAATGGTTTGTTAACACATGACATAATCTTATCTCTGAGCAACAAATCCATAAGTCCTTCATACGTTTTTTCTGTTTTAGAAAGCTCAATCCAACGATCAACTGTGAGACGTGCCTTTGCAATGAATTCTGAGAATGAATTCTACACCTGTCTCAGGCACCATCGTCCTAAACAAAAGGCGATAGCCTTCCTCACTTAGCTGGTATTTTTTTTTATCAAAGCCGCCCTAATGACATCATAATTATCCTTATCTGCTTCTCCTACAAGGCATAATCTAGTCAGAGATTCACCTTTCAAGTTTTCTGCTAATTGATTAGCGTATTGTGATTTATCCACATTATGTGTACGACAAGAACGTTCAAATCTATCCAGCCAGAATGTAATATCGTCACTGGACTGATTGAACGGTGGAACCTTAACCTTGTAAGTAGAAGGTTTACCATTACCACTAGATGCCTGATTAACATTAATCATACTTGTCAATCTCAATTTCTCTAACTCAAATTCATGTTCTCTTATTGCTTTTTTCTCTTCCGCTTCTAATCTTCTTTGTTCAGCTTCCCTGTCTAATCTTTTTTGTTCAGCAGCAGCTTCTCTTTCTAATTTTTTTTTTGTTCAGCTTCACTGTCTAATCTTTTTTGTTCAGCAGCAGCTTCTCTTTCTAATTTTTTTTTGTTCAGCTTCAAATCTCCTTTCCTCCACCTGCATCTGCAATTTCTTTAGTTCAGCAGCAGCATCAGCTTCTTTTTCTAATCTTTTCTCTTCAGCCAGAGCTTTTCTCTCTTCTGCAGCAGCTTTTTTTCTCTTCAGCAGCAGCAGCAGCTTTTTTCTCTTCAGCAGCAGCTTTTCTCTCCTCTGCAGCAGCTTTTCTCTCTTCAGCAGCAGCAGCAGCAGCTTTTTTCTCTTCTGCAGCTAATGCTTTGTCATATTGAGCAACTGCCCATTCTTCTAATTGTTGACCAGTCTTATCAAGGGCTTTCCCTTGTATAATGAAGTATTCTAATGTAGACATGATGTCTAACAATAATACTAATCACCTGAAATAATAATAATACCACAAGTTCTTAATGACTTGATTAATCAGCACACTATCCCAATATCTGTGGGTCACAAGCCTTAATAAGGTCTTGTATAACAGTAATAATAATCAAGTACTGGTTTATACCATAATCCAAGTGTAGTGCACAAGCAATAGTGTCTTATGAAAATATACCTATATAAAAAACATATGTCAACCAACAGAATACATAAAGTACAAATAAGACTGACAATACGAAAACGTTTGCAGAAATCAAATAAATCAAATAGGGAAATCAATGAAAAAGTAATCACTGAATCTGCAAGGAATAACAACACAAATGACGTCACAGTATATGAATATAAATTGTGAATAGAACTGAAAGATAGTAAAGGGTAGTAGACCAACAAATTACAAACAAATCAAAACAAAACTAAAGAACAAAGAAATATTACAAAAATAACAATAATTACAGTCTTCACAGCTAACACAAATAGCAACTAGTTGTTGCAAGCAAATTTCCAATTAAGGAAATTGCACCTAAAGAAAACGCCCACAACGGACCCTCTATGACGTGGGATATTCTGTTGTGAGGACGCCGCCCAACCTAAACACAACCCGCTGACATATAAACCAACATACTATACAAACAAATAACATGTAAACATAAATATATAAATTATGTGTAAGATAGTATGTGTTGCAAAATAGGCTCAGTTTTACAGTAATGGCAAAGTTATTCTTATGAAAATAAATAAACTGCCACTTTATTGAATTACAAATTCTGGCCTTAAATATTAAAGTTCAACACAATAGCAGAACATAAGAAGATCCATCGATGAAAGTAGGGCTTCTTAGTTCAATAATACTGTCTTCCTGTTAATATTGACAAGAATTGATCCAACTGTTCTGTGAAACTCTGTAATGTCTAATGTAAAAATGTCAACAACGCTGACCTACATACTGCATTCACTTGACAGGTCACGTGACGAAGTGTTGACAAAGAGCAAACTAATACTGCAAGTGTGTCGTATCAGCCACAGGAAACGGTCTGGTATCGGTAGTCTGTTGACTTCTCTACTTCTGCGAGGTCAAACCCAAAAAGCTGGTCCACCAGTTGATAAGATCCAGTTGATAACTCTATTTTCTTTGCTCATCATCATTAGTTGATAAATATAAGCTCACTAGAACATCACCAGAGCTACATGCTGTGTTGTTGTGTTGCTGGTGGTTAGAGTATGGAATGTCAACTCGACCTACGCAGTGGTGTGTAGACATAGATTGAGAGTCTAATATGCGAATGATAAGAAGAGTTCGTGGTGTTGACAAATGGTCTTTTTCTCACACTCATGTATGGCTGGAAGTCATCGACACCAACGACTGTGTACCTTTGCTACAGTTTAATTGGACGTACACACTCGACAGCACAGATAGTGACAAATCACAGGTTGGCATAATACATCATGGTACAGTGGATAAATGGTCTTGCAATGATACATGGGCACTCATGTAGAATAATAGCATAATGGATTGTCAGTAGACAAGCACTCAGTATTGCCCATATATATATATATATATATATATATATATATCATCTGAGTTTACTGACAAAGCACGTCAGATTATAAACAACAGTCAATATGGCTTCTAGACCTAACCTCGTCTAGCGAAGATTCTTTAGAATAATGTTCAGCACATATTTTTTCATATAATCATATTGAACCGCTGGTAATGGGTTCTCATGTGTAGCAGTGATCTCTGGACTCATCAAGCGATAATACGGGGCAACCCTTTTCTCTTCTTGAAAGTCATAAAATATTTGAATACAAGATGGCTTCTCTCGTGAGCTGTCACTCACGTTTGGATACAACTGAATCAAAGTTAATCATTCATTAAATGTTCTCGTTGCTCTGTAGATTCTATCATAATACAATTGATTTCATCATACGAGATATAATGCTGCTAGGAATGAATGTCGTTTTCATCTAGATAAATATTTCCTCAGACGTACAAATCGTGTCTATCGAGAAACGGTGGCTTAGCCAGAGTTCATAAGGAGAATCTTTTGTTACCTTGGTATCAGAAATATGATTCTGCCATTCCTTGGCAATAAGAATAAACACCAGGGTAAAGCATACACGATAGGTCTAGACGACTATCACTTTCCCAACAAATACTGAGATCACTTTTCCGGCGACAAGCCGATATAGAAAAAAAAACAGCCCCATCAGGGCGAAGCCAAATCACACCTCTCTAGCGACACATCCGCCGAACAGCCCTTTGACCTTTCTAACGACAAACGACCATATAGTTCGACTTAGATATGTAAAGATATACAGATATAAGACAGACTCGTCCTACCCAGACAAACAATACACATAAATTCAGGCCATAGATACACCGAAGCAAGAACAACCTATTTCTACCCAAACAAAGAATAAATCGCAGAAAAACTGGATTCATCCGCGGAGTTCGATCGAAACTCCTTTCAAGGGGAAGTAACTCAATATTGACTTTTCCTTAAGCAAAGAAGAGTATCTATTTTGTTTACAAAATATTTGCGAACATAACAAGCATACAAATGTATAATATTGCAAGATATCAAAGACTGCACGTAACAACGTCGTGCCTACGAACACATATATCTCATGTCCCAAAAATTACAATCTAGACAGAGCATCTGCCACGACATTAAGTCTACCCTCTAATGGGATAATTGTGAACTGGAACTGTTTTTAGCAACAAGGCCCAAACGAGTCAACCGTGAGCTTGTCGACTTCGAAGATTTCAAAAAAACAGTAGAGGTCGATGATCTGTCTGAAGTATAAACTGGGGACCATATCAAGTAACGGGGACAGTTTTGACACTGCCCCATACTATAGCCAGACATTCTCTTTCGATTGTTGAGTACCTGGTCTCTCTGCCGGTAACACTGTTTCCGACTAACATACATCACAGGATGTAGTGTACCCTCGTGGTCTTGCATATCAAGACATGCGCCAATTCCACAGATGGACGCGTCAGTCCGCAGTATAAAAGGTTTGCTCAAATCAGGCAAAAGAAGGATTGGTCGTCTGGAAAATAAACTCCTTAATTTTTGATAATGCTTTCTCGCATTCTGCCGACCATACAACCCTGTTAGGCATCCCCCCCTTTACTAGTAAGAGAGGTTAAATTCTAAAGCATCAGAAATTGTAGAAAAAACTGAGGGATGAATTTGCGATAAAAATTAGACAAGTCCCATCAGGGACTTCTGACCTGCTTCTTAGTCCTAGGTGCCTGTAGTTCTAAAATTTTTGTAAACCGTGCCAGTCTCGGGTTTTAATAGATTATTACCTACGATAAACCCCAAAAAAAACTCCACTCACTAAAATCGATTACAAATCTTACTAGGGCGTGCAGTTAAACCATGCTTACGTAAACAACGCAACAGGAAGACAACCCCGACATATGTTGTTCCCATGTTTCATGGAACAGGCAGATGTCATCGATGTACATAATCACATCCGTATGATGAACCTAGTAACTTTCTCATCATTCTGACGAAAGTTGCGGGTGCATTAACTAGCCCGAAACACATAAAAATTAAACTGAAATCAAACCCTTTGGGGTGGAAAATGCCGTCAAAGGTTTAGCCGACTCGACAAGAGGAACCTGCCAGTATCCCCTAGATAAATCCAGTTTACTAAAAAACCTGGCATGGGAAAGTTGCGTATAGGGGTCCTCTTGGTTCGGTATTGGCCCAGCTGTCAATCACAGTGACACTATTTTAATTTACGGAAGTCCAATGCAGACACGCAAGGATCCATTTTTCTTTCGTACCACGACCATAGGGAAGGAGAAACTACACTCCGATGGAGAAATGATCCCCAACCGTAAACATGTTCATCTAGGTTCTTTTTCAATCGCCGACACTTGAATGTAATGGCTGTGCGATACCGGCTTTACTACGGGCTTTACCCTGATCGGTTGGTCGTCCGTCAGGATGATATTGTGGCAGATCAATCGGTACGTCCTGGCAAATCAGTGAGAACATCCTTAATCTCTCTAATGAACCGATCGTGCCGCCTCCGATTTCTGTGTTATCGTCTAGGTCGTTTCACATATCTGCACATTCTCCCAAGACTTCAGAAGGAGCAAGGGGAACGAGAGACAGATCTGGAGTATTAATTTCAATCTCCTATTGTCACCCACATTTATTAATGACCACAGAAAACATGCCATCTTCGGGGTCTCCCCAGACAAACCCAGTGTCCACCCCTTTTAGAGCCTCTGGCCGTTCCATATAAGGTTTTTAACATGTTATGTGGAATACTTTTCTCCTTGTTCCGAACTGGATTAATAATTCAACATCTGTTACATTCTTTAAGAACTAAAACGGCCCTGACCATGTAATGCTCAAACGGGTCTTCCCTTTTGATGGAAGAAGAAAGCCTTATACCTCTTCACCGGGAACCAAGAGCATGTAGTTTTGGTCCGCGGTTTAGGTATTGTCGGTATACCGCGCCCCGCCACGGGTTTAAATTCTTCACGTGCTCTACGCTAACGGCACACGCTTTAGTTACAATACGG